>JAODUP010000356.1:82500-395000 GCA_025642065.1 Paralvinella palmiformis | reverse complement strand
TTATAAATATTAATCTGGAATAAGTCGTTGAGGGTGTTTCGGCGCTAAAATCGCTTACTTTCTCGCATGTTTTACGATATTTGGCGCGGTTGTGCCGTCCTGACAGTAATTAGATGTACCGGGCACAGAGTCTAGTTTATTAATGACGTAAAGGATGGCGTCCGGTATGTTTGTGCCGATGAATTTCCCGTTTGTGAGAAATTACTAACAAAAAGGAAATACTTTGCCAGTCGTAGCCGCACTAATTCCATTAATAGAAATAATTTATACTCGATGTTCTTTATACTAGAAGATGTGGTGAAACATAGTCATATTTCAGTGAGGTACACGCCATAGGTTGTAACTCGATCCATGTTTCACAGTTCCCACGTATTTGATCATATACCTGGATAAAAACATCCCTGAAAATTGATTTTTTTTAAATACAGGCGAACTATGAAAAACCCGTTTGCTATTCGTTGGTCGGTTGGCTTTCAAATAATTTTGTTATAAAATAAAACATACAGCGCTAAATGAAGGTGCAGTAACATGGACAAATAATACGTTTTCAATTATTTAAATCCATTTCGTCTAGATCATCATATCTCCCCCCCCCCCCCATTCATGGTACAACTGATTAATCATTTTAAAAAGTAGACGAGCATACCGGAAGTAGTTGGTTCATTTTCGAAACTACTAGAATATATTTAACGATTTACCTCAAAATCCAAAACCGAACATCCACATCCAGATTCGAAGCGAATCGTGTTATTTGGGTTTTGCGGGATGTATCCCTATAAACGGTTATCCCTCAGCCAAGTGTGTCAGAAGTGAGCAATGTCAAGGCTAAACAATCGCTTCTTGCCAGCCCTATGGATACCAGGTCGATGAACTTTAATAGAAGCCTTCTGTCCTGATCATTTACTTCGTCAAAGAAGATGTCCCCCCGTGAGATGAGGCTGTTATCATTGTCCCCGTTTAACCCCCCTGAGGCGTGGGTGAGGGTGGTGGTGATATTTTTAAAGGGTGGGGGTGTCACGGAATCCAAACCACCCGGAAGGATCCTTAATGTTACATTCTGCCATATAAATCGGCGGAAACCAGGTCCCCCCCACCCTCCCCTCATTGCCCCACGTATCCGCTGATGTCATTTATTTGCGTTTCCTGTTGATAAGTTTCAAATCTACCGTAAATATCCGTAATGTTAGATCTACTTCCTTTAAAAAAAAAAGTTTTAGTCGGTGAATTATTCTTCTGGGATGAACACCTCACGATCAACCATAGGTGATGACACCCGTTGATGCGTCAACAACGTTATCTGTTAGTGGTAGATCTTCATGGGAAATGTCGCCAAAATTGTTGTCTGTTGTGTTCTGATTTCAAGCGTTTTGTGACACTTGACCCGGTGACGTAGCTGCTCGGTGGCCTTGTGACCTACTAATTGACGCAGTGATACCCCCCGCCCCGGTGGGCGATATTTCAGCTGAGATAGTGTGAGATATGATGAATGATGATATGATATTGAGATGCGATGACAATGTTTGTCACGCGATGTGACATTGTATGACAGGTTTTCACTACAGACACGATTCCCTGATATTGTGACTTATCCTACGGAATGACTACCAGTGACTGTGACTGTCATAATGTGACATCGTTGGCGGCATCCCTAGCACGGTAATAATGTGAAACTAGGACACGGTTAATTGGTGTGACATGTAACATTGTGACCGACTCATTGACGGATATAATAAGATTGTGAGGTTTAAGAAAATGTAGTTTGGACTTTTTTATGATGAATTGTTCAGACAAGCATTTAACACACACGCGCGCACACACACACACACAAACACACACAAACACACACACACATGCACAGACATACAGACAGATAGACTATATATATATATATATATATATATATATATATATATATATATATAAGAGAGAGAGAGAGAGAGAGAGAGAGAGTTTTCTTTATCAATAGTATATATATTAAAATAACAATCAATCTGGTATATATATATATATATATATATATATATATATATATATATATATATATATATATATATTACAGTTAATCTGTATAATCAGGTAATATGTATATTACCTGAAATGTTCAGGTACCCTATGTTAAATCTCGGTTAGCAATATAAGTATTACCTGAATAACGGGGATCTGTAACATGTCAAAAGATGGTCAATACTATATATAGATATGACTGTGATTCGTTTTAACCGTTGTAACATTGGTAACAAAAGTTTCTCGTATGTGTGCATATATCGGACTATTTTGGTCGTTACTGCTGTAACCTGATAGCCTAGACACACACACACACACACACACACACACACACACACACACACACACACACACACACACACGCACGCACAAACACACACACAAACAAATACACACACACGTCGGAAATCGACCCATAATCACTTCCGCCATCCACGCCAATGCCGACATCACGTGACCTCGATATCCGAATGACAATTGCCTCGTTTTCATGGCTCATTTATCCAAAGAGTGGCGGTGGGAGGGGGGGGCATGTTACATTCGGGATTGACACAACACGGGGAGCATAACTCTCCAGTTTCCCGGTTATCGTAGAGTTCCGGCGCTCCTTGTTTCTTCTTCCGGTCGTAGCTGAATCCCATCCGTAAAGCGAAGAATGACGTTTCCGGCACGTCAGTTAGCGTCATCCGGCTACGATGGCGCCCCCTTCCGGATGTCATATCGAGAACGATCGATGACATCTATGAGACAGGTGTTCATCATTTAGTCAAGTGTACTGCGCACACTCCGTCGAGAGCACTTCCGGCCAATTTTTACGCACCGACTGACGTCGGAATTAATTGCCGAGATCGTCGTGACTTAGTTTATATTATGATGGCGGCACTTAGTGACACATGGTCACAGTTAGTGACACATGGTCACAGTTAGTGACGCACAACTACAGTTAGTGATACATGGTTATAGATAGTGACACATGGCTACAGTTAGTGATAATTGTCTGCGGTTACTGACATTTCGCTACAGTTGGTGATATTTGGCTACAGTTAGTGACATTTGGCTACAGTTAGTGACATTTGGCTACAGTTGGTGATATTTGGCTACAGTTAGTGACATTTGGCTACCGTTAGTGACATTTGGCTACAGTTAGTGACATTTGGCTACAGTTAGTGACATTTGGCTATAGTTAGTGACATCTGGCTACAGGTAGTGACATTTGGCTACAGTTAGTGACATTTGGCTACAGTTAGTGAGACTTGTCTACAGTTAACGACACTTGGCTACAGGTAGAAACTTCGACTTGTGCGGAAATACATCATTATTATATTTATTCCACTCGTTGGGAAATGGTTTTATTCTAGAGAGCATCACAGTGTGACGTTAACAAGTCACGTGACCCGTTGTCGTAGGGGCGTCGTCGTCTCAGCGTAAGTCACTTCTGAGAAGGATGACACATGTCGAAATTCCTTTGCCCTTTTTCTTTCCTTCCGACGGGAAAGTCGTCGATTTGCTGGCGACTGTTTGCGGGACGCATCGAATTCCAGAAGAGGAGTTGGGGAGAGACGAAGGCGCCGCTCGATTGTTGGTTTTATTCGACCGGCGACAGTTCTCTTCCTCCATCGACGTTCATACTGCAAATTTAGCCCTCATCGACTACAGTAAAACTTGGTAGGCCGACTCGGTATGGCGAGGTCGGATAGATGAGTATAGTTCCCGTCTTCGACGACGACACTATTGTACACAACAATCGGAAGAATGAATACGTAAATGGCGAATATTATCATTATGATTAATATAAAAGATTTTCGTTTTCGTTGAGTCAAAGGTCAAGCTTGGCCAAATAAAATAGATTGAGAAAATAGGTCAGCGGCTCAGCCATTGTCTCGAGGATATGTAAAGACTGAGAACGAGGTGGGGGGGGGGCGGTGACAGTCGTAGATCGTAAATGTATTACGTGCATTAATCGGCAAGAAATTAACACGACGGAAATCTTGTGTTCTTAAATTTGGGAAAGTTCGGGTTAGTGAATTCTCTATCTTTGATTGGTTCAACTATTGTTCCTCCTGGTAAATTGTTAATAAGGGTCCATTTGGTCACGGTAGGGCGTTTTGATATGAGGGATGTTTCGTGTATCATTTCGGCAAATACCTTCACGCGTAAAACTATAACTTGGCATTTTAACATCAATAACACCAACAGTAAATAATATTTAAGTATTGTTTTTAAAGTATTGTTTCGTATGTATTGTTGACTAAGTATTGTTAAGTAAGTATTTTAAGTGAGTATTGTTAAATGAGTATTGTTTTGTTTAGCTCGCGTGTTGATATACAAATATTGCTTAGCTGGTGAATCGATTTCTGAACTGTCATTGTGCTAATACGTACTTACTACTCGAATGCTCATTTTGTCGTTTTCACGAAGATATTCTTAATGATAAAATACAATCGTATGTAACAGATAGATTCTAGACAATACAGATAAGGTGAATTACTGCTCTCTTACGATAACTAGATTGGTCTGTATGAAGCAAAGATTTTCTATATAAGACCAAGGACTTGTCGGTGTGAAGCCAAGGATTTGTCTGTGTGAAGGCAAGGACCTGTTGGTGTTTAAGTAAAGGACTTGTACGTGTGAAACTAAAGACTTGTCGGTGTGAAGCCAGGGATTTGCCTGTGTCAGGCCAACAATTTATCTACACAAGGTCAAGGATATTTGTTTCTGTAGAGGCAATTATTTGTGCGCACGAAGGAAAGGATTTGTCTTTGAGAAGCCAACGACGTGTCTGCGAAAGACATATAGTTTGTAGGCCAGCGATGTTTTTATCAACAACTTTTATCCAATGATTGTTTTCGTAAAACCAGTTATTTGTAAAATCATTTATATATTTAGTGAATTATTTATATGTAGAAAGGCAAGGATTTATCCGAAAATGGACATGAATTGATATGTGGCAAGAAAGGTACCTTTAGTGATCCAGGGATTTGTTAATAAGAATTTGACAGAATCACCTCTAGGAAGCTATATATATTTTTTTTAAGGATGGCGAAATTATTTATATAAGAGTGAGTGAATGAGTAAGTCAGTGAGTCAGTGAGTTAGTGAGTTAGTCAATATATATATATATATATATATATATATATATATGTGTGTGTGTGTGTGTGTGTGTGTGTGTGTGTGTGTGTGTGTGTGTGTGTGTGTGTGTGTGTGTGTGTGTGTTTTAGCCGTGTATAATAAGGCACAGGCACAGAGAATCTCGAACCGTGAATTCAAACTCTGGACGTTTCTTCAGGGGACTGAATCCAGAGTGGCGACTTTTCTTGCTGAGACATGTGTAATGTCTCACCAGTCCCTAAGCCGCCAAGCAAAATCAAAATACGAATCACCTACAGCCGTGGAGTTTGGGAGTAAAACACCCAAGTCAGATCACGGCAGTAGTGAGAATGTTTAGCTTAATTATCTAAGCAGCCCTATTTATAGCAATTTTTTAATTGCTGTATCTTTCTTCAAAGCAATACTATATAAACTATATAACCCAATTGTTACTGTCTTCAAAGATCAGGTTTTACAACGGGCAGGCGTCACGAACCGACTACTATTAAACTATTTAGCTTAATTACTATTAAAAGACTGACATCTGCCCTGAAGCAGACCGTATTAGCGCGTCATAGCTTCCGTACTGTTTGAATTATTTTCAAACCTGACCTAATTTATGCTATTCTAACTATTGTAGTTCTTAAATGTTATTTATGACAAGCAGATTAGAGCTAATCTTGAATGTCATAGTACAAACTGGACATAACTGGACCTAGGAAAGATAATTCTATTCCCACATACAACCAAGGTGAATTATATAAGTTGTTATATAAAACCCACCAACCACGCGAGCCGTGTCCAATGCCACCGCTCGAGATGCAATGCAGTGTTTCTATTCCTGAGTCAGGAGTACTTATAATGCTTTAAGAGCGTACTGTGCCTGCTACAGTCATTTAAATGCTGGATAACCAGGCCAAACACTTAAACGGCGTGCCTCCAAAGACGCAAATAGTACATGGATTATACAGCTCTAGATCAACTTTTCTTAAATGCGGGGACCGGGAAATATGGTCTCCACGCATAGAAAACGGAACTTTCTCAACCGCAGCATAATATGTTTTGTGTTATTTGCTGGAGGGTCAAATACCTCATAAACATACAAATCCAATAAATACTATGACCTACTCGTCACTATTATAACAATTTATATCGGCGCTTTAGCAGACCGTTATGGCGGAATTGCCGTTCTATATATTCACATTTTCAAATCAGACCTAATGTCTGCTATACAAACTATAATTATAATATAGGGTTTTATTAATGACAAGGAGACTAAAGTTAGCCTTGAATGTCATAGTACAGACTGGACATAACTGGACCTAGGAAAGATAATTCTATTCCCACAAACAACTAAGGTGAATTATATATACAACTAAACTTGTTATATAAAACACACCAACCACACGAGCTGTGTCCAATGCCACCGCTCGAGATGCGAGCAGTGTTTCTATTCCTGAGTCAGGAGTACATGCTTTAAGAGCGTACTGTGTCTGCTACAGTCATTTAAATGCTGGATAACCAGGCCAAACACTTAAACGGCGTGCCTCCAAAGACGCAAATAGTGCACGGAATATACAGCTCTAGATCAACTTTTCTTAGAACGCATGGACCTGGAAACATACGGTCTCCACGCACAAAAAAAGGAACATATAAACCGCAGCATAATATGCCTTGTGATATTTGCTGGAGGATCAAATACCTCATAAGCATACAAATCCAATAAATTCTATGACCCACTCGTCACTAACCCTTTATATCAAATAAAACAAAATTGGTAAAAAGAAAACACGAACCTCAATCTCTGGCACGGGCAATGTGTGTTTTAGCTGTGTATAATAAGGCACAGGCACAGAGAATCTCGAACCGTGAATTCAAACTCTGGACGTTTCTTCAGGGGACTGAATCCAGAGTGGCGACAGAGTGTGCGTGTGTGTGTGTGTGTAACTGTTATCTTGGAAGCCAGAAATACTTTTTACAAAGTCACTACAAAGATTATTCAAGAAAACGATGAGGCGTGTCAAAGAAGAGAGATATATAAACAATTGTTGTTATGATATTTAATTTAATAGTTTTTTTAGTTTAAAATAATTATTTTATAATTATATTATATTATCTTATACCTATAAAAATATATATATATATATATATATATATATATATAATTAGTATCATTGTTGGGGAATATCACACAATTAGTAGAAAATTATCTGGTAAAATAAAATACACATCGCACAACTCATTATTGACTAATATAAAGCCTTTGATAGAGTTCATATATTAACAGCCACCTAATCACTTTGATGGATTACATTTTTGTAATTCTCTAGCGCCGTAAAACATTAATGAAAAATGACACAACTGAGTGTTAATAATTCAGGTGAAATGTATAATAATTGGATAAGTTGATTTAAGGTGTCAATTGTGTACAGTTTGTGTATAGGAAGAATCATACAGAATTATATCTGTGTTTTTGGAATACTCCCCCCCCCTCACCAGGTGTGACCAGAGCCGAAGATAAGCAATTTACTCACTCACTCACTCACCCCCACCACCCCACCACCACCACACCCCACCACCACCACCACCCCCCCCACCACACCACCACCCTACACCTCTACTCACTCACTCACTCAAATCCGCTTGTGACAGCCAGGACATACCCATAATTAATTAAGGATGTAATGGCCTTTGCGGGGGGTTTTCAGTCAAATCTTTCACTGCCCTGAGAATATAAAATACGGTGCGGTGCGACTTGGTGGGCTTCTGTCACTAGGTGCGGGGTTGTTGCAGTGAAGATAGTTTAGGCCGGGGTGGTATTCTAACATGTACGGAAGAAGTTGAGAGGTTTACCCGCAATATGGCCACGGAAAGTGAGCAATGATTGGTTCTGAAGTGGGAAAAATGTATCCGGGAAGTGATAAACATATCTGCTGTATCCAACACCTCGTTATTAACTCCCCCCTCCTCCGTTACAAGTGCATTTTATACTTTAACGGATCAGTATTTAACCAGAAGGGAGGAGGGAGGTCGCATGACGTGATGACGTAATTTTCGATCGCTGTCACGTGATTATCCGACGTACTGGCATCGGAAGCGAGCGTGCTTTTGATCGCTGAATGGAACAGCGCCATTCATAGAGCTTACCCCGTTTCAATTATCGCCGCTAAGCAAAACAAGATGGCCGCCATCACGTGGCTGTTTTTTGTTTTGTTTACGGAGGCCGAAGACGACAACGCGTGATGGTCGCATGAGAAATAACCTGTTTGTTTTTCTAATTAATCTATTGATTATTTTGTCAGTTTCCTAGCTTAATACCCGATCAGAGTGGCAGCTCAATAAAGTGTAGTACGTTGTTTGTTTATTCTTTCTTTTAAAAATAGCCAAAGAAAATCAGCAACAACGACGACAACAACAACAGCAAAGAGAACAGCAACAACAACAACAACACACTATTCTCTTAAAACGAATCGGGATTCGATGTCAGTCAGGTGGCGCTGCCGTATACACATCTCTGTAAAGATTCCGATTGTTGGATATATTCACAGTGTAGCCCGTATTTGTTGGATGTTTCATCCGACAATAAAAGCCTTTACCCCAATCAATGCATTTCCTAGGGCAGTAGATCCTTCTTCGTATGCACCAGCCTTGGGATTCTTCCCGAAAGATAAGCAGGCCAGCAAAGCTTTAGATGTATAAACTGAAAGGTTATCGGTTCGATTCCGCAAAATATCCCTGCTAAACTTTCTAGTATAGTTAGACTCTATTGATTGTGTTCCTGAGAACTATCAGCTAAAGATGGCACGAAACACTGTCTTATTAACGGGAAGCCATTGTTATTTATTTTCTATCTTTAAAAAAAAAAGCTTCACATGTTATATTAACATACATAACTGATAGCATACGTAAACATATAGTCATGGATAATCGTTTACAAAATTATGTATTTTTTTGGTAGGAGGTGCCACCCTGACATATATATATATATATATATATATATATATATATATATATATATATATTATTTCTTTTTACCGTGGTATAGTTGGTAGCGCGTTGGACCACAGATCACTGCCACCTGAGTTCGAATCTCGGCGTGGCCACAGCTGAAGGGTGTTTCATCTTTGTCTTCGCTTCATTACCTTTGGAGGTCGCTCGATCCATTTAGCCTACCACGTGTACAAACGTGGCCGTAAAACATCAAACATCGTCTATTTTTTTGCCATGGCAAGTCTGTATGACAGGCTTCCGTGCCAACATTACAGGCATACAATAAATAATAATTGAATAATTCTAGAAACGAACTATGCCAGAAAAATTACGAGATTCATGTCATTGAGAGATGCGGGTAACGAAGTATAAAGTTACCCTGAAATTTAGTAATAAATCTCTAAAACAGGCGATTTGGATGATGATGATGATGATGATGATGATGATGATGATGATGATGATGATGATGATGATGATAAAGATTGATGTCTTATGGTCACTTTGTGCACATGGTAGGTTAAATGGGCTGAGAGACCTCCAAAGGTAATAATGAATCGAAGTTGAAGATGAAACACCCTTCAGATGTGCCCACGCCAAGATTCGAACACGGGTGGATAGTGTGATCTGTGATCCAACACGCTACCGTTAGACCACGGAGGCGCCCCCCAAAAAAGACAATATGACTGACAGCTTGACCCGGATGTTCAATTCTGTCGCTGGAATAGTCATGTCCAGTCGGCGGTCACGTAAACGTCTTATCGCGGAACCTAATAGATGAAACGATCACGATGCGTCCTACTTCGGGCATAAAATCGCATCCGAGTGACCGATCCCGACCGCTAAAGGTAGAAATACGACGTCGGGATCACGACAGCCGGATTCCCCTTTTTTGAAGGATTCGCTCGCCATATAGGATCGCTTCTTATCTGATCCAGACTGGATGATGTCCGTTAGGGAACATCCCTAATCTACGTCCTGACTCTTATTGTTCTCTGCAAGAAGCCGCAGACTCTGACCTAAGTCGGCCATCATCCGTCAGCCTGGCCCCATCATCCGTCAATCTGACCCGATCATCTATCAGTCCGACCCGATCATCAGTCAGCCCAAGCCGATCATTGATCATCTCGAATTGATCGTCGTTCAGAAAGGCCGAATAGCCTCGTAATTCGACCACATCACCGACGAGCACACCATCCGGAGATAAGATAGTCCGTCCGTCCGTCGTGAATCCATACCCCACACCCCGTCCCCTCGTCCTCCACGGTTGACCTACTTGTTGAATATTATTGAGTTACTCTGTGATTATTGGATAATTATGTTTATGATTTAAGCTCAACACAGGTTGGGGGGGGGGGTCGAAACACATTAACTTTCTCTCTCTCTCTCTCTCTCTCTCTCTCTATATATATATATATATATATATATATATATATATATATATATTATAAAAGAGAGAATTATAAAGAATATATATATATATATAATATATATATATATATATATATATAATAGTAATGTTGTGTAGTGTGTGTGTGTGTGTATGTATATATATATATATATATATATATATATATATATATATATATATATATATATATATATATATATATGGGTATGCGTGTATATGTCACGAGTATAGACATCGATTTTTATCCAGTCGTCGTGTTCCTTTCTAGTTCGCACCATGCTTTCATCTATCAATTAATTGTCCCTTCTGGAGACAAGATCCCGTTTATTTAGCATTTATTTTACAATATTGCATATTTCAGATGGCTTATGCCCCCAACTCGATAACGTGAAAGCATTAAACACGTGAACGGCGCAACTTACATGCCGACCCCAAACTCTGGCGAAAAGCGACCATTGATACGTGGCGACACCTACTGGCGAAAATTGTCAGCGCATTTAAATCCATCACGTGAAGTCAAATCGTCATCTCGCTTCGTCCAATCACACGGATGACTACGATGATCAAGTCTGGATATCCGCGGACAAATCGGAAGCGGAAGTAGTTCTTTTCTAGTGGAGGAAGCAAACTTAAGGGGACAACATCCTAGCTGTTGACCGGTGTCGTAAACAACGCCTTTTTGTTACGCATCCAGACACGTGACTTGTCGCCGCATCTGGTACGGGGCGACGCGACTCGACGCGATGGCTAACGGCAGCGAAGGAGTACACCATTCAGTCTACGTCATCGAACACGTGATCGAAGCGGCAGACGCCCGGGCGAACGGGCGACCGGCGGCGGCGCTGAACGGGCGCGCATTTCCGCCCGCCTATCGGGAGGTGAGCGACAATAGGGCGCCGTTCTGGCTGGCCTGCAACGAAACCGACCTAATATCGTTCGCCATCAACTCCAGCCAACCGTGGCAGAACTGTTCGCTGATCGACCAATCACAGCCCGATTACCGTCATCCGGGTCTCGGCGCCCTGTTGTCCTGCTTCGCGCTCATCACCATACTCGGAAACCTGTTGGTGATCATCGCTGTCGCTCGTGAGCGATATTTGCGGACGGTGACCAACTATTTCATCGTTTCTCTGGCTGTCGCCGATCTGATCATCGGATCCGTGGTGATGCCTTTCAGCATCTCGATGGAGGTCACCGACCAGCTCTGGTACTTCGGCGGCGACTGGTGCGACGTCTGGCACTCGTTCGACGTCCTGGCCAGTACGGCCTCGATCCTGAACCTGTCCGTCATCTCTCTGGATCGCTACTGGGCGATCACCGACCCGATCGCCTATCCCGGCCGGATGTCCGTCGGGCGGGCGCTGATCCTCATCGCCCTGGTCTGGATCTGCTCGGCTGCGATCAGCTTCCCGGCGATACTCTGGTGGAGGGCCGTCATCGTCCATCCTCAATCGCCTCAGACGTGCTTCTTCACCGAGGACGCCGGCTACCTCATCTTTTCCTCAATCGTCTCGTTCTACTTTCCGGTCTCCATCATCCTCTTCGCCTACTACCGGATCTATCGCGCCGCCTCGATCCAGACGCGCAGCCTCAAGGCCGGCTCCAAGGTCATGGTCTCCGACGGCGTGAACGGCGAGGCGATGACGCTGCGCATGCACCGAGGCGGCGCGCGCATGCACGAGCGGCACGTCGGCACCCGGTACGCACGGGCCAACAGCGACAGCGACCCGGAATGCAGCCCGGCGCACGGCTACGCGCATGCAACGCTCGCCTACGGCGAAGCGCGCCCGTCGCGCATGATCTCCAGGAAGTGGAAGCATTTCGCAATCAGCCGGAAGCTGAGCAAAGTGGCCAAGGAACGAAAGGCGGCCAAGACGTTGGGCATCGTGATGGGTGTCTTCTGCATATGTTGGGTGCCGTTCTTCGTCTCCAATGTGCTCTACGGGGTGTGCAATACGCGCTGCGTGACGCACGCCGACATACTGTTTCCGGTATTCACGTGGCTCGGCTACATCAATTCCGGCATGAATCCGGCCATATATGCCTACTCGATGCGAGACTTCCGGCGCGCGTTCATCCGGATACTGTGCTGCTGCTGTCCCGGATACTATCGGTTCCGGGCGCGTCGGACTCTGTACGAGCACGGCTCGTCGTCGTCCGGATTTCCGGCATCCTGCCACTCGAGACAATGACGGTAGAAGGATGGGTCGGACTCTTGGACGAGGAGGGGTACTCATGTGTCTGTGTGCATAAGTGCGTATATGTATGTATGTACGTTCGTATATGCGTGCGTGTGTGCGTGCATGTCTGTGTGCGTGCGTGTGTGTGTGGTTACGGTTCACAAAGGCCTTGTTGTGTTGTTCCGGTTCGCGGTTCGTATATCCCGGATCTACGTCATTCCAGTTCGTTGTTGATGAATCCCGAACCATTCTTCTGGATGCAAACACAATCTGTCCTGACGGTAGCCTCTCGGGGTACCTAAATCGGAGTTCACTTCATACGGTTCACCTCAGAGTGTAACCTCATCGGATAGGCTCAAGTGGTACCATCCCCTGGAAAGGGTAACATCCAGCTATCAGTTCAAGGGATATCTTCACGATTTGAGCTAAAAGAATATCATGAATCGTTGGGAACCATTAAGAGGCAGTCTCCGAGAATAACCTCAGGAGTAGCCTCAGAAATCAGCATCCTTAGATAAGATGACCTGAACAGGAAGTTGCAAAACCTCAAACTAATGAGGCGAGACTTCTTCAAGCGTTTATCAGTCAGAACTGCGGCAATATAACCAGGTTTGGTAAATCTGGTTATATATATATATATATATATATATATATATATATATATATATATATATATATATATATATATATATATTAACTAATATTTATTCATTTGAGTTAATTACGTACATGAAATGAAAATATGAAATTTATGCTAATCGGTTAAGATTCGATCAGAATCGATAAACTACAATTGGTACATTTATCATTACCATTAAGGAGGCATAAAAAGGATATAAAACATTCAGCGGGGAAAAACCCAGATCCACATTTAAAATAGGAACTGCTCTTCGCTTGTACTTAAATTGTAGCATTGTATTGATGGGGTCTTCCCAGAAGTCGTTCAACCAATCTGGAAGTTTCAAGGAACTGTCTACTACTGAAGGCGTGTCAGTTTCAAGGAGAAGAACAAAAAACAAACAATTGCCTCTTTCGTTTACTTTGTCTGTTCCGTATTGACCAGGTACTTGAATGTGTGATATATATATATCGACGGTTATTTTTATTTATGTAGGAAATTAAACACAAATCTGCAGATTCAAGCAATAAAACAAATATTAAAAGCAAGATGAGTTGTTGTTGTTGTTCTTCTTCTTATTATTGTTGAGGGGAGGGTTGGTTAATTCACCAAGGTTGAGGTTCGTCTGTATTTTCCCTTTGTTCCAACGCAAGGCAGAAGAAAAAAATACCCTTTCCGAACTCAAAACCATTCATGATCCGTACACGAGTCCGTAGGGCACATCATCCCCGGTGCGACTTTTTTACGGCAAATAAGGAAACTTTCATGCCAGACGGGAAAATGGCATATAGACGCCGCTGGAAAATACCACCACAGACGCTGGAAGAAAGATAATGAATGTCGACGAGTCGGGGGTCCGGTTTTGTTTGCCGCTCTCCGCCGGTTGGTGTCGTCTTTGAGGAAGACGTGGCCGTTCTCTCGGTCTGTGACCGGCGAATCATAACGAGGCTGAACGTCTTCTGCTTGGTCAAATCGACGACGGGCTCCATTCGTCTCCGACGTGACGGAAGCTCTTAGCCCAATCGTACGGCGGGCCATTCCATCCTCCGACGCAGCCTACCGAACCCCATCGTCCCCCCTCCCCTCCCCCTCAATAAAAATGGTCGCTACGAGGGGAGGAGGGACATCGCTTCCTTAGTGGAGCCCGTCCCGCGATGTGGTGATAAACTGTGGTCAGGGCATAGTGGCTTAATACCGGAGTTGTGCTCTTTTGTGTATGTCCTGAACATCGACGACGAGGAGGCATAATGGTACGGTTCGCCCGATATTGGCGTGTATTGTCATCATATTACAGCCACATTCCTGATGGATATACGATGGGCTTTTCTTTACAAGTGAAGTGAATAAAAACGGTACCATATATATATATATATATATATATATATATATATAGTGTGTGTGTGTGTGTGTGTGTGTGTGTGTGTGTGTGGAGGAGACGTTCATCAATTTGAGGATAACCGTTTATATTTATATAAACTGTTTGCATTTACAAGGTATCTAAGCTCACACGTGGCCAGTATTTCTATGGTCTCGTCGGTGGCGCGGGTCGTTACAGATCAATAGTTTCTAGGTTCAAACCCCAGCCGGGTTTCCAGCTTTCATTTCGCCTCACTATTTTTGGGAGGCCGCTCGGCCCATCTAATCTACAATGTGCCTAAAAGAAACCGCAAACAGCAACCCTTTCCCCTAACTGGTAGTGCGGTTTGCCACCGATCTCTAACACATGGGTGCAATCCACGACTTTTTTGCATATGATGGATGTTTCATCTTTCATTTAGCCTCATTTCCCGCTGGATGTCGCCCAGCCTATCTAGCTAAAATTGGGCGTAAAACAGCCACGTTTACACAACAAATATTTACATCTTAGTACCAATCTCAGTCCAGTATGGTCACTAATACTTAAACTATGTATACTTATATGTTATTTTACACTGTCACTACACATCATCTTTATATGGCTAGTTGTAAGGACGCTTTATTAAATTATTATTATTATTATTATTATTATTATTATTATTATTATTATTATTATTATTATTATTATTATTATTATTATTGGTATAAACATTGAATCCGAGGATGGTACGTGAACCCCCGACTATTTCACACAAGCGGGCCTACCTGCAGACAAGAAAATACCTTCAGCCTACAGGTGCCGATACGAAGACGAACACCGCGTACACCTACCCTCGACGTACACTGATCTCTGGCCCGACAGCGACCTCTGGCGTACACGAGCCAACAAAGAGTTCAGCGAAATTAGCCGATCACATCTTAAACTAATTAACCCACTCGTGGCCAGTTCCGGGCTTGAAACCATTCACCGGAAGATCAAGGCTTTTAGTTGGCAATTTATGAGCCAAAGGCAAAAGAAGAAAAACACCCGTATCTCGCCTATTTCAGGCCGGTCTGTTGTTTCAACACGTACCGTGTTTTTAGACAGCCAGAAGCCAGGAGAGAAATCTCCGACGTTTATACCAGAGTTGTCTTAACAAAATGTACATTGAAGCTGCCATAGCCACTTTTGCTTCAGAGCTATCTTAACGAAATGTACACCAGAGCTGTCTTAACAACTTTTACATCGTAGGTGTCTTAGCAACTTTTACATTGAAGCTGGCTTAACAACTTTTACATCGGAGCTGTCTTAACAACTTTTACATCGTAGGTGTCTTAGCAACTTTTACATTGAAGCTGGCTTAACAACTTTTACATCGGAGGTGTCTTAACAACTTTTACATGATAGGAGTCCTAACAACTTTTACATCGATGCTGTATTAACAACTTTTACATCGGAGCTGTCTTAACAACTTTTACATCGAGCTGTCTTAACAATTTTTACAGCGAAGCTGTCTTAACAACTTTTACATCGTAGCTGTCTTAACAACGTTTACATCGGAGCTGTCTTAACAACAACAACAACAACAACGAGAATAAAAATGTTTTAAAAATTTGCCTATCATCTTTTTCCAGGCCTGAAGTCAATTATTGTTGGGGAGGAGGAGGGGGGAAAGCGATAATTAGCCTTTTGAAGATTCGATTTAGTTTTTCCTAGATTTCTTTTCTGATGGAAGAGAGGCGCCGAAAGGTAAGTTGATACATTAATTAACGTTCAATCAGCGACTTTAAAGTTAACCTCAAGACTTGCCTCTTTAACAATGCGTATTATCCAATTCTAAAATGTGCGGTTGTTTAATGAATCACGTGATCTTCGTAATGTATGGATCACGTGGCGTTGAATTATGTGTGTTATTGAGAAACATTACATATTATTATTATTATTATTATTATTATTATTATTACAATAAAAATAGCGTTGCGGTTCAGATTTGTGGTAACACTCTTCTTGTTGTTGTTAAATGAAAAAGGCCAGTCATATTTTGATGTTGAAAGCTGTTATCTAGTAAATGTTTTACCTTTGTCAGATTAAAGAGCGAGAACGACAGAAGATTTATTAGTCTTCTCAAGTCAGAGCCGACTCTGACTAACTAAACATAATACAGGTAGAAAGTCGAGTTCGTCAAAAACGACAGCACTTAGCTTTATATAAAGTGCCGAAAAAAGCCCAGGAGATGATGCGGTTATATTTACATGCGAGGCAGATAGCGATAGAAGTAGAAGGGGAAATAAAATCACGTTTCTGAATTTTATAGCAAGTTTTAGCAACATTTTCAGCGAACGGTAATCTATTGTTTTCTTGAACTACGCAAAGCCAAAGGTGCTCTTTGCCAATCAACAAACACGACTACCTATCAAGGTGTGTATGTAGAGAGCGTTCAGGGCAACTGTTCTCTTGTACATCATACGGACAGGAGGATGAAGTGGGTTTCCATAGTGTAGCCGGTGGTGCATCGCAGTCTAAATCTCCAGGTTTTTGGACTGAATCCCACCGATGTACGCGCTGATGGGATGTTTCAGCCATCAGTACCAGTCATCGACCTGATCATCTAATTTTTCCCGTCTGGATTAGGCGTTCGGCCAAATGTGCCAGGTGAGATCAGCCTGGAAGCTAGACAAATCCTTTTTTGCTATCTCATTTCACGAAAACAAGGTAACACGTGTTAAACCCAAAGACCAACAACAACAACAACAAAACCAACGACATCAACAGGAATAGAGTGTTTTGACAATGGGTCGTAGAGGGCGCTCGATTTGGCTCGAATGACGTCGTTGTGTGGTGTAAAGTATTGCCTTATTCGTTTGTTATGCCAATTAGTATATTTACGTTTACGCCGGCGGCTATGTCGGCAATTCGATATTCCCACTCGAAAGAGACACCTTCAGATTTTTGGAAAGAAAAACTCCCAGAAAAACAAAACAGGTTTTCTCTCTCTCTCTCTCTCTCTCCCGTTCTACTACTTTCCATTGTAAACGAATGATTTACATGGCCAGCTTCATCGGACTCGTCTTAAAAATTGTCGGTCCCCAGCGGGCCACTTCACATACTTCATAAGAAGATTAATCCGCCAGTCGGGCATACGACCGATCTATTTTTCCCCGTTGGTCGTAAAGTGTGACAACAAAATATTATCCGACGAAGAAAAGTCAAAACAGCCACGTCAACAAGGAACCCGATCGTGCTATATTACCATATGATTAATAATAAAGCAATCCTACGAATGGAAAGCGTAAATCATGGGTTCCGTAATTCGGAAGGTCGCATGATGCATCCGCCGTCGAACTTTTTTGTTAAACATCAGGTTTGACCAACAAATAGTCCGTGGTCGAGTTACTTACGGTGATTAATGAAAGGTTTCTGTTTGCTGAGGGCACTGTCAGTTAGATAATGACGTCTTCCAGTAAATTCTCATTGATCTTCATCGCGTGTTTTTTTCTGTTTGTTGTTTACTAACTAGCTAGGGCGGAGACCTGGCCGCACGACTAGCAGTTCAGCCAGTCGGGGATAGCCTTAACAGCTTTGGGTTGGTTAGCAGTTGGTGTTGGGGATGTGGGGTGGGTGTTGATTATTTTCCTGAGTGGTGATGAGTTTGGGAAGAACAAAAAGACGTTGATTTCTCAAATGATTTATCTACAGTGAAAAGTTCGAAGATTTTATTGCGATAACTGTTAGTTCTTTTCTGTAGAATCTATATTATATTAAGTGAATGAGTGAGTAAGTGAGTGAGTGAATTAGTGAGTGAGTGTTTTTTGGGGGGTTTATTCTTGGCGCTGGTCACACTTGGAACATATGGCCAAGAGGTGACTTATCACGGAAACATCGAACAAACACAAATATGGCCTAGATTCGAACCATGGCCTGGGGGTCTACGGAGCAGCGCTCACATTACTGCGCTATTTACAGGCCTCCCTTTATTCTAAGGTAGTGAGGTAGACAAACCTACTTCACAAAAAGGTCCCTTGCGTAGCATCACCGGAAATGGATGTAGAGCGAACACGGGACAGTCACGTGTCTCCGGATGGACTGACCTAATAACACTTGAGGATGACATTACTACTAACAGAACGTTGAATCCTAAACGGAGAATTTTAATTATTTCATTAAAACACACGAGATAGAGGAATGTCGTCACCTGTTCAGTTATCTTGATATTTAGATTTTGTGTCGTAGGTAGATGGTGATATACTCTCTGGGATGAGGTAAACATTTTGTTATTTTTCGGTTGAGTGACAGAAAATAATCGATATGGATCTGTTTTGACATACCACAGTCAGGAGACATAAGTTTTGCTTCATACTACAAGGATGAATGATATTATGGATCTTCCATCAAATATAGAAATATTTTATTTATATAAATGTGGTGTGTGTATGTGTGTGTGTGTGTGTGTGTGTGTGTATGTGCGTGTGTGCGCGCGCGCGTGTGTGTATGTTATTGTATATCACGAAATATTGCCAGGCGACGAGACCCTTCATTTTGCTGAAATATCAGCGCATTTAAAAATAGGTTCACGTTTGTATTTTTCATTTGACTTTTACAACCAATTTTCGTCTATTTATAACAGCCTTTATATTTATACTTTGAGTTAATTGTAATGGACATCGTCTGTATTGTTGTAAGTCCTGTTTTGGGGATGGCGTCGTAATATTAATATTTAAACTGGAACTATTTTTATTAGACTGCCAGATGGAGTTATCTCCGAACTGATGTCATTCGTAAAACAGCCATTAAAATCGGATATGAGTGAGTCAGTAAATGAGTGAGTGGATGGGTGGGTGAGTGAGTGATGAATGTAACATGTAAATATTGCTTTTATGAGCACCTTTTCTCCTCGAGGTAAGCTAAATGGGGCGAGAGAGCTTCTTAGGTAATAAAGCGAATTCAGAGATGAAACATCCTTCAGGCATAGGTTGGATCTAAACCCCATATGCTAGAGATGTGTGGCCGAACGCGCTACCAGTTAGGCCGCCGGGTGAAGGAAATGAAAACAATCCAGAAGTAATTGACCTATATCTACAAGATTATCTGACAAAACTCGAAATATAAATAAAAAAAGAAACAAATAAAGAAGATTGACAATAGATAACTACATTCATCATCATCGTCATCATCATCTAATTGTTTATTGGCTGCCTACAACTGTCTTCCAGCCTCCCAGAAGCGTAGTTTATCCCACAGAAGGTGATCCCAGTGTCTTCTCCGTTGTTCCTTCATCATTATCCCGTTAATACCGACAGACAGACACACGGATGATTGACCTCTCGCCCCATTACGGCCATTAGTTCTAATAATGGACGATGTTTCATTACTTCTCCATTACGTATTCGCCTCCATCACGGACACGTTTTCCGAGCCAGACAGGTGGCGCCACTGGCCGATGGAGATCAACCGGCCGCGAAAGAGCCCCCGTAGAAGGATCCAGTCTGTCGTAAAAAGTGTTACTGTTTTTGTGTTATTGTTTCGTCTTCGAACTATAGTCGTGTGTCGGCCTTATTACAGAGGCTCTTATATACAATCGTCGGCCTTATTACAGAGAGGCTGTTATATACAATCGTCGGCCTTATTACAGAGAGGCTGTTATATACAATCGTCAGCCTTTGTTAAAGAGATGCTGTTATATACAATCGTCGGCCTTATTACAGAGAGGTTGTTATATACAATCGTCAGCCTTATTATAGAGAGGCTATTATATACAATCGTCGGCCTTATTAAAGAGAGGCTGTTATATACAATCGTCGGGCGTCTGTTATATACAATCGTCGGCCTTATTACAGAGAGGCTGTTATATACAATGATCGGCCTTATTACAGAGAGGCTGTTATATACTATGATCGGCCTTATTACAGCGAGGCTGTTATATACAATCTCGTCGGCCTTATTACAAAGGCGGCTATATACACTCGTCGGCCTTATTACAGAAGCTGCTATATACAGTCATGGGCCTTTTTACAGAGGCTGTTATATACAGTCATCGGCTTTATTACAGAGGTAGCTATACACAGTAGTCGGCCTTATTACAGAGACTGCTATATACAGTCATCGGCCTTATTACAGAGGCGGCTATATACACTCGTCGGCCTTATTACAGAGGCTGCTATATACAGTCATCGGCCTTATTACAAAGGGAGCTATACACAGTCGTCGGCCTTATTACAGAGAGGCTGCTATATACAGCCATCGGCCTTGTTATTGAGAGGCTGCTATATACAACCGTCGACTTTCTTACAGAAAATGCTATATACAGTCGTCGGCCTTGTTATTGAGAGGCTGCTATATACAGCTATCGGCTTTCTTACAGAAGATGCTATATACAGTCGTCGGCCTTGTTATTGAGAGGCTGCTATATAGAGCCGTCGGCCTTCTTACAGAAGATGCTATATACAGCCGTCGGCCTTATTACAGAGAGGCTGCTACACACAGTCGTCGGCCTTATTACAGAAGATGCTATATACAGTCGTCGGCCTTATTATAGAGGCTGCTATATACATACGTCAGCCTTATTAGAGAGAGGCTGCTATATACAGTCGTCGGCCTTATTACAGAGAGGCTGCTATATACAGTCGTCAGCCTTATTATAGAGGCTGCTATATACAGTCGTCGGCCTAATTATAGAGGCTGCTATATACAAACGCGTCAGTCAGTTATTTGTGTTGTCCGTGTGTTATAATATCCCACGGTGTCTGGTTAATGTTTAATAACACTCATAAATCGGGTGATTGGTGTCTTATTGTTATAGTTCTCTGTGTGTTATTTGTTCATTAAGTACTCAACGAACAAGACTCAAAAGTCATCTCCTCCCCGAAGACTCTCGGATCGCCATCTAGCGGCATTGCTTATAAGAAAATCAACATTTCGACCAGACATCATCATCTCACTTATCCTAGAACCCCCCCCCTACAGACACCAACACCAACAATGACGTCACAACAACACAACAAAAATCAACACCAGATGGTTGTGCACAATCGACGACAGCCATGGAGTCTCTCTCCCAAGTTTCAACAACAACAACAACAATAACAACGTTCATTTAGTAACATCGTATTACGGGGCCGCAACTAGTCAAATGGCATCCCGGTGTTGTCGGGTGTGTGTGTTTCATCTCTCAGTTAATCGCTACGGCCTGATCATCTTATTTCCCCAAGAAGGCTGAACAAAGCAGCCACTCTGTGTTGTTCGGTTCCCTGATGAGCTACCCATGTCGGTTTCTGTAATGTGACAATTCGGTGCTTGGACATCAACTAATGTACAGAACATGCAACATAAAGAATCTTCAGGTATAAAAAGTACTTACCTGTCATTTGAAAACGGCTCCATTTACAGGTACTAGCCATATTTATTAATTGGTCGTTGAAGAACTACTTCCGGTCCAGTCTAAGTCCGACATAGGAAATTATTTCTATGTTTTCGGGAATATTCGATTTCCATTACGTCGTTGTTGTTATGGTAACGTTGTAAACAGATCCGATCAAACCGGAATAAGATTTATCGGATACATTCAGGTGACGTCATCAACTCAGAATATATGCTGATTGGTGTCCACCCACTAACATCGTCATTGAAACAACATTATGGTATATTCGAGTACCCTTATAATGTATCATATTTACTCGTCCACCGATACATGATAATTATATAAGACATGATATGATATAACAAACAAAGATTTATCTATAAAAATTGTATAAATTTTCAAATAGGAACAAAACGGTTTTATTATTTTAATTAATTATATATCTGAAAGGTTTTATTAGTATAATTGTATACCAATAACGTTATTTAAACTTTTGCTTTATTAAGCTTTATGAAATTTGAACTAACCTGACAGGAAGTGTGACGAAGAAATATTCAGGTGGGAAGGGTTTTATATTGACTCTTAGGAAGAGAATATTGACGCCAATATTTAAATTGCCGTTGTCGTAAATGTATATTTTAGAAGTGTAACACTTGCTTGTAGTTCTGGGAGTATCCCCAGGCTGTCGCTTGTTTGGCGCAGCCTATAAGTATAACACATTTTGGGAGGAAATAAACATTTAGATTACGGGTAGGACAGTCCTTGATTATTATCCAAATATATATCATTCCCATCATTATGTATGCCATACTACTACTACTACTACTACTACTACTGTTACACTTACTATTACAACAAAAACTACTACTGTTACTACTACTACAACTACTACCACCACCACCACCACTACTATTACAACTACAACTACTACCATTAGCACTACTACTATTATTACTACTACTATTACTATTACCGATACACCTACTACTACTACTACTACTACTGACAATAATAATAATAATAATAATAATAATAATAATATTATTATTATTATTATTATTATTATTATTATTATTATTATTATTATTAAAATGGCTGGCGACCACAATGAGGAAGATCCACATAGTTCATAATTTACTGCTTCCCCACAGAGACTAATCCAGAATAAAATAATCTATATTTTAATGAGATAACTTTGACCGGTAACGTGACACGACGAAAACCTTCCTTTACTACAGGGTTAAGGCTGGAACTCGGACTCTGATCTCCAAAATACCATGACCACACACGCACACACACGCACGCACGCACACAATTATACTTGAAACTGTCAGAAGGTGGCCAATTTTAAATAAGCACAAGGTTCTTTTAATTTCCAGCAATAAGTACCAAGTCCGCATTCACCTTAAAAATTGTTATCATCGTATATCAAGTTAGCGGACACGGTACTAGCTGGTTCTAAGTTTAACTGTGCACGAAGTCGATGGGGACGCGATGTATTGGTTACGTAATAAACCGATTGCCGTAAATCAGTCGGCACGCTTCATTTAACCGAAGAGCTGGCTAATGGCGTGTGTCGATCTGGGTCAATAATGTGAGGACAAAATATAACTAATGTACCAAAAATGGTATCATTCCTTAGTGGAAGTGTATCAATGATAAGGTCTCTCTCTCTCTCTCTCTCGCTCTGTGTGTGTGTGTGTTTATGATACATATATATATGGTGGCACTGGAACAGAACATCAAAACCTATACAACCTTTAAAGCCTATACATAATTAAATCAAGACATAGTTGAATTTAAGCATACAAAAACATACGCATCTATACATATGTAGACCTGTGGGGCCCAGATAATCCGCTTTTCGTACCTGACAGGGAAACGGTTGGTGTAAGCTACGCACAAAAAGCGGAAGCAAAAAAGGGTACCATTTGACACCACAACTCGAAGTAAACAACACGTGCGTGTGGTTCAATAGTAAGTTAACAAATATACAAGGTAAATACTTTGAGACCACAGTTTACATTCAGCAGTAATTTGCTGTGGATCAACATTTCGACAACACAGATGCTGATCTCAGCTCTATTATGGGTTAGATTAGCTAAATAAATCGCCCCCGCGCGCGCGCGCGCGTGTGTGTCGGTTCAAACCCAGGGGTACGTTTGTGTGTTGGATCTTTCGTGCGATAATCGTAATACTCTAGACAGTATCAAGGGGTGATCGTCGCTGAGGGTAAACAAACAAAACTACTCGTTCACTCACTGAATGTGAAAAGTGCCGAATGTTATGAGATAGGGGGCTCGTTTGTCGGAATTTGGAACATGGCCTTTGGGTATACAACAGACGTGAATCGATATAACATACCTTTATCTCGATGTACACGTCATTTAACTTGTATGACGTCTGGTTGAGTGATGCGTTCAACACAAAAAAAGGGTTTCGGACTTCCCCGTAGCTCGTTTTGAACGTGAATAAATAAAAAGACGCGTCACTGATGCGATACAACGATAAGTATATCAATAAAAGGACGAGTAGAAATATCCATAACCCAAAGGTTTATGTTGGTTTTATGAGATATCATGAGAGAATAGGATTGGCTTTGCGCTTCAGGAATAAAACTATTTATTGATGTTCGCCAACGTACTCCGAAATAGCCGTCTGGTCCGTCCAAACTGAAAGGTTCACCGAACTTGTTTATATGTACATCACTTCGACACCAGAGGGTGCTATCTACTCACCTATCTATTAACTTGAATGGGTATTATTCATATGATGCGGTATGTAGCGATTCGGTGCCGCCGGAAGTAAACGAAATTATCCCCGGAAGTCGGCCATTTTTGTTTGGCTTATAGGTATATACATCGGTACTAAAGACCTTAGAGCAAAAGGTTTGATCTGTCAGTAGTAGGTTAATTTTAGAATTAACATTTTCGGATGTTTCTGTTATTATCGTAAATTATATGATTAATTATTATTCATTAATGTAATTATCTAGTTTTTAAATACTTTTGAGCGGTAGTTGACCCAACTTCCGGTGGCTTTGACTTATTCGGGAGGCAGGCCAGTTAATATATCAGTTGACACATTTAGTCATAATTGAGATTTTAAGAAATCCTGCTAATCTTCCGGGACTCAAGATGGGGAAGATCCCGTATCGTAGTTCGTAGCGTACTGAACTGCATATCTCTCAATCGAGGTTCGAATACCAGGGTTACCTGTTTCTGCAGGATGTTTCATGCGCTGATCCGATTTTCTCGATGTCCTGCCCCTCAGCCATTTGTCTGAGGTGTGACCAATGCTCTCGCTTCGAGGCGTACACATACTACAGGAGTAGCCCGTATAATACGAAGACAGTTTATACACAAATACAACCGGAACGAGTCGATCCAGGCTAGGGGAAGCGAATTATTATCATTGATCCGGGCGGCGTTCATCTTTTCGATGCCTTAAACTACACGCCCGTGGGAAGATTAACAAATTAAACCACCCATCCGCGTGACCCCAGTGACCTACAAGTAAGAACAGGAGATTTGTGTCCGCTCTCAGACACGGATAAGAATGTCGAGTACATGTTCTAATAGCTAGATATACGTTCAGCAATTTAGTCAAATTATCGTAAGTTAATTACGGAGATTTAGGAAGATTAAGGCACCGACCAGAGTTTATTTACAAGGTCATATTAATCCGAGTCGCAAATACCTTCAGGGGTATAACTGGATTAAACGTTGTTGTTTAGACTAATCCTAGATTTACTGTCACTATTAATTAATATACTACTATACTTCTACTACCACTACTACTACTACTACTACTACTACTATTGATTATGTTACTTTTACAACAATAACTACTACTGCTACTAGTAATAGTAATAATAATAACAATACCACTACTATTACTGCTGCTACATCTTCTATTATTACTAATAATTCTACCACATCTACTAGTACTATTATTACATCTACTACTACTACTACTTCTACTACAACTAATGTTACTATTACAACAGCAACAACAACAACAACAACAACTACTGCTACTACGTAGCACAATAATAATAATGACTGGTGAGAGATAACAATTATCAGCCTCAAGGGTCACACATCAGCATTCAGTCACGGATGAATCGTCCAGGGCTTGTATCGACGAGTTGTGATCACCTGTGCCAGTGCCATATGCCAAACTACCAAAACAGACAATACTCGTGTCAGAATTTGAGGTTCACGTTTTCTTCTTTTCCTCTCTAATTTTGGAATGTCACAATTTGGTGAGAGTGGAGATGGAGTGACTTCTCTGTGGTATTTGACCGTCCATCAAATATCGTTGTTTATATTATACTGCGATATAATAATTACTGTTCTGATGATGTATAGGGATAATGTCGCTTCTTATCAACACACAAACTCACACACGCGCACACACACACACACACTATTACCACATACAAAAACTATTTACACCAGCATTACCGGTCTACAGACTTTAGCAGACGGCGCCACCAGTCGCCAGTGACGAAAGAAGGTCACTAAGGTCATCCATTATGTCAGTATGCTGTATTGTACTACCTACCGATTCAATGACCTAAGAGCCAGTGTCCCAGTTTAAGGCCATAAAAGGCAGAAGTAAGAGTGACCAATCACAAATCAGATATGACGGTGAGTTAGTGATCCCTGGAGTTATCCAGGATTGTCAGGCCCATCTTTGGTTGGATCCATGATTATAGCCTGAACACGCACGCACACACGCACGCACGCATTCACACACTCACGCATTTACACACGCATTTACTCATGCATTCACGCATACATGCACACGCTACCCTGAAATCAATTCCCTGAAGAATCATCCAGAGTTTGAATTCATGGTTCGAGACTCTCTGTGCCTGACTGCCTGTGCCTTGTTATACACAGCTAAAACACTCACACACACACACACACACACACACACACACACACACATCCTTTGTGTATCATTTTCAATTATGTTTGGAGATTAAAAATAAATTTCAAAATCATCATGTGAGACAGGTCATGATTGAGAAATCCTTAGAGTATCACATACTCTCACGATATATATATATATATATATATATATATGCCTGTGGGATATTTCCCCGAGAAATTACCTCTGGGTCACATGACCGATGTATATGACTAAACCAGAATCGAAACAAGCCACTGACTCACTGACTCTAAATACGACGGGATTGACATTTCATATGGAATACTACTTCGAGATTGGTATCGATCTTCAAAACGGACCAGTAATAAACATTGAGCAACAATGCGACAATACGGTTTTGAGATGGTCTTCAGCCAAACACAACACCCGAATATCGGATGATATCAAGCCAAACAGTCGTATAAAGTAGTCGATTAGACAGACGATTGTACAACCGACCATCGTCAATATGGCATACAATATGGTATAATCTGTTTGGTTAGGAAAATAAATATGGAAGTCAGTTATTAGAAGTCAGTTATTATCATCTGCACACTTTCTTCTGGTCTACTCAAAGGTAGAACGTTGATTGTTGTTGTGATAACGTATCGGCCATAAGGGGCGCCTCCGTGGTCAAACTGGTAGCGCGTTTTGGATCACAGATCACTACCACCTGGGTTCGAATCTCAGCGTGTGCATATCTGAAGGGTGTTTCATCTTTAACTTCGCTTCATTACCTTTGGATGTCGCTCGGCCCATTTAGCCTAACGTGCGCACAAAAGTGGCCGTAAAAAATCAATTAGTATCGTATCAGCTATAAACTGTAATATGTAAACGGTGGCTTGAAACGGTTCGACATTGAGGCCCAATATAGCATCCCATTAGTGAGATCCTGAAGGGAATCACGGTGACAGATGTGCTTCCTCCACGAGCTCCATCAGGACACCCAGTAAAAACCACAAGACGACAGGATGGTTTGCACATCCGGTTATGTACTTATGGTCGTACCAAGTCGACCTTTAACTGTAGAACTGGCTGACTGAATGTCATAACTGTGTCCGGAAACCACTTCCGTTGGCGGCTTCAACCCTGGATTCACGGCATATTCCGTGATGACGTAAGATTCGAGTTTGTTTTCAGAGTCATCATGCATATTGAAGAACTCTACAACATAGAATGGGTTATAACAAAGGTACAGGCTGAAAGTGGGAGGGAGGGGAGCGATCGCGTCGTGAGGAAGTATTCTACGCACATGGGGAAAATGAACTCATTATCCGTGATACCACATTCACTTAAATCCTGAAGAATATAATGTTACCATTCACCTGAGCGTTTTCTTTCAGAACAATGTGACGTACCAGGATGACAATGTGTCAGCCCGTAGAGTCCTCGCAGTGATGACATTCCTCCAGAATGAGGAAATTGAGCTCACAGCTTGGCCTGCATGTGTACCGGATATGAATCTCACCGAGAACCCATAGGCCGAAATAACTCATCGTATCAACAACCTTGTACACCAAGCTACTAACGTCCAGGAATTGGGCCAGATTCTGATGATCGTTGGGACGTCCATACCGCCGTACATACTTCCTGGATCCTAGCGGGGGAGGATACGCCTCGTGCGTGCTGCCAACAGAGGTAGCACAAGATAGGAAATACTTCCGAGTACTTAGTACATAATACCAATTAACGATGTAACGTTCTACAATAATAACAGTTATATGTTGAGGTAAGCCATTAAAAATATGAACAGTGAAATTTCTTTGTTTATATCGTTTTCCGTACAATTATGTAAAATATCGTTGTTCACTAAAGCATGCTCTCGAAAATATATATTCCATAATAAATATCAACACACTAATATATGATCATAATGATGATGATTTATGTTTTACGGCTAAATGGGCCGAGCGGCCACCTAGGTTAATGAAGCGAAGTCAAAGATGAAACAACTTTCAGATATGCCCACGCCGAGATTCGAACACAGGTGGTAGTGATCTGTGGTCTAACACGCTACCGCTAAACCACGGAGGCGTATATATATATATAGAGAGAGAGAGAGAGAGACTCGCCATAAGAATATTTCTCCTTTAAATCTTCCAATTAACACCAGGTCAGACATTTTGTTGCGTGCGGCCAGCCACCTACAATCGAGGTCGTTTCCAAATTGCTCTAGCTGTCGGCAGGCCCCACAGGTGAATTATCCCGTTTATCCCGTAATATCGCCCACCGGCATCCCGACAACGGAACGAAACCGTTCTCGGCCAAAAATCCACTCCATTCTCCGAAAGCAGATGCAAAGCTTTAGACGATTCTTTGAATAATTGTCTTGATAACGATTATTTTAGTTCGTCTGATTAGTGTTTTGGTTTTCTTTTAAAGATTTCTTTGCGCGTTGATGTTTTCGTTTCTCTCTCTCCAAATTCTCGTGGGTGGGTTTCTCTCTCTCCCGCAATATAATGGCCTCTCCCATTCTGTAATGGGTTCAATAAACGCAGGCGATAACCGATTGGCCAATGCTCTATGAATTAAAACATAACAATTACAAGCAATTATTCATAAAACGACTGGTCACCGTCAATATAAACCAGACGTCTTACTGCCATTTATCTGGAAGTTTATTTTGTCTGAAGCTAATCTAGCATCTCTATGAGGCGTACTGCGAGGGGGCGCCCTTCGTGCTATCATAACGCAATTTAACAGGCTTGTTCGCAGGCTCGTATCATAATGCACCCTTCGTCCAAAAACGCCATGATTTCCACGTCGAAGATAGGTGGATATAGGGTTGCCATTTCATTCTATAACATTTCAGTTCTTTTTACACGTTTTCTTTGTAGCGATTTATTCTGGATAGAAATAGTGTATGTGCGTGTATAAATCACATCGAATCCACGTCATAAGATTATAATAAATAATACAAAGTCAAAATTAATGATACTGAGAAATGTAATATATAATATTTTGAACATGAAATTAGCTAGAAGCCAGATTCTGTGCGTATGTAATAGTATAAAAGTTATATTTCAATAGAAATAGTATTTAGTCCTTATTCAAGTTATAGGTTATAACTAGCCATATAAAAATAATAATAATAATAATAATAATGTATATTTAATAAAGCAGCCTAACCCAACAGAAGCCATTCCAATGCAGTGTACAATAATCCCCCAAATAACATGCCTGTAAAAACCGTACAAGAGATTTAAACGATAATAATTATTTATCTTTGAAAGTGACATTGAACAGGTGTGTTTTTAGAACAGATTTAATATTTTCACGAGACGACGCATTTCTAACATATGCCGGCAACCTATTCCACAAAGTGGGGGCTGCAACATTAAAAAACAATCACAATATGACTGAGATGAGACATTGGCACCTGCATTAGTATCTGACTGGATGGCCAAAGGTTTTGGTATGACTTTCTAATGGACACCAGTTCACACAGGTATTCTGGCGCCATATCATTGATAGATTTATAAGTTGTTAGTAAAATATTGTAAAACCAACTGAAAATCTTATATTAACTTGAATTGTTTTATTTGAGTGATAATATTCAGCTTGATCCGAAAGTAAACTGAAAAAATACAGTAATCTGATTCTGTGATTGAAAGACTGATTTATTAGAGTACTATATCTCAACCATTACGAAATATATTATGAAATAGGTCATACTTGAATGATTGACATACAAGACATAATGTTGGGTCATATTTTAATGGTGAGTATTGACTGTTTACCCGTAGCTTAAAGGTATTTGAATTTAAAAAAAAAAGAATAACCGATATGTTACGCTGAATTCATTTACTGAAACTTGTGAATGTTCTGCGTTTTGAAATTCGTCAAACTTTCCTGGTCTATTAAAAATGCTTGTACTTTTGCAAGGATGTCCAGTGAAAGTTACCTCGTGAAATACGTTTATCAAATATCACAAAAACGTTAGTAATTAGGACATCAGATTTTAAATTATTGTGCAGCTTATATATATATATATATATATATATATATATATATATATATATATATATTGCTCCAGAATATTCATGGATGATTATATCCCCATAAACTGTACTGAACGTGACCTGTTACAGAAATTCTCCAAGTTCAACAACAATGTACTGGCTTTCTCTACAAGTAAAGCTAGACCATTCCATAACTACCAAGCGAAGGCAACTGATTTTTGGTTTATTCCAGCTCGTAAATTTATATTATAAAGGTGTCTTAGTCCCGCACTCTAACCTAAGCTCTAAGAAACTCGCTAGACGCTTTTTATGTTTCATAATTCGTTGCATTTTATGCAATATCTTCGCTAGCTTCTGGAGAGAAGATCAGATATAAAAATGATAGACAAATATAGTAACAATAAATTTAAATTGATTTGGACATGAGAAAAGACTAGACACGGTGACTATTATTTATATTTTGTCGCCAACCAACCACTGGGCTGATATATATATATATATATATATATATATATATATATATATATATATAAAGCCTATTCACATAAATATATCTTTATAACTTCAGCATTTATCTTAATTGCTTTAAATTATATTAAGATTTGTATCGTTTCATTATCTGCAAATGTCTTGTGCATTTGACTGTGGTAAAATTATGTTTGTAATCGAGTGTTGGAACTGATATTTGTATTAAAATTAGTCTTGGTTTTAAGACGATTTATTTTACCTAGCAATGTTATACTTAACATTATTCCATTTTATTCATATCAATATGTGTTGTAATCCCCTTTGCAGTAAATCTCCATATTTTCCAAAGGAATTGTGCACATTTTTGTTAGATAATGTTGTTTTCGTTTCATTTCACATTTAACTAAAATAAGCATTCAACACAAATTAATTTAGCAATAAAGGCTAATACTAAGCACGAAGATAATACTTGGATGGATTAAGTACTAACTTCCATACCTTTATATATGCATAAAGTTCATATATATATAAATCATCATATTTTATATCAATGTACAATTAGGAGTTAAATATTGCAAGATGTAATTGTTTTGTTTTGTGGAATGTTTGGGAATTCAGTGTATAAAACAACAATATTAAAGTTGATTCAATGTAGAAATCGTAACGTATGGATTCAGTGTGGAAATAATTACATGGATCCCACGTGGAAATTATTGCGTTGATTCAACTTTCAAATAAAAAATTATTTCCATGTGGAATCAACGTCAGAACCTCCCATGAATTCAATGCGGATTCCACGTAAGTTGCCTGCTTGAATGATTATGCGTAAAATTAGTGAATTGTTTGAATAATTAAATCGCCTTTGAATATACTGATTGTGTATATTGCGCCTGGATTAAAGTTTCACTAAATACTTTATAAAAAATATTCCCTTACCTAGCAAGCACTCCCTCAAAATTGCTCCTCAGATCGACACTGCACTTCTGAAACTTTTATCATACCATGACTTTCAATGTGTACTGTCAACAAAGGAATACCTTTTGCAAAAATGCGCAGAAATATCCACCTTTAGTGAACAAAGTGCTGAGTTATATTCTATCTAGAGAGGCTAGGCTGTAGAGGAGAGCAGGGCACAGTGGACGTTTGAGTTTAATATATTTCCAATAGGTGGCAGACATGTATGCTGCCAAGGGAAAACCCCGTGTGAAATCCCCTAACTACCATTGTCTATGGGGCACAGCTAATAGGACTCCACCTTCTTTATACACGGTTTTCACCTTTTGGACCCGTGAGTAAATTCCAGGTAATTTGCTAAACATCATCTTGTATTCTAGCATACCTAGATTGAAAAAGATGTCTGATTCCATGTAATACTTGTTTTTCACCTCGGTGTATGTGGACAGTGGCCATCTTAATTTTTGTCAATCAGGCCGTGATAGGGCACAGCGGGCAAGATTGTGTAATTTAGAAATTGACAATTATCATCACCTATGAGTTTCTAAAAAGCATACAATCTTAGATTTAGGGTCCTCAACATGGTACGTAACAGGCCCAAAAATTTAAAGATCGGGACATCACCTGAACAGCTCATGCAAGAAGTCGTCGATAAGATCATGCGGAGGGTCAGTCAACACGCTGCGTTACTGAACTACTGGGTATAAAGAGGACAACTCTGAACAGTATGTTGACAAAACAAAAGCTGGAGCGATTGTGAAGTTTAGTCCGAATTACCAGTTGCGATAAGAGCTTCCAATATGTGTTATGGGGTGACACTATATAGCGTCTCGTATACGAATATACAGTAGCAAATAAGATCACAATTCCAACCTCATGGTCAACAAACAAGTGTGCCGGCAGACTGGTTTTCGGGCTATATCAAGAGACACCAAAGGTTATTCCTTCGACGATCTGAGGCGACTAGCTTATCACATGCAAAGAGTTTCAAGAAACATAATGTTGGTTAATTCTATGATAACAAATTTCTGCCCTCTTCCTGGACGAAACCGGCTGCACGACAGTTCATGGTATGGGGAAGGTCCAGGTTATAGCTCCCAGATATGATTAACAAGTTGGAAAGGGAACACCAGGAGAGCGAAGAAAGTTAGTTACAATGCTTGCGGCCATCAACGCTTGTGGAAATTCTGTATCGCTGATATTTGTATTTCCTAGGGTTGGTGTTCGTGACTACATGATGAGAGGAGCTCGACCCGGCAGTATTAGGGTTGCCCGCTCTTCGAGATGGATGACGGCAGAGAATTTCATGATCTTTCATAAGACATATTGTCAAGTATACACGCAAAACCAAGGACAAGCCCATTCTGTTAGTCATAGATAACCATGATTCCAACATGCAAAAGAAACTGGGATTGTTCGTCAGCTGGGGATCTAGATGCAGTTGCAACCAGCAGAATGGATCAAGCAGAGAGTGAAGACCATGAGATGAACAAACATGATGGAGGTGAAGCAGGTGTTTCAACATTTGAAAGCATATTGCTACTTCCCAAATTATCACATCGGGAGACTAAAGGAGGTCGAAAGAAAGGTGCCATCAAAGAGAGGATTGAGGCTGAGAAAATTAAGAAAGTTGCTACTGATAACACAAAGGGAAAAGGGAAGGATAAAGGTCAAGTTAGGCCTAAAGCTACAGCCAAGAAAAACATCTCTGAGTTGGCTGTCGATACTGACCCAGTTCTTCCCAACTCAATCAGATCTATGCAAGATCGGGTATGTGAAGTGGATGATGCTTACCAATCACTTTCCTTGCCAAAACTTGTCCTCGGCAAGATTGCTAGCATCAAGAAAGATGACTTTGCCTTTGCTAAAGTTGAGACAAAAAGGACGAGGTAAGTCCTCTACGCTAGCCAAGTACAAGATGTCATTATCATCGAAGATGATACAGAATATGAAATGATGTTCATGAGAAGGGCATCACCGAAGTCGCTCATATTCAGGTTCATCAATGTAGATGTGATATTGAGGTGACGGGTGTGGTTGCAAAGCTCCCCGATCATTTTGAAAAAGGTGGGAGATATTTGATTTTCCCAGCTGACCCAAGACCATAGGACAATGTTCTCAGACAAAGGCTGTGATTTCTGCGGACTCATACTATCATCGCGGAGCCATTAGCGTCAGCAGTACATGAGGCCCGCCTCAACTGGCTGTACCCATGGTCTGTGCTTGATTGATCCAAGATGTGGACATACGTTTTTTACTACTGTTATAATGATTCTGTTCATATATGGCCTTTCGTTTATGCCCAAGTTCTTTGTTAGTTTGTTTGGGCTAATTTGAGATCAGAAGAGCGCATTTTTATATTTCCGTGTTAAAAATTAGTGTAATGTATAGAGGGTAGGATTAGACCTGATAGGTGGAAGAGATTGGGATAAGTTTATTGCCAATGATCATTCTGTTGAGAGGTGGCCTTTCGTTCGTGACCAAGTTCTTTGTAAGTTTGTAAGTGTGTGTGTGTGCTATATTGCATGAGAGATATCTCGATAATACATTTTGATATTTATATGTGAAATCAGTGTGTAAGCAACTGCAACAAACAGATATGATGTTTTCACAATTACTATAATATTTTTAGTGTGTAACTAAAATTATTCAAAGCAAATCAGCGGCCCACAAACGTGACACAATGACCCCCCCCCCCCCCAAAGTTTTAAAACAATCCCCAACAAAATGTTGCTAAAGATTTCCTGCCATAAATGTGGTTATTTAATATGACATATAAATGGATCTTTTTTTACATTTACGGTTTTGACACAAATGGCTAAAATGAAAACAATGGCCTACTGTGCTTCGTTCTACCAGACATCAGATCGATTGAATAATAACTGTATAATAGGTTCGGGACTTCATTTGGAAGCAAATCTCTTAATTACCTCTTACTTGGCTTATTCTCGATATAATGATCAGTGGTTCACCCTCAGATAATGTGATTTAATTGTGAACTGCTTATAAAGGTATCCCCAAGTCTCGCAATAATAATAACGAACTCTACCTGGTATTGTAGATATGAGGAAGTAATTCTGGATGGTAGCCATTACGTCTTCCTCGAATTCCAGATTGTATGCCGGAAAGGATCATTAAAAGTCATGTGATCTGATGTCAGGTGCCACAAGGATCATATATAGCCATCTCGATCCTGATCAAGTCAGAGAGTAGTGAGCTCCGGTGGCCTAGCGGTTAAGCACCCGGCACTTGGGGCCAACGGTCGCAGGTTCGAACCCCGTAAGAGGTCGAAACTTTTCCAGGGATTAATTTCTCGGCTCACTACATCGTGGGTGGCTGACCACGTTAAATGGCGCTGCCGTCTCCACTGAATTATTTAAAATAAAGGGGGACGTTAAAAACCCCCTGAGGACGTAAAACACTCTGGCAGTGACCATCCTCAGGGTATTTCGGCTCCATCTTTCCGTACTGCTCCCCTGTGAGTGGTGGGGGAGGAGGTTTCTCAACCACTCCAACATAGAGGCTGTGCCCGGGAAAAGGGCAAAACATGTGACGATTCGGCCCCAAATCAAAAGCCATCTCGATCCTGATCAAGTCAGATTACAGATGCTCTGACTTAGCCATCCTCGTGACCTTATTTGTCCCCGTGTTCGACCTAATTACTACTAACTGACGCCGTCGTTGGGTCAGTTACATAATCCGACAGATCCGTGCGTGTTACTTGTTACAAAAGTACAAAACAATTTCTTAAAGGAATTTCACTTTATAGTTTTCTTTACCCACTTCAGTAACAAACAATGGCCAACTATAGTGAAATATTCGTAAATACTAAATTACATATTTGGCTGACCCCTGTTTACATTGTTATAACCGGGTCATACAATTAAACAACTTGTATTAAGTGACGTCAGATTTCAGTAGCATCCGGTCTGTGACTGACTTGAAAATGGCGGCGCCCACAGATCATTAACAGCCGATTAACCAGCACTTTGAACTGGATTAGTTAATATGTGGTTGATCGTGTTTATATTTTGACATAATTTATCATTTATGAGAGTATATTTATATTTGACTTAAATTCATTCCTAAATTTTAGGGCTATAGTCCTAAAATTTTGAAACAAAGGTTAACTGTTCCTTTAACATATCCTACAATGGTGTAATAGTTGTTCAGCGGAAACCAATAAAAGACCGCAGTTTAAAAGAACAGTGTAAGATATTGCTTCATTTAAGTTGACGTTCATTTACTGAGATGGTATTAAAATTCATGATTAACATGGAGAGATGTAGTAGATAATGGTAGGAAATTATAATATGGTGGAAAATATAATAGAATATATTAACTTAATGGCATCTTTAAAAGTATCAGATAAAGGTACTTCTGGAATTGTCTGAGATATATCCTAGTACAATGATGTATCTTAATCTTTATCTTAGAAATAAAACCTACAAGATAATGACATACAAGTTATGTCTATGATTGTTAGTTATCATGTTACTGAACCTAAACGATGAAAGGAAATAACTGATTTGTCTTACTAACGTAGATGATAGGTAAGCTACAAGGAGCCACAGATATATAACTTTAATAAATTTACAGCGTTGTTATCTTTCACATAAAGTACACACACACCCAACACACACACACACATTGACAATTGGATCAACCAAAGCGAAGTCTAAATTGGCTTTACCAATTGTATTAATTATAATAAATATAGGTTTAAATGTTTTTAATTCATTATGCACACATAGAAACATTTCCTAATATTGGCAGCTCCTTTAAGACAGTTATTTCAAATTTACAGATTATAATCGACATTGATTTACTAGCAATAAAATAATAATATCAACAAGTCACTAGGAATGTGTCTTATTAAATTAATACTGCAGGGTAATATTAATATTATAACTAATACATCAAATGTATCATTAATAACCTTCCACAATACAGAACAACAATGATTAATTATCCAAAAGTTTGCTGGCTACAAAAGTCTGACGAAGCTTCAGTGATTCTTCGCTGTTCAGAAGCTGCAGAGGTGACCTTACTGGACCTCCATAGTAACCAAACCATGACATTGCTGCCTTTAATCCAGATACACCAAATACACGGGTCACCTGAGAAAAACAATTATTTACACATCCTCAGATATTAGTGTATGTTGAAGATTTTAAAATTAATGTTTCATATATAATTTTAATATAATTGCAATCTATATCATTATAGATCACACAGCTATAATTCATATTTGCAAGAAATAGAATATCTATTCTTGCATAATCTTGAATGGGTTCTGTGGTGGCCTCAATTAAGTGGATTGGCTTCTAACTGGGATGGCTTCTAACTTATAACTGAAGTGGGGTGGCTTAGGATTGAATTGCCATAAGAAACAGTATGCCTCATAACCGACAACTAATCATATATGGCAATGGCATATGGAAGTCATAAAAAATCAAAAGGTTAGAGTCAAAGTTTGTCATCATGGCCACATGTACACCAAGTTATCAACCAGGCTCCCAGGATGATGGAAACACCAATATCCGACTTCGATGCACTCCGCCACTCTATCTACCTCGTGAATCAAATGTCCACGACACCAATCTAACTGATTGTCATTGTACAAACAATATATGTGAAGGATGGAACAACAAGTTGTTCAGTATGATAGGACATCCAACGTGAATAATTCACTGTACTCCAGCAAGATGCTGTTGGGAAGTCTCCCAAGAAGTGAACAAACTATGACCAAGTACGTCTGCAGAAGAGACTGAAGACTTTGTTCCAGGACCGTGAAGAGATTTAACTATTATAATAATGTGGTATGAAGTCTGCATGTGGTATAACGACATAGCAATAAACACGGACACAGGAAAGGTCACAGGACTAACACTTTTAGATCGCCTGTCTGATTGGTATGGCATATCAGGAAACAGCACTAACTTGGATCCACTCATTCTTAATAAATAGGTCTCAATCAATAAAAATAAGAAAATGTTTTTCAAAGGCAGTGCCTTTGCTTTGCGGTGTTCCCCAAGGCTCTGTTTTTGAACCACTGTTGTCTACAACTAAGCTCTCTTATTTACAACCACAAATTAGACCATCATTCATATGCAGATGACATCCAAGTATGCATATCTTTATCTACAGCAGACACTGATCTTTCACTTAAACAACTTGGTGACTGTCTCAGTGATATCTCTGGCTGGATGACAATAAAGTTAGGCTCAATGCCAACAAAACAGATTTCATTATTTTAGGTACATCCAGACAATGCAGCAAACTTACTCATTTCTTCCCTAAGAACATCCTTAGTCATAGCATCACACCATCAAACACTGTAAGTAATCTTGGTGTTACATTTGATAGCGATTTTAATTTCAGAAAACATAGTTCTCTGACATGTCGCTCTGCTTCTACCATATTCGTGACCTTCACAGTATTTGTCCCTATATTTCTCTTTCAGTCGCCAAAACCATTGCTACAGCACTCATTACTAGTAGGCTTGATTACTGCAACTCTCTTCTTTATTACATTGGATCTAAGGATATTCTAAAACTTCAGTGTGTTCAGAACTGGTTAGCTAGGGTTGTCAAACTCTTTCTTCTGGAGAACCTTCATATCTATTTTCCATGCTTTCTTTAGCACCCAAGCCCAGAGAACACCTTTCATTTGGTTTTCACTTGTTGTCTGTTCCCAGGGTTAAAACTCATGCTGGGAGTTTTTCAGTTGCTGTCCCTACTCTTTGGAATTCACTCTCTGAACATGTTAAGTCATCAAATATCATACCGTAGTTTCTTTCCATCACCATTTGAAAACTCACCTTTTCAGACTTGCTTATCCTTCCTAAATTTCCTTTCCATCTGATGATTGTTGATGAATTTTGCATTGTACCCAGACTATGAGTTTGCCCAACCCTTTACTAGGCATGCCACTGGGCTCGATTCTTTTCGAGGATATAGGCGCTATAGAAGTTTTGTAATAATTATTATTATATGTATTATATGATACATATAATGCACATATGGATGAATTTTCAAGATGTCATACGATGAATATACAATCAAATAATAATAATAATTTGCAATTTGAGTGTGTTTTTGTAAATTACTTAGCCTCATGATAAAGTATAAAGATCTGTTTCATTTTTTCTACTACTTTTTTCCTGTTTCCTTTATTTTATTTTTTCCCATTTTATTTTTTCCTATTTCCTTCTTTCAGTTTACCAGATATAATATTTCACTGTCAGTGTATGGTGGCAGTATTTATATGGCAATGTATGGTATTCATATTGCTTAAGCACTGGTGGTGGTTGAATAATGGGACGGGGGATCCTTGGGGCATTATCACAGCAGGAAATTGGGTCTTTATCAAAGGTTGGTGGTAGGGGCGGTTGGCACTGTTTGCAGGTGGCAGGGCTAGAATGTATACAGGTCAGACATACTGTAAATTCTGAGCCTACAAGCTCCTGTTTTAAAAGACCAATTCGTTTATATTATGCACCATAAAACATCCCACAAAGACTAAGCATGTTAATTGCAAGACAGTTGTTAGGCCAATCTTTAAAAGGTTTCCTCTGTCATTTTGTTTTGGTAATCACAGAGTAGTTAAGACTAAAGATCATGAACAACCAAATACATAAATCTCTGTAACCAATAGGTAATAAGCAATATTTGTGTACATATTGTAGGCAGAAACACTTTGTTGTGAGCCATTTCTTATGCAAAGTTTGCTAAATAATTACAGTATTTTTGACTGTCAATTAGTGTATTACTATTATATATATATATATATATATATATATATATTATATATAATAGTTAAATTAATAAAGAAGGTTTATTTTGATAACACTGTACACATCAGCTATTTTATAATATCTATGATAACCAACATTAAAATTGTGCTATATAACATCCCAAGTGACCCAGTCATCATTAACATCTTTAAAAAGGCACATATACTGGAAAACGAATGAAGTTATATGAGTGAACCTCCATCATGGTATCTCCTTTCTCAACCAGCATAAGCCAAATAGATCAATTTCAGTAAACATATTACAGCCCACATGCCTAGTTTGTCCTGCTACCACTAGATGTCACACTAGTATAAATAATATCCATTGTCTAATGTGATCTTATATAATTAATTTTATTAAACCTAATGACTTGACATTGTGATCGATAGACTTGATTATTTTTAGCTTAATATAAAACCAAATTACAATATATAACTGAATGGATTAGTAAATGATTACAACCAATATGATTGTCTCACATATTCTATAATATCTGAATCGAGGCGGGATTTACAAATCCCCAGATTCTAAATAGATTTGGATGATATAAAATACAAATATTTTAACAGTTCTCCAGAAATTGTTTGTATACTGTCATATTCCATTAAATATTATCAATATTACTGTGAGTGAAGTCGCCCCTCAAACTTACCCCTGCATTTGGCATAATCATACGGTGTTGTAAGACTTTAGCTTCTTCGTGTTTACCAGCTTTAAATAAGTCATGCAGTCGACAGCATTCAGCACCTAGTATATTGGCAAAGGCACAAATACCACCTACTGCACCTACAAATGAAATCGACCATAATATTGATTAAAATGGTGCTCTAACAATTAATATTTATGTGACTTGATAACTTTTAATAAAAAGTTCAATATGACAATGATGACACCATGGCATTGTAAGATCATAGGATTACAAGAGGGCATGATGGTGGGGGGGGGGAGTTAGTGAGTTCTGATTCTTTAATATATGCAAGGAATTATCTTCTGACAATATTGAGCTGTTTCAGCATGTCAAATCCATTGCATATTTCTTTGTATGGTTTACAGTAATAAAGATCAATTTCTCAACAAGAAATGGAACTGCAGGTTTTTAAATCCAGGTTGAAAGTTTCAACCTGGATTTGTCAAGCACAACTAAAAGATCACGGTTCAGGAGTCCTGTTGTGTGAATTATTTTTGAAATCAGGGTGTCTTAGAAGGCACCTGATTGTATTCCAAACTTGTATATATATATATATATATATATATATATATATATATATATAATGAACCATCATTATCTATTTTGCTAAATCAGGCAAGTTTATCACACAGTAGATTACTAATGGACAAAACTATGGAATACCAAACACAAACAAACAGGACTGTAACGTTTTCTATATTTATTACTGCTTCATTTTTCAATATTATTATTATTATTATTATGGTACATGTATCATAGACATAACATTATCAGAGTTATTGTTTTATATTAATCAAACTCATACATACCAACTGCCAGAGCTGGATAAAGGAAACCAGCGGAACCAGCAATAATTTGGAAATCTTCATTCTTTGTCTTGTATACCAAGTTACCAATTTTAGCAATCTGTGGTGGAAAGTAATACAGGTATAACAGATACAAAGAGATAATAATAATAAAATGAAGATAACAATAAATAACAACATAATGCATGCATGTTGTGTGTGTGTCTGTGTGTCCAAACATATTTATTGAGTTGTTATATGAAACTGATTGTGACAGTTCATGCAAGAATGAGTGAGACCAGATCTTGAGCTCTGCTGTACAGTGTACCCAATATTTGAAATTATAATTTAATTTTGTTTTATTCTTATGTGGTAAATATAATATTTAGTGGTAGCTTCTCTCTCTCTCTCTCTCTCTCTGTGTGTGTGTGTGTGTGTGTGTCTGTGTGCATTAATTATATGAGCATTACTATAGGTATTTAATTTATCTTAACATAATTTATCCACTGTATGCTGGTATAGTTTTTGTGCTAAAGTGAAAATGAGATCATCTGCATGATAACAACACGTTTTTAGCCAGATTATGTTCTTAAAACTTTCTTTCTTCCATCATCTGTAAAACATTCCTATTTGTTTCACTGGAATCACAAAATTATGTGTGATAAAGGGAATATTCTGGATGTGTGTTTGGTTTACTGTATATGTTGCACTTATTAGCCTGCTCAAAAGATATCATGTTTGTGATTGAAAAATAAAATGCTACTTTATAGCTGTAGCTGAAGTTTTCCATTTAAAATTTACCAAACTGAAAATAAATTGTAATACTTATTCTAAATTCCAAAATAGATGTTAATTTAAAAAGGGTACAGTGTTATTATTTACAATAATACACTTTATAAATGCTATGTTATTGACTCATTAATCTGTCATTTATATGGAGACACATTTTAAATTGTAAGTCAGGGAAACTTTTTCTCGATGTATATAGCATGGAATGGCCTTAAACTAATATTCACAGCTAATAATAATAATAATTTCATTAGCTTTTTAGGCCATTGTTTTTTTGAATAGTTGATTTACAAAACTGCCGATCACAGCTGAAACCTGTCACCGGGAAATAAAATCAACTTTATTATTATTTTTGTGACGACCCACATGAACACCATCTAGAAGTATATTAGGCTACCATGCAGCCTAATCCAAGATGGTGACAGATCAGTTCCACTTCAAAATTATTTCAGTTATTTCTGCAGTAAATCGGTCCTCAAGCCTAGAAATCTTTAAGTTTAAACTAATTATTATGCCCCAATCATCAAGAAACACATAAATAGTTCGAACTTTGCGGAGATAAACTTATAATCAGCATCAAAAATATATCATTGTCAAGCTAAATTTGAATATAATGTAAAAATAAAACATAAAACTAGAGTAATCCAGAATATGTGTAAATACTTTTTGACCAACCCTATATTTTCAGCAATTTAAAACATTTTTGTCCAGACTGACCCTAATTTTTGGAATGGAAATTTTCTGTAAAACAAGTACCAGTATTCAAAAAATAAGGACCTTATACAATTATATCTTTATAAGAAAACCAACTATATGCATGGAATCAGTGGTGGATTAATCCTATAAACAAAGTAAGCATGTGCTTAGGGCATCAAGGGAAGGATAGCTGAATATACCATTTAAATATTAAATTAATTAAATTTATAGCTACCGGTATTTTCATAATTTAATGAAAAATGAATAAATTCAATTTATAAAGCGTTCTCTCCTGTGTCAATATGTTTATCCTGCAAAATAAAGTATGCTGTGCTCAGAGATTGAAAGTTATACAAGTTTTGAACAAGTCTAGTACTCGTTTGAAACAGCGCAAGTGACGGGTAGTAGCTCGTAAGTTCTTAGTTTAGTTGCCAACTGTCACTGGTGTACATTCATTAAGTCATTCTTGCTTTAAGTTGCTTAATGACTATTCCAATAGCACACTCAGCTCTGGCTGTTAAATCTATTAAAATGTAAACAGGATTGACTGAACTACTTTTATTTTGTACTTGAGTAGAAGTAAACCTCTTCAAAACCATGTGAGTAGATGTAAAAGTAAACTTGTAAAAATCTTACTGGAGTAAAAAGTAAAACTATTTTCTAAAAGTAATTGAAGTAAAAGTATAAGATAACATTTATTGTAACACAAAAAATATTTAATCAAATATATCCGATGACGAGTCACAAAAGAGAGGAGCTAGAAGAGAAGCAAATGCAAGGGCTAGAATTCTTTTTATGTTGAATTTTTGGAATTAGATTTTGCAGAATTTCCATAGAGTAAGCAAAGTTCTACAAAATGAGGATTGAACTTAAAAACATGTGCAGATCTGTATGTATCATTAACTGACCAACTAACTGTTCACTTCACGAGATGAATTTGAAAATATGAAAAAGATGCAAAGCAAATGTTACCAGATGTTGATTATAAAGCAACTACAACTTGCAAACGTATCAGACAGAAGGTACCAAATGACGGTGATACACCAGAAGTATATCCGATAAATTTCATATCACCACCTTTTACACAATTGTTGATTGACAAACTTGCAACTGAGATGAAAAGAAGAGGAGAGATATAAAAAGAACTAGCAGAGAGATTTTCTTTTCTGAGTAATGTGCCATATAATGTCACTTCATCATCTACTAACACTGAAAGGTATTCTCAGTGCTGTCGAAAGCCGATTGATGTTTACCCAGATGACTTCAACAGTAATTTCTCAGCTGAGTTTCAGCAGTTTCATTTATATGTGCACCATAAGTTCAGTGCAACAGAAAATGTAAAAATAAGATTCAGTCATGCTGAACTTTATCAAATAATTTTAGAAGACAAGATTGAGTGCGCCTTTCCAAATGTAGACATTGCCTTTCATATATTTTTAACATTAATGGTCACAAATTGCTCAGCTGAGAATTCATTTTCAATGGTTGAAATATATTAAAAATCCCCTCAGATCAACTATACAACAAGGCAGGCTGGATGCCTTATCTCTATTATGTATAGAAGCAGATGTGTTACGTAAGATTGGTTATGAGGAACTGATCAAAGACTTTGCAAGGGAAAAGAATAGAAGAAAATTATTCAACTATAAATAAAATGGAACCATATAGAAATAAATATTATTTTCCTTCTTAATGTAAGTTTTGTTTAATTTCGATAAATAAAATTTTATTTTATGGTTTATTATTGTTTATATTTTGAATTACAAATGTATGGGGACGCCAAAATATTTTAGTGCTCCGGGCCTCCAAGGGTCGAAGTGAATTGAAAGCTAGCATAAATATGTGTTTTAAGTACTCAGGTAGTCCTTTAAAAGGATGAAGATTTATAGTAGGTGGATCCAGGAGGGAGATCTAAATACCTCACTCAAGTCTGTTTGGTTTTTAGAATAATGTGAGTTTATGGATTTTGTTTGTTAAATGGTCTGCAAAATGAGATCTCTTCTGAACCTGTCTAGATACATATATATATATTATATATTATATGCTGTAAATCAGTGGACACATTAAGTAAAACATTTGTCTAAAATTAGTTATATAATACTTACATCACCACCACTGTCCTTAAGTCCTATGATATTAGGATGACTGGAGAGTTTGATGATAACATCTGGTGACAGATCAATACCTGTATTAGCTGGTACACTGTAAAGGATGACAGGTACTGGACTTTCTTCGGCTACCTGTAATTGATATATATATATATATATATATATATATATACACTTGCAGGTGTGTGTGTGTGCATGCATGTGTGTGTGTGTGTGTGCTAAAAGTACTTTGTTCAAAGTAGCTGAGTTATTTCTATTATAAAGTAGTAATGAATAAATTAAAACGTTGTCCTTCAATATGTGAACTAATGAGCTGTCATTATGTATTGTTTATAATGTACTATCAACATGACTGACTATTCAACAGTATTGTTGAATCTATAAACAATGAATGAGCATTATTTGTATATTCTGGACATCTCGCAAGTTTAACATTTTATAGCCAGTCTACACGCTTTATAAGTCACTCTCATAATCCCATAAAACATTCCCAAGTGATAAGACTAGATAATACACAACAGTAAATAGCATAACCTCGTGTGTCTACAAACTCCTTGGTTATTGCTCAATCAAATCTTCAGCGAGTCAGTGCTTCTTTTAACCTTTGTGCTGACTAGCATTGGAAATGAGATAATCTGGTCGAAATAGTTTATTGGTGCATGAAACACTCCACAATCCACATACAGGGATAACATTGAAATTTAATTCTGAGTATAATATTTAAAAGGCTTTCTACTATACAGTATTTTATTGCAATGTTGTGTAGAATACTGTTCTTCTAAATGAAAGGATTTAAACAGTATTTTCCAGTCAACACATCTAATACCTTGGTATAATGACGTTCCAGTGCCTCATTTGTCATCCTTCCTTTGTAGTAACAAGGTGTAACAACAAGGACTGCCTTAGCTCCAACAGACGCCATCTTTTTGCTCATGTTTATCGTATCTCTTGTTGCTAGGAAACAAGATAATATGGTAGTTTGTATATGTTGGTGTTCATTTTCTATTGATGGACAGTTACGCAAAGGTGTGTGCATGTGCATACACCAGACATGGAGTCAATTCCAATTCCACCCATTTGGTCAATTCCACATCAAATTCATCAATTCCAATTCAATTCCGATTCAAAAATTTCCAATTCCGCTTTTTACAGACTCTTTTTACCATTATTGGTACTCTGAGTACCTACCCCGAGTACCTATTTGGAACACCTACTCCGAGTAGTTTATATTCCAAGTAGGATTGTCATGGAAGAAATATTTCTGAGTTAAAAATTAAATGATAAATTAATTTGTGGATTTAAATAGTTTTTGTGGGAAATTCCAATTCAAATTTTTCAATTCCAATTCAATTTTTTTAAATAATCAATTCCAATTCTGGAATTGAATTGACCCGATGTCTGTCTCTCTCTCCACTCACACACACACACACACACACACACACACACACACATGTATAAACTTAAATATATATAAATACTAATACCAATGTTCTAAATACCTTTAGTTAGAGGTTAGAAATTTGAGGAAGATTAATTATATATCTCTCTAGGAGAAGAGGTATGTGTACATTAACATGCTGTCATGTGTACATTTATGTGTATGCACTAAGTGACCCCTAGCTGATACCATCATAACCTTAGCTATGCTCACATTCACAACCTGATCCAGCAATAATCAGCTTATCTCTTGCTGCCATTTCTGATACCCTCTTCACCATCTCTATTCTCTCATCAACATCGAGGAAAGCATACTCTCCGTTAGATCCCTGGACTACAAAACCTGGAGACAATAACAAAAGAAATATCCTGACGCAGACAGCATGATATGAGACAAACATCATGATATGAGACAAACATCATGATATGAGACAAACAGCATGACATGAGACAAACATCATGACATGGGACAAACAGCATGATATGAGACAAACATCATGATATGAGACAAACATCATGATATGAGACAAACATCATGATATAAGACAAACATCATGATGTGAGACAAACAGCATGATATAAGACAAACATCATGATATGAGACAAACAGCATAATATTAGACAAACAGCATAATATTAGAAACACATCATATGTTATAAGACAAACAGCATGATATGAGACAAACATCACGATATTAGATAAACATCATGATATCAAACAAACGACATGATACCATATGGAGTAGCACAGACATAGGGTCAATTCGATTCTGGAATTGTGATTGATGGGCAATTCAAATTTTTTTTAATGGAATTGGAAAATTTTGAATTGAAGTTTACTACAAAAATATTAAATCCACAAATTATTTTTTTTTAAATCAGAAATATTTATTCCGTGACAGTCCTACTTGGAATATAAACTACTTGGAGTAGGTATTCCAAGTAGGTACTCGGAGTAGGTAATAGGAGTACCTACTCCAATCAGTGATTGAAGTAGGTAAAAAATGGAATTAAAATTGATAAATATGGAATTGAATGGAATTCGAATTGACAAAATGGAATCTGACCCGATGTCTGCATTAGCATCAGTATTATAATATCATAATTCATATGGCTCAACGTTTTGTCATTTCACACACATTTCTTCATTTAATAGAAACATTTAATGGACCATTTAATCTAATACAGCACCAATTCCTTGGCAAAGGAAATATTCTCAAAACGTTATCATATCAGATTGGTTCTGTGGCATATCTCAAGCAGCATTTCCATGGCTGAAGTCTGTATTCATACACCCACTTAATTCTATCATTAGGGTTTATTATAATAATTATAGCAGTAATCTATATGTGATAAATTGAATGTAATACACTCATTGAAAATTGGATCCAAATGTTTTAGTGAGAGAGAGGGGGGAGGGAGAGAGTAAATATATAATGCCACCAAATATTTTAAGCCTAAAAGGCCTTTAATTGTGCACAGTTATAACCCAGATGTCACAGCCCCATCTGAGGCAGGATTCGGTGAAGAATTTGCACATTCATTTTGGGTCATTGTTATTTTGTCTGTTGGGCCGACATTACCCCCAAAGGATTTAGTTAACCATTAGCCAACCTTCCCTGGTGAAAAGATCATGAACTATTCATGAATGATGCATGAACAGTTCATGTTGCTAAATGATGATTTTGAGGAGGCCACTGTGACACACACTTTTACCAGTGTGCACAAGTTCTACATTGCAATTGTCGACAAGATTTTCCCATTCCACGATGACATATCGAAGGACCTCGCTGTGCTTAATCCTGACCCTGCACTTCAGGAATCCTGGGGCTCATCATCTGTTCGTGAATTGGCTGTTCACTTCAACCTCATGGCAGATGAACATCATGATGCACTGGTAGTCCTGAAACTCAGCTTCACTGAGTTTCAGAGCTACCAGCTTACTCCTGATGATAAACTGCTGCTATACTCTGCTGACAATCGTGTTGACACATTTTGGGCAGAGATGGTAAAGAAGAAGACATTTGCTAGTGGAATATGCTTTCCACATTTAGCTCATCTCATGACAACACTGTGTCTAGTTGGTAACATGTTGGATCACCAATCACTACCACCTGGGTTTGAATCTTAGCATGGGCATATTTGAAGGGTGCTTCATCTTTGACTTCCCTTCATTACCTTTGGAGGTCACTTGGCCCATTTAGCCTACCATCTGCACAAAGGTGACCATAAAACATCAATCATCAACATCATGACGACACTGTCGGTGATCACCCACAGCAATGCTGATACCGAACGTGTCTTCTCCATGTCCCGCAAGATTGACACCATGCAATGCTTGATCACAGCTTGGCAATGATACTCTGCATGCTCTTCTTTCATGCAAAATCAACATGGATGAGCCATGCTATGCATTTCTGCTAGACAGTGATCTGTTGAAATTGGCAAAGTCTGCAACATAAAACTATCTGAAAGACCACCAGTGATAGTGATGTGTAGATCTCTGCTTATGTGACTTTGTGACTTTTTGCTAGACCTGTGTCGTAATAGTATATGAAATGAGGTATATGTAAAGATAACACAGTCTATCTTTACAAGTGTTTAACATGTTTCTTTAACATTATTTTTTGTTAAATCTGCACTGACACATACTTTATTATCATGTTTTATTCTGTGCATTAGTTTTCATAAAGTGCAATAATTTGAGATTGTATGTTTTACATGGAACAAGGAGGACATTTTGTACTTCATCTGGTGGCAAGAATATTGGTTGATAATAATAAAGCTTGATTGTTATGGTCTAGGGAGTGTTTTCTTTTCTGTTACCATAGTAATTATTAAAATATTCCGATTTACATATAAAACCCTGATTTTCTGAGATTAACGTATAAATCTACTGTTTTTGGCATTTCTGAAACTTAACACGTATGTTATTATGAGTGATAGATTAATGAGCTGATTAAAGATTTAGCCAGTTTACACAGAGCAAATTATACTGAAAATATAGCCTAGAAAAAAAATCACCCAGTTTCAATTTTGTCAAACTAATATCCGCAGTAAATGAAAGAAACAAATTTAAGTTGAGGGATCTTCACCTGTTTTTAAACAACAGTTACATTCTGTAAAAATTAATATGATATTTGATGAATAAAAAGCCAGCAACATTATTAAACTTAATACTTTTATCATCTATATTTTGTCATCTGATTTTAAATTTTAGGCCAATTTTTGCACTATGACCATATTCCTAGGATATTAACATTATTAACTAATAGGTTTGTGTTTCAAATGGCTTACGCAGTTATTTTCAGATCTGGAGTTATTTTGTTCACGTATCTGGGACTTTTTCTTTCACAATTAGTTTTATCGATAGGAAACCAGAATGATGTAATACTAAAGGACCTTTATCTAATCTACAATATTATCATTATTACTATTACAACTATTAGTCATGTCCAGTCACATTTTGTTATGTAACAAACTGATATTTATAAAGTACAGTTTATATTAATATTGTTCAAATGTGCTTAACATTATTGCTGGATCAACACAATAAAAACAACTCGAACACACATAGGAATAATATCACTAAAATGAATACTTTACACTATAATAATAATAATGTATATTTAATGAAGCGCCCTTACTAGCAGGAGCCATTCAAAGGTGGTGCTGTACAAATAATATGTAATATAATAATACCCCAAATAATGTAAAAACCCTGTAAGTGATTTAAAAGATATTAATTATTTATCTGTGAACAGGTGTGTTTTTAGAACAGATTTAAAATGATCAAGAGATGACACATTTCTAATATTTACTGGCAACCTTTTTCACAAAGTAGAGGCTGCAATACTAAATGCACAATTACCATATGACATGAGCCGAGATGCTGGCACCTGCTTGTATGCATATTTACTTGTATTTACATGTACTTGTATGCATATTTAAGAAGTTAAGTTTTGAGCCTTGACTTAAGATCACCCGCAGTTTGTTATTATCTAATTCGTGATGGTAAAATGTTCCAGATTCTAGGGGAAATTATGATGAAAAAGCTTCATCACCAAATGAACACATATTAGTTTATGGTACATCAGTCTCGATCAGAAGAATGCAGCTGGGTATTCAGGTGTATACTCTACCAGAAGATTATGAATGTATTGTGGTGCCTTATTATGCAGAGCTTTGAACATAAGTAGAAGCATCTCGAGACTGATCCATGACTTAATAGGGAGCCAATGAATGCTTAAGCTTAAACTTGACGGGGGTAATGTGTTCCGATCACTTCATTTGGGTAATCAGACAAACAGCATTATTTATTATGCAAGTGTGAAGTTTGGGAATAAGATAAAAAGTTTGTAAAACATTATATTTTTTGTTTGTTAATATACTGATGGTAGCCTAACAGAAAATCCTAATTTGACACTACTGGCAAATGGTTGGCAATGAACAGTTCCTGAAATTTGTGCCTTGAACATGAAATAATCGTGAACAATTCAAGAACCATTCATGCTCATGTGTTGTTCATATTTAATTTTACTCGATGACCTTATAACTGCACTATTCATCGTACCGGTCATCATTATTCAGCAAACAAGAACACGCTAGCTAAAACAGACACAGTTTGGACAGTTTCTGTTGACCCAGAAAAACATGCAAGACCTTACTCAGGCAAAAATAAAAGAAATTATCCCACACCGAGTTTTATAAAGTTAGATATTTTTTTGTTTGGGTTTCGTTAAAAACCATGAGATTTCCAGATCCCACCGTGAGATGTAGCTCAAAACAGGGAGGCTCCCGGCGAAACTTAACATGTCTGTAATAATTATCTCTGATGTGTGCTAATTACTAAAGCAAATATAATAGACTTATATTATAAATCTTTGTTGATTTATTCACTGTTTATTTTAGGTTGACCAAGGTGTGACATAACATTTACTCTGCAACAAGGAAGTTCTATCTCTGTTAGCAAACTAAGAAATTTATAAAAAGATAATCTTTACATAAAAATAATATAAATTTGTAATTTCTATGGCTTGATCTTTGGTCAGCCTTGTAAACATGAACTATTTGAACTCATGACTACGGTAGTCATGGTGTACCTTTTCAAGCATATCTTGAACATGGACACAACAAATTGTATCATTAATACAATTAAACACTTGTAAACCTTTTAATGGAATTTTATTCCATCGATCCATGTTCTCCTGTAGTTTATCGTAGGCAATGGTCTCATCTTCATTAAATGGAGTAGCAATTGGCGGATATATCCCCGACAGATTCAAACTACTTTGATTCGACGATGAAAAGTTGACATGCTTAGATAATCCCCACAGTACGTTTATTCTCTGTCGTAGAGTGGATCTGATCAACGTTTTTGCTATCGTCTCCATATTAGATTGAGAAAAACAACAAATGAGTTGCAAGAAACTACATATCTAGATAAGTAGATGATAAGCGAACGAACTAGAAACTCTACGACGGTGTATTTTATCTAAAGTCCGCTATTATCGCTTTCCTCTGATGGGCGATACATTTGCTGGAAGAATACGAGATAATGAATTATCTACCAGGCACTGCTAGTCTGGTAGAAGAAATTGATAGTAAGCTATTGCTAAATATGTCTCTCACTATTAGATGACATTAGGGAGATATTTAAATATATATGTATTCAATATAGTGTTGTTTGAATAATAACACTAGTCACCTGACTAAACTCAGGGTTGGGAGGTTTACGGCAGGGTGGTTTTTACCGGTAAAACAGATTTAAGACAGCTTAAGGCATAGAAAATGCCTTAAAGATATTTCATTAAAATTTTTTTTATATTAAACATGCCCTAGGCTAAAGTATTACATAAATATTAATAATTCCCTTCTCAGACTCAATTGTTACATACCATAGCATATATGCTAGAGATGCAACAAACATGTTTACGGCAGTTTAGGACATAGGAAGGCCTCAAACATTAAAAGCATGTCCTATACCTGAGTATAACTGTTCTAAGCATAGTTTTTGTAATTCCCTTCTCAAATATTAAGTCTGCTAGAGCTATGAGAAACAGGCATAAGGCAGTTTACATGCCTATTATTTCTAGTAGATGTGGTATTAAAATCTACTATTAGTACTAAGGTTGGTTTAAAATAAACTTGATTGCCTTTACACATGTTAGAGGTGTGCTATTGAAGTATACTAACTAAGCTTCCAATGCACACTTGAGCAGAACTCCCACCTCATTTTATATGGGTGTTCAGCATATTGGCTGCAGCTACTTGGCAGAGACAGTACCCCATCACCAAGCATATCACTGTGGTACAGAAGTCCTTCAGGAACTACCACAAACCCCAAGTCTGGCCCAGTGAGAAGGGTGGTAAGAAGCCTGTCCTGGCTGGGGATACCAGATCGAATAGTGAGATAGACATAGTCGAAAGTTTCCTTGCCAACAGAAGCTACTACCGGAAGATCACCCAATAGCACAAGAAGGACTTCTCATTTGACTGTTTGGTAGTTGCCAAGGTGATGGATTACTCCCTCTACACGAATGGCAAAGACCTTGTCAACTAACTTTGACCCATTGCTTCTGGTCTGGACAGGTGTCCGAGTGATGGATCATCACTGGCAGATGCATATGATACATGGCTAAGCGTCCTGTCGGAACCTGCACTCTGCCACTTTGAAAAAATTTTCAACAGCAATTCCAAGACACCAAGACATCATACTCAAGCACCTCACAAGCCTACATGTTGCACCTCAAGTACAGAGGGGAGAAGCTGACAATGGAGCAAGATGTGAGTACATGGCTTGCTAACTGTGACCCTAGCTTCCAAGCCAAGGCTGCTCCTTTCCCTGGTAGCTACTTCTCTGCAGAAGTGATCAGCATCTCCCCACACACCCAGTGGAAAGGTGCTGCAGTCTGTGGTGTTGGTCCAGCCTTGGCATCAATTAAAAGGGTATTCAGTTTCATACACAAGATCAGGAATCAGCTGGGTATCCAAAAACAAGCAAACTTGTCTTTTGTTACATCATGCTATGTGGAATCAAGGACTTGGACTGATAAATTCTGAATACCAGTTATTCAAATTGTCTCAAGACATCCTGTAATTTTTGTACAAATAATCCTGAAATAAAACTAAGTTTAAGATTAATTTTTGTTTGTAGTTTGATTTAATATATACAATGTACATGTTTTTTTTAAATAATAATGGAATTTTCAGTGTGCCTTTGGACAGGGGATAGCTTTAAGGCAATTTGAGGCAGTTTAAAGTGGTTTTTACCACTTAAGGGCAGTTAGCATCACATGCCATGCTATAAAAAGGTTTAAGGTTGCTTTAAATCCAAGCCTGACTAGATCTAGATCTACAATAGTCTAGAATGTTATGCACCCAAGCCTCTTGACACCCGGGCCCATTTCGAAACTGGTATAGTTTTAAGAATTCCTGCCCGTTTACCATGCGGCAATGAAATGTTGCACTGTTATTTTAAAAAATTCTGTATTATTGGCCAGTTATCCAACAAAATGATGTGTTGTTGGGAAAATTAAATTGAATATAAATTATATAGACCTGTATATATAGATAATAGATATATGAACAAATAAATTCTGAAAACAGTCAATTATTTGAAATGGGAAGAGGATCGTTTCAACAACTTTATACGGTTTTCAGACATTATTTTAAGGACATTATATATACATATATAAATGCATACAAACACATGCAAAAATAATAAATTCATATTTTATAAAATGGTGCACAATCAAATTTATCATGATCTGATCATGCTGAATCAAGTTGTTGTAAAATGGGCTGCCCATCTTACAACGACAAGGCTTGTGGTGCTCTTGCAAAATGGGAGGGTCCCATTTTAAAACGGGCAGGGTTGCAAAACAGATCAGGACAGATATACTCTAGACCTGTAGACTGGTCATGACTATGGTATAGAGTATAGTGACAAAGACCAGACACGTCTATAGACTATATGGGTATATATTAACATGTTTGTATGTATGCTTTGTTTATTTAGTTTTTAAGTACAATATATGGAAAGTATATTTCCAAAATAAAATTATGAATTGAATATAGCTTATTGTCTGACATAACACTCCATCACAATTAACATGATTTATAGTTATCGAATGTGTGTGTGTGTGTTGTGTATGTGCATAAACGTATGCACACACCATGACTTGTATCTGTCATTCTTGCAGAGAAACTTCTTGTTGTACTCAGAGATGGAAGAACATTAATAGGGTATCTACGCAGCATTGATCAGTTTGGTAAGTGGAAGTTTATTGTTAGTAAAAATTAACAAATAAAATCAGCCATTATTGTTATTATCATTGTATCATAGCTGTTATTGAGTACAAGGATGCCTGATAGATAGAGACATGAAGCTGTTACTGTTATAATATTATACTTAACTTCAAAGAATTGAGTTTTAATAAAGTTTCTGATCAATTTGGCCTTAAGTCTGTCTTTTTCTGACTAGATCTGTACATATCAGGACCGGTTCTTGTATTATTTGTGTTTTGTACATTGCTGCTCCGTCATAATGTACACCAGTGGGTTGTGTTGTTCTGCCCATTTGAAATAAACATTTCATGCAAAGACCATGCCCTGATTGGCTGTGGATCATCTCCATTCATACATCCTCTCCTTTGCTGCTGAATGTTTTGGCATATATCTACCCCATTTGAATATTTTTATAAAACTTTAAAATATATCAATAAAAAGTCCTATTGTTTTTGGTGTCCAGGTTCAATTAGTGGTCATAATTATAAAAGATTTCATAAACGTTATGAACAAATGCCAAATAATATGATATAAATGACAGAATTTCATTCTGAAATTAAATTTCCCAATAGAAGCATGTTTGGCGTGGAAATTAACTGACAGCAGGATATTGAGCATCTGGAGTGATGAGCCTTTGATATGATTTTCCAGAAATTGTCAGAATCTTGACTAGAGTAGATATTATTTTAAGCCAATCATACAGCTTATGCATTTTTTCCACCCTAGTCAGAGAATTTATTGTTGTCAGTTTGCATTTATTATTTTGAGTTTCTGTATATTTTGTGTTTACATTTTTCTATACAGCATCTTTGGCATACATCAATAATTATTTATTTTGGCACCCATAATTAATTGATATAATCATTATAATGGACATATTTGCAAAGAGGTATGTGGAAGAAATTTGTCTCTCAAATTTCTTTTTCTTTTCGCTATTGATTGCCACATGAGCTGATTCTCAGGTTTGGAAAATACCACAGGATATTATCTTTTTGCTTCTGGGTGTTGTTACCCTCTGTAAAGTTTATTCATGGCCCTTTTCCATTTTTTTTAGAAAAATATTAAAATATATAATTGTTGTAGGAGGCATACTTTTGGTGATTATAGCTTTCAAAATGTTCATTTTACCCTGTCAGTAATATCACAATTTTATTTAAGTGATATTTGTTCACATCAAGATTTATTCCATTATAATGGCATAAATGTATATTTGGAAATGAACCCATTTTTAAGCCATTACAAATATAAAATATTCTACTTTATATACACCTCATTACATTTAGATTATTAATATTATAAATTAGATCAGATAAAAATTATTCCGGCCCATTTAGCCTACCTTGTGCACAAAAGTGGCCATAAATCATCATCATCAGATAAAAATTATTCATAACTGCTTTTATGTGTAGTAGTTTTATTTAATATGTAGTCATATTATGAACTGTAGTACTTGATCAATGTTTGCTCTCTTCAGCTAATCTAGTTCTTCACAGGACAATTGAGCGGATACACGTAGAACAGAAATATGGGGACATTCCTAGGGGAATCTTTGTGGTTCGTGGAGAAAATGTGGTTCTTCTTGGAGAAATTGTGAGTATGGACAGTGGTTACATCGGTGCACTGCAAACTTTCAGGTCGAGGCTTGAGCACTACTCGTACAACTGTTCGTTGTACGATAGATAACTTATAAAATAATAGTAGTAGAATATACATTATGCATAGAACACACGTATATCACTGTAATACTTTTATCAGAGATGAGGGTTTGCTTATATTTTGCTGTAGGGTTTGGGGCTTCTGTATTATGGCACAGGCTTCAACTGATTGGGTGGTGCCATATATCCATCTAGAGCCAATTATAAGCACCGAATCCTCAGTAATCTGTATTTAATTGTTATTGCTGGACTATGTTAGTAATAGTTCTCTGTAATGTCTACCAATATTTGTGCATCACTAAACATAACGTCCATGGATATTTACAAGAATAATTGCGTAGGGTTACTCTACGAGAATTTGGGAAAAAAAATTTAGTTTTGGGCCACCCAAATGGATCAATATCACGTGGGGGGTGTATTTGTTGTGCAAGCTGAATAAATATGCTCCAAATTATGTACAAATTAATAAATGGCTGCATTGTCAACACCGAACACATGACGTATATTCGCTTAGATTTATGTTAGAATATGAATATTCAGCCTTAACTGAGCGCATTAACAACCGGTTTGTGCCGTAGACAGTAATATAATAATAATGCATGTTTATATAGCCCCAGAACCAGGTAACCCTGTTCTGAGGCGCTGTACAGCATTATTATCCCCGACTCAGACCTGTTTCCACCCAGCACACATCTCAACTCCCAAGGGAGCATACAACGCGTGCTGCCATTATAGGCACAAAGTGTCACTCAAACACATAGCCATCGCGTGCTGTCAGGTACTCATCTTTTTATGGATGAGTGAACCAGTCACCACACGACAATATTGCAGCTCCCGGAGATTAGAACCCGCGACCCTTCGACTAAATATCCATAATAAACGTCTACGTTGTTTCTGGATGATTTTCTTGCCGTTGTTTAGGACTTGGAGAAGGAGGATAACCTGAAATTGGAGGAGGTTTCTGTTGACGAGATATTGGCCCTGCAGCGTGAGGTCCAACTACAGAAACAGGTCGAGGAAGAAAAGAAGAAACGAGCTTTGGTCGAAAGGGGAATGATGCCACACACCGACCCGATACAGGAAGACTTTTTCTGAGCGGACTGTCATTGTTAGTGTATATGTGTGTTTGTGCGTTGCGTGAATTTATGTATATTCCCACCTATGTATGGATATATTTAGTTTTTTGCCTGCCCATTACAAATTCAGACACACACTCCGATTATCCAGACACAGAGATTCACCAGCTGGTTGCAGCTGCATAAATTGTACAAGAAGTAAGTTATAGAATTCAAAATGCGTATCATCGCCGCATTTAATGGTTTTTTTTGTTTCTCCTCTAGTAGTGGACTTATTTATTAATAAATGTATTTTCCTTTATTTGAGCATAGTATTGGTCCATGAACATCAATAGTTGAGATCAATTATTGAACAAGATCTCCGATATGTATTTATTATAATGAATGCAATAAATCAGTTATAGAACATTACAGGTGTTCGGTTAAACTTAAAGTATATGGTCTGTAATTACAGATAATTAGGTTTTCCGCTTAACACGAGTGAAGATAAACAAGGCAAGACACACACAAGGAAGACAGCTGTGGGTAGAAGTGAAAGCGATGAACTATTACAAGATCCAGCTGTATAAAAGTCAACTGATTAGATGTTTATTAAGTGAAAAATTACACCGAACATCTCTGATTAAAGGTCACTCACTCTCTCACAACTCTCTAACAAAAACAGATGATTCAATGATTACACATAATTTCATAAATGACATGATACTGTACGATGTCTTAAAACCAGGAATCAATTTGTATGACACTACTGTGCTTAAAGCCTTCTGAATACATTAACGGTTAGCCATAAAAACACACAAACTGGACAAAACACAAGCCTGATTCTGATGTGGTAACATAACAATTTGGACTCCTTTAACATTATCGATAAAACATTTATTGTACTTATTTCTAACATGTTCCCTGGATAGGTCTTGACTAGGTTGGTATGAAGAAGAATTTAGCGCATGTATACTTATCTGCTAGAGCTTTACGCATTAAACATACCCATTAAATATAAGATGTTTATTTACTCAGTGCATCCTTCGCTACAGAAACATTTGAATGCAATGTACATTAAATGGAGAACAGTTACGTGGATATTGACCGATATAACACGAGAACACTAGGATTTATTCTTGCCCAGGTACTGTATAATAATTATGTTCTCACTCACCACTTTGTGTGTGTGTGTTTAAAGATCACAGACATGCAGTCAGAACATCTGGTAAAGATATGTGCACGTTTTCTATTAAACACACACATCTGAGATATCTTTTGTAAGTAATTATATATATATATATATATATATATCTATATATGTGTGCGTGTGTGTGTATACAGCTTTAATAGTAACTAAGGGTTGCAGCATCTGGATTTACATTACTATTTAGTGTGTGCGTGAGAGAGACTACACACTAAGACAAAATATTACAAAGCCCTCGACTATATTAGGGAATGCATAAACTAAAATGTGGCATTTACTCACTGTTTGAAAAAGGCAATTTATATCCTAGATGATGACATAACATGAGGCACTGTTCACGATTAAAAAGAAACACAATAAATTCTTATTAACCCATTAATAAATTTTAAAGCACAGCGTGACATCGGTATGGCGTAGTAGATAGAGAGTATACATGAAATTAATTATTAACCCATCCCCAATTTTAAGCTGTCAATTTTTTGTCTGAAGTACATTTTACCCATCAAACAAAACTGCTGCTGAAGAAATGAGAGATTCCTGATCGGTCACGGATCGTGTGGACTTTAACCCTGTACACATCCTAAGGTTTAATCATCGTATTAAGTATATACATGTTACAGTAAGATTGTGAAACTGGGGATTTCACAAAATCCCTAAAACTTATAGGAAATTCATGATATCACTTGTTACACAATATTATTATAACGTATGGTATTTTAAGAATTCCCTGAACATTTTAAGTGTTTTGCAAAATCCTCAGCTTCACAATCTTTCTGTTACAATCTGACTCTATATATATATATATATATATATATATATATGATGTTTTATGGCCACTTTTGTGCACATGGTAGGCTAAGTATATATATATATATATATATATGTGTGTGTGTGTGTGTTGATGTTGTAGATAGCTATTAAACAGAACAAACACAGGCCTAGCCAGATACATAAAGCTTAACAGCCAATTTTGTGTCTAGATGTGTGGAAGAGCAACATTTGGAATAAAATCAGTCGACAACGGACCTACAGCATTCATGTTTCGTGCTGATCCTCATCAGATGACTGCTCAATAGCCTCTAAAATTTCGACCTTTTTTACATGACTCTCCTCGTACACACCATCCACTGACAAGTCATTGGTTTGTTTCAATACGGTCCACTCGCTGACATCTCCGTCTTTTGCTGTCTGACTAAAACCCGATGTTTGCCTGGCCGAAGAAGCCGAGCTTCCAAAGTCTTCAAGGAAGGTGAAAGCTTCGAGTTTTGCTTCCGATCCTGGAATATTCCAGCCAGCACTGGTCTCGGAACCAAGTGACGGCACACTCGTGTCTAGGAGCGTGGTTGGCTCATCTAACAGACATGCCATGTTGCTGTCCCTGTTGTTGTAATAGTGGATTAAACTTGGTCCACTTGGCAGATCATCATTGGAGTCATTCAGTGCAATCAGATCAATATCTGGTGGCAGTGTATCGACGGCAGCAGAGACTGACGTCAAGTTACTTGGGTTATTCCCGAACAAATCGTCAAATTCCGAATATGGCGGAGGAGGATCGTAGAGTGAGGCATTGGCGATGGTCTGGTATCCGGAATAGAATGGGTTCTTTGGTGAGAATACTCTGGTGGTCTGTTGGAAGCTGGCATCAGATGTGGAAGTTGTCTTAAAAGGATTCAAATCTGAAACGACAAATTATACAAATTAGATACTTAGGCCAGACCTCCCAAAATACTGAGAAAATTGTATCACAATTATTAATGATATCAAGCAAAATTCCGGCAACACAGCAGAACATAATCAACAAAATGAGTGAGTGAGTGTTTTGTTTAGCCTAAACACTGGCTATAGTTGGCACATGTATACAGTCATTGGGCACTTCACTAAAAAGGAAACATGACAATCATCATTAAACTGGGTCAATATGAACTATAATAAACCACTGTACCATACAAGTGCCTACACGATGACAAACTGAAACATCAAACAAAATGCCATCTTCATAAAAAATATAACATTATCTAAAACACATACTTAATAAAGCCTAATACAGGTGCCATAAAAAAGACCACCAACTTATGTATTTAATTAATATTTTGAGGTGCATTCCCTGCACAAATGCATTGCTGGGTTTGCATATTTCTTATACGCACATATGTTAACAGTAAAAGCTGTATTCTCTTAAATAGCCGAGTATACATGAATGAATGTAGATAGATAGATATTACAGGTGTACAGATTCATTCAAAGGATCATAAAACTATTATATTGGAAACAATTGGTATTTTTAATATACTTTAGAAACACCAGCCTGTCCTGCGTATAGATGGAGATATAATCTGAACTACCTTAATCTTCTACTTGCTAGCCAGATGACTAATAATAAACTCAACGATCCAGACAAATGTAGTGATCAGATGAAGCATTGGGATTTCAGCTGATACGTGGAGATCTGCAGCACAGTGCACTGCCAAATGTTCCATGGCAGTATCTAAAAACATTAAACAGAAGTATCCAGCCCAAACTCCCAAGGACGGCTAACTACCACCAGTGTATTCTACATCCTCGGAAGATTTTTAAAGCCTTACTTAAGCATACAGTTAAGACTCTTAACTTAAGAGCACCATTTATTGTGGTCAGGACTGAACAATTGGTATAATCTTCCTAAACTTGACAGCTATGAAATTAATCTCAGGAATAGTATGTAGTACAACAAAATTATGGCAACTAACTTTCTGTTTTAATTTGACATCTGTCTCTTTCTTTCTCTGTGACACACACACACACACACACACACACATTAAACCTGCTGCAAGAAAAGAAATATTTTGCAAGATTCTTAAAACCCACTTATTTAACCGGTGCATTTACGTATGCACTAGTGTCCACATTATGCGAGTCGGAACATGTCTTAATTCTGCTTTCACTACTACGCATCTTAGAACAACACAGGTTGATTAAGTGTGTATATAAAATAGTATTACATTATTATATACATATACATGCACACAGAGTGACAGAGACGGGATTTAACACATTATGGGTATCGGACAAATAGGATCTAACCAGTTCGCCATCAAAATGTGGGATCACATGGCAGTATATACATCCAAATCGGACTAAGTACCTCATTTTTACTAACCTCGTTTCACCAATTCAGACTTCTGTTGATGAGGAGGAGGATTTAGCTGAGACCTCAGTTGTCTGATGTCCTGTCGTAACTTCTGTAAATCGTCCTCACTCTCCCAAACAGACAGACACAAATTCTGGAACGATACATCATCAGTAACATCAAGCTCTCCGAGAGCTAGCCATCCAAACATAACTATTGCCATTTAAAACTATGACTGAATTGTGGACGGTGAATAATTTCTACTACCTGGTAGTAAGGAAGCACCCACCACCCACACATGAGCTCCAAATATGTTTTAATTATGTACAATTACAGCAATTCAAGGTGAATAAGGCTCTATATAAAATATTATTATTATAATACTGTAATATCAACTTATGAAATAAATAATCACTCAGCTCGGTTACTATATCAGAAGCATAGTCTGGTAGGCAAGTATCAATTTAGAGGAAATTCTGATTATTAACACAAAATTTATTGCTAACATTTTCACATACAATGGATGTTCTGACATCTTGTCAAACTAAAAGATTATTTCTGAGAGGAAACTTCATAAATGATGACACGTTCGTGGCCTGTTGATGGGACAGCAGCAAACACTGATGAGCAAGTTAGCGAATATTTTTGTTTTGTCACACCTCAGACATATGGTTCACAGGTCACTACTCCATAGGGACAAATCCCACAAACACAGTTGACTCAGATTCGAACTCAAACTTGGTGGTTTGCATCATGGTGTTCTAATCACGATGCAATCAAAGCAGCCAGTAACAGGGTTCATATCATATATACTCGCGTATAAGTCGATCCGGCAGATAAGTTGAGGCCAATTTTTTACCCTGTAATTCTTTCCCCAGGCATATGTTCACTGTATAAGTCGAGGTCAAGTATTGGCTTAAAATCCCTCAAAATCGGAATCATTGTCGTCATTCGCGAAAAAGTCTTCCCAGTCATTCAAACTTATGGTGTCAGCAAGTGCATCATGAATATCTTTCTTCACTGGCAGCGACACGCACACACACAGAGAGAGAGAGAGACACTACACACACACACAAGATTTGGCTTTGATGATATAACTAATATAAATAAATAAACTTGTCACACCAAACATACTTGCTTCACCGGCAGCGACACACACCCACACACACAGAGAGAGAGAGAGAGAGAGACACACACACACACGCTTGATTATAGACTCCCTTCAACTGACAAGTGTTGTTAATTAATTGTTTCACAGCAAGTGGCCAGCAAGGTTTGCAATGTTAACAGTGATTTTTATATTATCGCTAATCATCTGGTGGTACCAGTAGTTAACAACGCGCGTGACTATCAAGTATTATATTACATACAGGCTGGCATGTTTGTGAGATCCAAATAACAGTTTGGTGAAAATGAATCTTAATTTATTGACTAAGACAGAGATTTCACTTCAATTGGCAAGTGTTATTAATTCATTGTTTCACAGCACATCTAGAGGTACTGGTAGGTAACAGTGCACTACTATCAAGTATTATTATATAAAAACTGGCATGTTTGTGAGATCCAAATAAGAGTTTGGTGAAAATTTGAATAATAATGGGTCAGTATGCAGCAATGTGACGATTTTATTCCGACTCTGGCTCTTAATGGGTTGAATCATACAGTGTTGAGTGTCAAGGATAGCCGAAAACATCTTTCCTTCAGCTGGTAGGAAATATGACGTGCGTATAAGTCGAGGTGCTTCTGGGAACTCCCTTTTCACTACCCATATACGCAAGTATGTACAGTAGTTATGGAATGGTAAGGTAGGTGACAACTGAGATGATGGATCCTCAAGCAGTACTCTCAGGTAGACATGGGGTCAATTCAATTCCAGAATTGGAATTGATGGGCAATTCCAATTTTGAAATTGCTTATTTAAAAAAAAATGGAATTGGAATTGATAAATTTGGAATTGAAGTTTGCTACAAAAAAATTAAATCCCAAATTAATTTACCACGTAGTTTTTTAATTCAGAAATGTTTCTTCCATGACAATCCTTCTTGGAATATAAACTACTCAGAGTAGGTATTCCAAGTAGGTACGTGGAATAGGTATTCAGAGTACCTACTGTAATTACTCATGTATAAGGCGCACTTTTGATACTCCAAAGTACTACAGGCAGATGTTATTTTTGGAATGCATATAATTGGTCTATCTAAGACGTGTCATTACTATCGAAGTGTGTGAGCATGTGTAATTGAAGGGAACAGTAAATGAGGCCAATCAAAGAACGACCATAGAAGTCACATCAAAAGAAAACGATTACAGCAAACAATGTGTTAATTAATTCCAAAGCTGGCACATGAGAACTACTAATAAACTACTTCAAACAGCATTACGGAAACGAACGCACAGCAGCAGGTAACCTGAAGCAGCCATTGTTACCTATCATCACACAGTGGGTGAAAATGGCCTGGGATTAAATCGTCCCTGGCATCATTACCAAATCGCTCAAGAAGTGCTCTGTCAGCAATGATTTAGATGGCACGAAAGAAGATGTATTGTGGGCTGGATAGCATGACAAATCTGACACTGACTCCGACAAAGAAGGTGACGACATGTATGATGACACATGAGCAGATACAACAGATGTTCAATGAAGAGAGTGATGATGATGAATTATTTGGTATTGAATCAATATTGCTGATTTTAGTGCGTCTTATACGCGGGTTCGACTTCGGGGAGGTTTAATGGACCAAAAAGCGGGTGCATGTTATACGTGAGTGCATCTTATACGTGAGTATATACGGAATTCATTGTAAAAAGTAGTAGGTAAAAAATGGAATTGATAAATTTGATGTGAAATTGACCAAATAGAATTGACCCCCACGTCTACTCCGAGAACATCTAGCCAGCATCCTGAATAAGCGGATGATTATGGTGATGAATCATATTTTGACGATACTGATAATTATTGGAAAGCAATGGTTGATGACTTTCACAGAGGAAACAAACACACAAGATTGATCGATCGATCATGATGATTGTTTTTTATATATATTCGGAACATGAGTCATGTATTTGAAAATATCTGACCTGCCGAAAACTAGCAGGCTTGATAGGATTCAAATTATACCAGCCCTTCTGAACAACACAGATATGGATAATCTCTGGAAACATCAGTAAAACAACATACAGACTGGAAGTTAATTTCACAAACACGTACACACACACAAACACGTGCCTACATGTAAAGAAGAATTACCAGCATCCTCACCTGTAACTGATCATTGAGTGCCCTGCTCATGTTGGACATAGTGACCACTGATCGCAGTTCACCGTGTTCGCTCAGAAATTCACCACTTGCGTCATGAAGCAAAAACAAATTGATGTCAACATGATACGGTCAACTTTGCACGACGTTAATTAGCCACCAAAATATTACCTTCCAAACGGACGTAATCCTATGCAAATTTTGTTTACTGAACTTGTATTAAATCATGACTTGTTATCAAGCCTCATCTTACCATTGTCTGTTAATGATTTCTGCAAACCGTCCACCGTTACAGGTAACTGATAAGGTGCCCTGAATCTTATATTGAATGACGTTATCTCCAAGGTTGATCACAGATACGGGTAATCCCTGGAAACAACTGAAAAATAACAAACACTTGGTGTATTGGTATTAAAAGGAAAGGAGAGAAGACAAACTGAGAAAATATGGTATTTCTATCTTGTTGTGTGTGTTTTAGAAGAGTATGTGATAAAATACTCTCACAGAGTATCAAAAATTAAAATTAGGAAATTTGGTTTATTTATTACGGTCCTCAATATATCAACAACATATCAATCAATCATCCTACACTTTGGACACTATCTGAGATGTCAGCCAGCATACCCAGGGCCAGAAAAATATTGTTTTCAATTCAATTGCCCCTCCTAGGCAAGTAGATTGGAAATGCACTTGCCCAACAAATTTTTCAGTTTTAAATCCGCTATATTTCACCTGCCTACAGATAAACATGTATTTGCAATAAAAATCGACAAACGGAGAAGTGTTTGATAAGAAATATTTATTCAGTGAAGCCCATTGCTGCTTTGCTGAGTTACCTGTACTCCGTAGCCATTCTCACTATTCAAATACAATTTCAAATTACTACGGCATAGCCAGTAAACTGCAATGACTACAGCTTTTAATCAGTGGCATCATTTAAATAGGCAGTGTGTTGTCTTAAGCTGAGATTTCATATACGTGTTATGCGCATCTGACAAAAAATGTAAAAGTACAAGCGTGATTCCACATGTGCAACTGCGTATGGGACAAAACGGATCATTCCATGTAGCAAACTGGATGGTTGCATCCAGAATTTTAACCGATTTTTCAGGCCCTGGCATACGTATTCTTGAACTGAACATACTTAGAAAGCTTTATGAATCTGTATTACATCAGCCATAGTAATTTTAAATGTCTACACACAAGCTTGGTCATGTGCATGTTTGTAATTATGTTTGTGAATTCAATTTCAAATAAAACAAATTCAGTTAAAACTCACTACTGTAGCATGCTTGCATCCATAAAACCTGCTGTAAATCTGTGTGTGAGTCAACATTTCTGGATGTTTAAATGTGTCGGTGTAAACACATGCACATGTGAGATGGAACAGACATAGGGTCTATTCAATTCCATAATTGGAACTGATGGGCAATTCCAGAATGGCTTATTAAAAAAAATGGAATTGATCAATTGAAGTTTGCTACAAACAGTTTAATCCACAAATTAATTTACCATTTAATTTTTAATTCAGAAATATTTCTTAAATGGGAATCCTACTTGCAATATAAACTATTCAGAGTAAGTATTCCAACTAGGTATTCGGAGCACCTACTCATGGTAAAAAGGGTAGTGAAAAAATGGAATTGATAAATTTGGAATTCAAATTGATAAATTTTATATGGAATAGTCCCCATGTCTGAGATGAAGCTTGATAATTTGTATAATCACACCCTATATACAGACCTGCCATTATATATTTGAAAGACATGGTCCATTGTGTGTGTGGATTTATTTGGAGACTGTTGTAGTGTACACAACAAAAATATAAAATTGTGCATCACAATTCCTGGGAAACACTGCAGCAGGTGACGATGGATGGCACGTTCACGAAGGGAGGTTATCAGCGTTGAGTTCCTCCTGAATTTGTACCATCCCACCACTTCCTGTAAGAAAGAATCAACTTATTAATAAAACAGTGTTTGATTAAACAAGAAAATGGTCCGTCATTCATATTAAGTCAATACCTTAGTAAGACTTATGAAATATGACCAATTAATATTCTACATGCTTATTTACCCAATGCCATGATTTGAACTACTTGCCTATTAATTTACATTTGGTAGTTTTAAAGAAAAATAATGGTAGATATTTCCGTATGGAAGCACAAAGTAACAGTTATTTAATTTTGCAGCTCCCATATATTGAGTGACTAAAACAATAACCGCACCCCCCCCCCCATTTATACTAGCTGTTGATGCGTGGTATTCAGCCTTTTCAATAGCAGCCAACACCCGAGGCTATACATCATCTATTTTATACTCCCTTGTTGCCTATTTATCGGCAGAAAATCAGCCGGCTACTTTGGCCAAATAATGGAGAAGGGTCACTACTGTGTTAGTGTGACTACCACTACCCCATGGCCAGCCCTTCGCTACCCCGCCATATCCCTACCTCCGTCCAGCAATGCTGTGGCAATGGGGTCGCTGTGTTTTTACAGGGCATCACAGGTGAGCTGCTGCCTACTTTTTGTAAGAGTTTGTTTACTCTATTCCTTATTGAAAAGGCTGGGTATTGTGGTCTATTAGTATTAGAGTGTGTGACCCAATACTTGTGACTCCAGGTTTCTGTACAGTTACCTCATCCTTTGTCCACATTAGTCTAGCCTCTACCTATTGACCTGACCCAATACTTGTGACTCCAGGTTTCTGTACAGTTACCTCATCCTTTGTCCACATTAGTCTAGCCTCTACCTATTGACCTGACCCAATACTTCTGACTCCAGGTTTCTGTAGAGTTACCTCATCCTTTGTCCACATTAGTCTAGCCTCTACCTATTGACCTGACCCAATACTTCTGACTCCAGGTTTCTGTAGAGTTACCTCATCCTTTGTCCACATTAGTCTAGCCTCTACCTATTGACCTGACCCAATACTTCTGACTCCAGGTTTCTGTAGTTACCTCATCCTTTGTCCACATTAGTCTAGCCTCTACCTATTGACCTGACCCAATACTTCTGACTCCAGGTTTCTGTAGAGTTACCTCATCCTTTGTCCACATTAGTCTAGCCTCTACCTATTGACCTGACCCAATACTTCTGACTCCAGGTTTCTGTTGGGTTACCTCATCCTTTGTCCACATTAGTCTAGCCTCTACCTATTGACCTGACCCAATACTTCTGACTCCAGGTTTCAGTTGGGTTACCTCATCCTTTGTCCATATTAGTCTAGCCTCTACCTATTGACCTGACCCAATACTTCTGACTCCAGGTTTCTGTACAGTTACCTCATCCTTTGTCCATATTAGTCTAGCCTCTACCTATTGACATGTCCAGCTTAAGTGTCCCTAACAGAAGCTGAAGCTCTTGTTGACATAGCTCTCTGGGTCACTGAGACATACAGGCCTTCCTCACCACGTCAATGAATGGACTGTGATGGACATGGAGACAGGATGATGATGTTTTATGGCCATTCTTGTACACACGGCAGGCTAAATGGTCCCAGCAAATTGTATGATGGAACACCCTTCAGACATGTCCACACTGAAATCCGAACTCGGTTGTCGAGATCTGTGGCCAACTGCACTACTGGTTGGACCATGTGGGTGCTACTACATTCGCGGGATGGCATTACAGATATTTTAATTATTCACTGACATCCTTTGAGTGTCTTTGATACCTTATTTCAATTCAGTGAGATAACAACGTTGTGTAACGCGGTCATCCACTCACAGGATGGTGAGTGAAGAAATTAATCTCTGAATTCATCTATAAGATGGAAACATCAGGACAGCATCTCTCCAGTCATATAGAGATCACATCATGACAACATCTCTCCAGTCACATAGAGATCACATCATGACAACGTCTCTCCAGTCATATAGAGATCATATAATGACAACATCTCTCCAGTCATATAGAGATCACATCATGACAGCATCTCTCCAGTCATATAGAGATCACATCATGACAACGTCTCTCCAGTCATATAGAGATCATATCATGACAACATCTCTCCAGTCATATAGAGATCACATCATGACAACATCTCTCCAGTCATATAGAGATCCCATCATGACAACATCTCTCCAGTCATATAGAGATCACATCATGACAACATCTCTCCAGTCATATAGAGATCACATCATGACATCTCTCCAGTCATATAGAGATCACATCATGACAACATCTCTCCAGTCATATAGAGATCACATCATGACATCTCTCCAGTCATATAGAGATCACATCATGACAACATCTCTCCAGTCATATAGAGATCACATCATGACAACGTCTCTCCAGTCATATAGAGATCACATCATGACAGCATCTCTCCAGTCATATAGAGATCACATCATGACAGCATCTCTCCAGTCATATAGAGATCATATAATGACAACATCTCTCCAGTCATATAGAGATCACATCATGACAGCATCTCTCCAGTCATATAGAGATCATATCATGACAACATCTCTCCAGTCATATAGAGATCACATCATGACAACATCTCTCCAGTCATATAGAGATCACATCATGACAACATCTCTCCAGTCATATAGAGATCACATCATGACAACATCTCTCCAGTCATATAGAGATCACATCATGACAACATCTCTCCAGTCATATAGAGATCACATCATGACATCTCTCCAGTCATATAGAGATCACATCATGACAACGTCTCTCCAGTCATATAGAGATCACATCATGACAACATCTCTCCAGTCATATAGAGATCACATCATGACAACATCTCTCCAGTCATATAGAGATCACATCATGACAACATCTCTCCAGTCATATAGAGATCACATCATGACATCTCTCCAGTCATATAGAGATCACATCATGACAACGTCTCTCCAGTCATATAGAGATCACATCATGACAGCATCTCTCCAGTCATATAAAGATCACATCATGACAGCATCTCTCCAGTCATATAGAGATCACATCATGACAGCATCTCTCCAGTCATATAGAGATCATATAATGACAACATCTCTCCAGTCATATAGAGATCACATCATGACAACATCTCTCCAGTCATATAGAGATCACATCATGACAACATCTCTCCAGTCATATAGAGATCACATCATGACAACATCTCTCCAGTCATATAGAGATCACATCATGACAACGTCTCTCCAGTCATATAGAGATCACATCATGACAGCATCTCTCCAGTCATATAAAGATCACATCATGACAGCATCTCTCCAGTCATATAGAGATCACATCATGACAGCATCTCTCCAGTCATATAGAGATCATATAATGACAACATCTCTCCAGTCATATAGAGATCACATCATGACAGCATCTCTCCAGTCATATAGAGATCATATCATGACAACATCTCTCCAGTCATATAGAGATCACATCATGACAACATCTCTCCAGTCATATACAGATCCCATCATGACAACGTCTCTCCAGTCATATAGAGATCACATCATGACAACATCTCTCCAGTCATATAGAGATCACATCATGACAACATCTCTCCAGACTTATACTGATAATGATATAGAGATCACACCCGTAAGTTTTTTATTTACCTTTTTTAGCCTCAAGCTGGTCACACCCAGGACATATGGCCATGGGGTGACTCTTCAAAGAAACATCCCAGACTTAAGTATGGGTCAGATTTGAGCTTACAACCTGGAAGTTTGCAGAACATAGTTCTAACCACTGTACTGTTAGTGCACACTGACAACCATCAATATCAACAATACAAATAGGAACTTGGCACAAAATTATATACCATGACTGACATTTTTCGGCCACTTTTTTGCACCTGGTAGGCTATATGGGCCGAGCGACCTCCAAAGGTAATGAAGCAAAGTCAAAGAGGAAACACCCTTCAGATATGCTCACGCCGAGATTCAAACTCGGGTGGTAATGAACTGCGATCCAACATGCTACCAGTTAGATCACAGAGGCCTTTAACAATGGCAGCCACTACTGAATTAATAATAATAATGTATATTTAATAAAGCACCCTTGCTAGCAGGAGCCATTCAAAGGCGCTGCACAATTAATATGTAATATAATAAAACTAATAATGGATTTAAATGTTTCTATACAAATCATAGCCAATGAGAGATATAAAGAATTAACAACTTTTTCAAGGCAGATTGTCTCATGATTCACACCAGCCAGTAGAATTGGTATACGTTGAATCAGTATGAATGAACCAAGTTGTTTGGCTTCAATGCTGGTCACACCTGAGACAAAAGGCCGAGGGGCTACTCGTGTTCTCGTAAAAACAGGTGCAAGGCAGATTTGAGCCCACAACCTGGAGGTTTACAGTGCAGTCCTCTACCCATTGCACCATTGGGATGCCTGAATTATAGTTTATACCCACTCGGTATGATTTTTGGCAGCCCATGTATATTTTTGACCATCCAACTGCAGCAGCTGTATAATAATCCGTGATTATATTCATGGCATGATACAAAAAACAATCAATGCCATTAGCATCTTTGCGTTACTTCCCTGAGAAAAAGACACCAGCACTCCCTTTGTCTTTTTATCTCTCCTTCCCAATTCCTTATCATCAACCACCATTTTCTCATTTGAATCTCCATCTACACTATAATCCTATGCCCTGTCTATAATCCTGACTAGCCGTTGTTACAGGTACTACTCCAGGATCCAGTAGCTAGTGTCCTGAATATCTAAACGTTCTCACCATCTTTGATGATATATTGACATCGAGAATCATCGCTGTTAACAACAACAGCTGTCATATCTTTATATGTCATCAACAACATGTCATTATTTAAGGACACAACCCATTGTAGTTCGGATAAGATGTTGAAATATAGTCTCATCGGATGAAAACGTGAGTAATAAATAATGCGTTTATATCCAGAATTGTATGGGGATACCATCACGTCATATTTACTGGCCCAGCAATATGGCCACCGAAAGTACCCAGCAGCTTATTTCACATTTTCAGTTAGTATGAATCAATAACAAAATAAACATTAACAAACATGCTGTCTTGATCATGTTCCACTTACCGATCGAATGACATGCACACATCACTTACCGTGATCTTATTTGCTGATAAAACATTTTTCAGTTTATCAGCATCTGTAGCACCAGAATTTGCGTACCAACTAAAAGGCCTCGGACAACTCACATAGCTGTATATATCTGAAGAGAAAAAAACAGATTTAACTGAACCCAAAAAGATCGCCACAGCCATATGCTGATTAGTACTAACACTTAAATTTTAAAACAATTTAGTATGATTAAAACATACATAATAAATTACACATACGGACACATAGAATCACAATTAGGCATTAAGGTGGTTTGTACAATATACTATTGGAATTTATACCACCAGGTTTGAGAATCGAAGCCAAGAAACGGCATAAGTAACAAACAATATTTGCAAATGGTAACTAGGTTCTGTCAGCACTACTGAGAAAATATATGTCACGACATATAACATTATGTACAAACAATACTTAACAACAAAACTGTCATTGGGTGATAATGTCAACCAAAGTTGGATTCAATTAACTTTTTTCAGCCACGAGACTGAAAAGCTTCCAATGTAATCATGATCTCTTTAAATTACAAATATAATTTAGAAAAAGTTCAGTAAGAAATTAAACTACAGTAACAATTGTCAACTACAGTTATAACTTAATAATACCCACAGGATTTAAAAAATCAAATCCCCTGTATTTTCACCCTTATTTAAGAAATTTCCCTGTGTATTGTGTGAAAAAATTGCATGTTGAATTAACTTTTTAATACCACAGCCTCGATCCACCCCTAATGCTATAAATTTGGAATGAAGGCATAAAATTTCTGTATTATTCAGAATGTTTAAATTCCCTGTGTCTTCCCTGCAGGGAAAAATTTCAAGTTATTTTCCCTGTTCTGCGGGTACCTTGAAATACATAATACTGTCTCCACGGTTGGGTTTATTACATTTGTAAACCTGTGTCATAAACCCATCGTAAATACCTTTGTGACGTCATATACCATCGTAAACCTTTTTATTCACTATATTTTGCGATTTTAATTTTTTTAAACAATAACTTTTGATCTGTTGTGGATTATCAATATATTAGAATTAGTATATTTATATTACAAATATGAATGTAAAATAATATTTTATATTGGTCTCTCTTACATTCTTTTCCAATTCAGTAATAACAGATATAATTTGGAGGCATCTTTTATTCAGTAATCATAACAGACTCTCACATCTGTCATACATGTATAATTGAATCAGTCCATTTGATACGTCAGTCATCAATAATCTAAATCACAAAGTTCTTGGAAGATCCTGCGACAAAATACCAGATTGGCTGTTTTCTCATGAAACAAATCATGCGTAACTATTATTTAATATGAAAGCTATAAGATGGATTAATGGAATCAGAGCAGACATACATGGGGGGTCAATTTCAGTTCTACTCAATTCCATTTGGTCAATCCCACATCAAATTGATCAATACCATTTTTACCTACTCTTTTTTACCATGCGTAGGTACACCGAGTCCCTACTTGGAATACCTAGTCCGAATAATTTATATTCTAAGTAGGATTGGCATGGAAGGAAAAAAAATTAATAAAAAAAATTAAATGGTAAATTCATTTGTGGATTTAATTTTTTTGTAGCAAACTTCAATTCCAATTTTATCAATTTCATTTTTTATTACATAAGCAATTCCAATCCTGGAATTGACCCGATGTCTGGTAGCAGATATCTTTATCTCTTGCCACGTGGAGGATCATTAAGTGAAGCCTCTGTCACTGTCAATGAATGGTCAGCCACAGATAAACACCAGCACCAAACCAAGAGGGTAGTGTCTTGCTTGTCATTCAATTAATAAATAGTTCTATTAAATTAATACTGCCCCCCATAGCTCTAGAAATAAATGGCAGACTAATCAAGCCAATTGATTTTCGCTACAAACAATATCAGGGTATGATTATACAATAGTCTAATAATCAGACCCTAACTTATTGTATAATAATTTTACTTTTAATATTACAATATTAACATATTAATAATTTAAGCCATTCTAAAAACTACTTTTCAGCTATATCTTGTAACAAATATGTTGTTTATGCCAATATTTATATTTAAAAATATATGCTTTTGATAGTTTATGACACTATCATGTCCTAAACCATCATAAACCTGTTTATGACACTATCATGTCCTATACCATCATAAACCTGTTTATAAACCCTGGATTAATCCATGGTTTTTGACATTGTGTCATAAACTTGCCAACCCTGATTGTCTGCATAAGAGAAGTTAGATCATCCCTATTTTTTTTTATTCCTACACAACAACTGATTGAACTTACTAAACAATTGTGTGGGATAAGCCATGAAAACCAGAATAGCTTTTTTTTAAACCCATCACAATGATCATAAATAGTTGTTCATTCATGAAAGAATTATAAATCCAATTTTCAAATTAATTTCTGTTGCCAATTTTGTTATATTTTCAGCTACAGATAACTATTAGACTTCTAATTCTATATTATTGAAATATATTATTTATTTATAAAATATGTTAAATTAGTATTTAGTATTAACAAAAATAAAGCTATTGGATGATTTCAGGGTTGGCAGGTTTCTCCCCATCATGGTAAAAACCATGGTAATTACCCAGTTCCTGCTGATACAACAGAAATACTTTTGGGGAAAATTGTCATGAAAATACCCAATTAATAGAGACTTTAACCATTTGAAACCAATATACATAAGCATAAGTTATTTAATTATAAGTCTTGTCCACATGCTACATACTTATTTAAAGTGTATGTCAATAATTCATCACGTTTAAGATTGAAATTATTTATTTCTCATATCTGTGCAGTGATATACATTATAATGCTGATTAAATCTGATTTTATAATAACTACTTTGTTATGCAAGGCAACATAACACTATCAAATACCCAATCGACTATGAGAACGGTAATGGTGTACTTAGTTATGCTTGAATACTACTGACATCATCATGTAATCTGTAGTAATAACTACATGTATATATCACTGTGAAGAGATGCTGCTGTGTAATAACACTCACCCACTGGCAGTGGTGTATGATTGTTATTACACCATAGCATTGGGAAGTATCTGCACTGCCTAATTATAATATGGTAGATAGACTTCATATTGACTAGATTAATGTGACACTGATATGGGTTATCAATCTCGGCAGATTAGTTAGTTATTCTTGAGCAGATATGTTGGCTGATCATCAGTAGTATAAATTCGCATGGCTATTGATAATGTCGTCATTTACATATAGTCTCTTGAGGTGCACATAGGACATACAAATTTATACTTTGTAAATGTTGAATATTGTGGCTGGACAAATTGCTTTATCTTGAAGTTTTGGGGTGTTATTTTACACATTATCACATAACATTTAACATATTCAAAGGAAATAGACAGCGAGATTACGTCTGGAAGCACGTTGTTGTTTTTCTTAAACATTATTAAACAGATGAAAACATTAATAATTTAATTGTATCCCTGTACAAATGTACTTAGTGATTCCATGGCTTACACATGGTTATGCTTTGCACCTTAAAATAAATACATCTAGAAGTTTCTCCCCAGCAGAAAGGTATTTCTCCCAATGGCAGGGGAGAAATACCTTTCTGCCAGGGCGAAAGCCAACCCTGGATGATTTGATCAAATTTGTAACCAAATTATATACAAATTTCAATAATAATTATCCTATGGATGACATTAAACTTTAAATAACAAACAAAAAAATCTATAAAATTATGGCATCCTACTAACAAAAGTGAACATTACCTAGTATTATTCAAACACATGTTTCTCAGTCTATTATGAAAACACACCCAGACTAATAAACATGCACCTAAAGCTGTGTCTTCAACATAAACCTCAGCAGCAATATACTTACAGCAGGTTGTCTCCTCCTTAACACCACTGATCTGAGCATCACTGATTGTATCAGTACGTCTGTTTGTTATTCTACCGAGCAAGAATCCCTCCTAGAAAAGAAAACATTGCAGACAAAATCAGAGATGAACTTATCACCTGGCAAAGATATGGGGCTAATATTCCATTCGGAATGAAAAGAAAATGGAAGTAGTTATTGGTTGACTATTGTATCTATAAAAATGACCAGGCACCAACATAATTAGAAAATTTTATCATGAAATCAATGGAGATTCACGAACAAATCTGAGGTCTGTAGATCTTTTTCCAATGAACCCATAATACTGTGAAAACATGTTACATCAATAGATTTGATGTAAACTGGCGAAAGTGTGTAAGAAGAATCTGGGGCTTCCCATGGATGATTCGTGGCACAATACTTAAGCATTTAATTCGAGAACAAGGTCAATCTATTCAAACCCAGTTATTCAGTAAATTGCTGTCATTCTATTTCTATTATGATGTTGTCCATGGTTATAATAAGTATGTTAACATGTGTAGTTCACTTTGTACAAGATCAAATACAAATGTAGCGTCAAATCTTAGATTACTTTTACATGCATTAAATAATAATGGAGATTGTTTTACTAATTCAAGTGTTTTATCAATAGGAAGAAAGTTATACAGCTCATCATTTTGTTTAGATGAATGCACAGCAGTAGGTATATGTGTTAGAGAGCTATGTTTAATGAGGGATGGCTATTACCTACCTGCCTTCAATCAATGTAGCCTGACAACTCTGTTACACAAACTTTGTCGTGAATTGATTTTTTTTTACTTTCTGTTTTATCCTTTCAGCTACGACTAGATATGTCATAATGTATATGCATCTATGCACTCATATTATTATTGTACAAGGTTTGGTATATATTTAAAACTCGCCTGCAACTCAAGATTTTAAAATTGCAGTAAGGCATCACTCAACAACCAGCCCATTTTTCTTTCTTGACCCACACACTAAACAGCCTTGTGATTTGGTGAAGCATCACAGCTTTTTGACCAATGCCTAAGATTGTATTATCATGCTGCTAGACCGCAAATGAATTACATCATTACATATATATGTTTTGATTATATGCATACATTTATCTGACTTAAATTTAATTAAACCACTCTAGATTTTTATGTCAGTAACCCCTGGTAGCACAATATTTAGTTTAACTTGTGGTATTTCGTAGTATTTCGATACCTAGGCACACCCAATTTGGGTATTATTTTGGGGCTTCTTTCATGTGTTGGCATTTCTGTTAGAAATATAAGAGCATCAGCTACCACACTCAACACTTAGCCCGGAAGACCACACACTTCCAGACCGCCACCTAGCAGCATTGCTCATAAGGAAATCAACATTCCTACCAGACATCATAACTCCACTTCTCCAGAAAGATCCCTACATATACCAAGGACAGATCAGACCACCCCTATGGACTAGTGGATAAGAGCATGAGCCCCCGTACCAATAGTCTGTGCTGTTCAGGAGGCCGGAGGTTCCCGGCTCGTGACATTATTATTATAGTAGGAGGAGGTTTTAGTCCAACCAGGCAACTGGTAAGGTTTTTTCTCCTCTGAAAGTGACTTCTATAGTAAACTGAGGTGCCACCATGTTAAACAACTCCTAGTTTGCCAATCGTCACAACAACAGAAGTCAACACCAGGTGGCTGTGCCCAATAGGCGATAGCCAGGGGTCTCAACCCCAAACTTCAACAAAACCTTCTAGGTATGTTAAATCTGGGTATTTCTGAGGTGCTGGCGGCAATCTAGGAATCAACGGTTTAGAGAACAATATTTCAACACTAAATTAACAGCTCATGGGTAGATCACGATACGAAACCGGAAAGAAGTGAAGATAAATTCACATAAAAGTATTTTGCCGGAGGGATACACTCATAGTTATACAGGTTGTGTGCTCTGATAAGAATAAACATTTGTTATTTCTGCATTGAATTATAATTTTTTTTTAAATTATCTATCAATAAATATCAAATTGACGAACTCCAATGCCTTCAAATTTGATAGATATTCTGAAACACAATTTACATTACTCCCGACGACCCGAGTACTCAACGAGAACGGGAAGTCAATGTTTGTTTACTTACCAAATCGTTGTTACAAACGCTATGTTCAAAAAATAAAGATGAAAGCACGGCGCCAGATATCTCTATATTCATGTTTAACTTTTAGCTAGCCATAAACAGTCTGATATTGACAGAAGCATTATTCACAACAAAACACCAACAAGTTGGAACTCCCAAGAAGGAGGAAACGGTCGTACTAAATAGCAGACTGTGTATAAACTATAAGGGGATGCAATATTGGCTACCGTCCATCTGCAATATTGCGTGGAACGGTAAGGATACATTTGTTTCCGGTTCAGTTTCTTATGTGTGATTCCTTGTGTATAATTTGCTTGTATAATTAATATAATCACACAAACACATACACACAGAGAGAGAGAGAGGGGGGGGAGAGGGAGCGCACTGCTAACCTCCAACTTGTGTATTCGAATTCGACCCATACATATGTTTTGGGGATTCGTTTCCTAAACCCCACAACAACAACACATCATATCCGAGTGTTACCTGTATCCGTATCATTAAATGATTTATTTGACGGTCCTATTTCTCTCAGCTGCGCCAGATTTTATCAGAGTCAAGGCGAAGCTAAACATTTACATAATGCTGGAGTCCTGAGGTGGCTGATTTTTCACGGACTCTACACACTACTAGCCACGGTTCTGTATAAGTGCGATCTATTTTTATATAGTTTCGGGGTAAAAGAGTTTATTTATAGGCTTTTAATTAGTGTTTTCTTGTATTATTTTACAAATGTGTTTAAAAACAGTGAAAGTAAAAGCATCCTGACTGTAGCTTTCCGCCGAATATTGTGTGTGTGTGTGTGTGTGTGTGTGTGTGAGAGAGAGAGAGAGAGAGAGAGAGAGATTGAAAATATGTAGTAATATATATATATATATATATATATATATATATAAAATGACTAATAGGTTTAATATTTTAATGAAATATTAGGCATATCAAAAGCTTTTAAATTACAAACTGAAATTCGTTTTAAAACATTCAGAAACGGATATTAAGAGATCATAATTTTCACTGCATGTAGGGGCGTTTCTGTAGCTTAACTAGTTGCGTAGTTGACCACGCGCCTATAACTCCTGGTTTTCAAATCCCGGCTCGGCATTGGCCGAAGGATGTTTCATCTCTCTATTTGCCACAGTACTTTAGACTACGGTGGTGCCCAAGAGTTGCCGTAAATAAGGGACATTTAAATTTTACGTTTCATTGCATGTAAAGAATAGAAAAATCCTATTTAATTGAAACTGTGATGTTTGAAAGACATTTTTAGGTACACCTAGATATTAAGCCTTCATTGGTTGAGAATGTTTGCATGAATTCTTAAAGAAAATCAACATCTGGTGTCTAGCTGTTTATTAATAATATTTTTTATTCTCAGGCTTTAATAATACATCATCAATCATATTTTGGCTTGAGAGCCATATGATGGTCCGCAGTTAACATGAATCCCCCAAAATACGGATCTTATCAATAGCGCGGGGAAGTTTATTTCTGCGGGTAGAAATCCAATGAAATATCATGTGAACTTAGCCTGACCTTCAGCCCACACTGATGCCAGCAATAATGATTGCTCTTCTGCGCAAACTGCGATGTTACGTTTGATGCCAACAGATCAGTTACGATTTATCTGCTATTTATTTTAAAGAGGCATATAAAGGGGCTCGTGATTTAACATTGAAAAATGTGTTAATGGTTATATGTATTAATTACAGCTATATTTATAAGATCCGTGCTTTGGGTCTCGAGGTTCGCCTGAAAACTATTATAATTATTAATATTTGTTTTTCTCGACCAATATTTATGTTTTGATAAAAGCCTGGAGACGTCGTATTGCACTGGATATTCAAGGACTCGATGAATACAAACGGCTTTGCCCAATTATGACGTCACTAATGGTAAACCCCTTTCACAGCGCCCCTTATTATTGTTGTTGTTGTTTTTGTTGTTGTTGTTATGATCATCATTATCATCGTCGTCGTCGTTATTATTATTATTATTATTATTATTATGATCATCATTATCATCGTCGTCTTCGTCATTATTATTATTATTATTATCACTATTATTATCACTATTATTATTACACGTTATTTTGTGACAAAATATTAAACTCCTTTCCCCAATGTGTCAATGATGTATATAGAATTTGCGCTGTCTGTACAGTAACAGCTTTCGCCTACCCTATTTCCACAGATGGCATAATGTAATAGAAGTATCCCCCGCGATCCAAATTTACATAGGAACATAAACAAAAGACTCAAATCGGAAGCAAAAGATACCGTGTCAGTGTAAATAAACATTGATTGATAAATAAGAAAACTTATAATAATAATAATGTATATTTATAAAGCGCCAAAACCAGGTAACCCTGTTCTGAGGCGCTGTACAATAAAGAAAAGGATGGTTAACAAAATCACTAAATATAATGAGTACATTAACAATTAAAATATTGTTTGAATAGTAATGTTTTAACATGTTTAAAAAAACATTTAGTGACTTAGAATTTCTAATATGACTAGGCAGCTTATTCCACAATGTTGCTGCAGCAACACTAAAAGCATTCATTCCATAAGTTTGTATTTAGGAACGGCAAGGATCAGTTCATCAGATGATCTTAGTGTTCGAGTGTTAGCCTTCCCATGGAGAAGTTCTGTCAAATATATCGGTGCTTGACCATTTAACGCCTTCTATGTGATCATGAGTGTCTTGAATTGAATCCGTTTAATTACTGGAAGCCAGTGAAGCTCCTTCAATATCGGAGTGATGTAATCATACTTCCGACACCCTGTGACTATCCTAGCTGCAATGTTTTGAATCCGTTGCAACCTTTGAAGCAATTTATCAGACAAGCCGAGAAGAAGGGAATTACAGTAATCTAACCGTGATGTAATAAAGGCATGGACCACAGAAATAAGTGCATCATGGGTAAGTATGGACTTTAAGCTCCTGATGTTCCGTATGTGAAAATAGGACGCCTTGCAGATACCAGCCACATGAGTCTCCATGTTCAGATGTTGGTCGAAGAGTATACCAAGATTTTTGGCAGGGTCACTAGGTGAGATCCAATTATTATCAGTTTGAAGTTGAAGGTCACTAGAGTGTTTGCTGAAATAGGATTAGGCTAATACAAGTAACTCGGTTCTGTTGCTGTTTAGTTGTAGTTTATTTGTGACCATCCAGGACTGTATGTCACTAATGCAATTTTCTAGACGCTCAGTAACTTCTTATCTCTGTTCCATGTCAGTGACATCATACGACACATATAGTTGAGTATCATCTGCATACATATGTATCTGTATTCCATATTATCGTGGTATTCTGGACAAAGGCATAGTATAGATGATGAACAGTATCGGTCCCAGGACTGATCCCTGTGGCACCCAGAACAGCAAACACAGAACTTCAGATAAAGACTCTTCAGCAGATACACATTGAGTCCGAGCAGCGAGATACGAGCCCTAGGAGTCTCTCCAGTCTACAACACATGATTTCATGATCAATAGTGTCGAATGCCGCCGATAAATCTATTAGAACCAGAATCACAGCCTTCCGTCCATCGATTGTCATCAACATGTCGTTTTTCAATCAAAAGTGCTGTCTCAGTGCTATGCCCACTTTTGTATGCTGACTTTTCGTCAGGTCCATGTACTAACATATGGTCTTTTATTTGATACAGGTCGATAGTTTTTAAGCTATTCCGGATCCAAATTGGATTTCTTTATGAGAGGTTTAATCCTCGCAACTTTCAGACTTGTCGGGAAAATCCCATTACTTAATGAGGTGTTGTTAATCTTTGTTAATATGGGACTTAAAGAGCTGATGCATATTTTAAGCATTTGTGTTGGTATTGGATCTAGCCCACATATAGCACTCGAAAGCTTAACTACTATCTTGCGCATCTGTTCCTCTGTAACAGGCTGGAATCGTTCGAAAACTAAATCTATGATTTTATCCGTGTCAGTAACAGAGAATTGTGGATTATCGAGTGATACTGACTCTAGTCCATTTCTAATTTGGGCTAGCTTATCACGAAAGAACTCTAACAAGTTCTGTGCCATTTCCTGATTCGAAACACAAATGGGAAAAACAACCGATCTACGACGTGAAATACTATCCACTACCTTTAAAATGGTACTCTGGTCACCACCACACTGAACTATTTTGTCATTGTAATATTTACTCTTTGCGTGATCGATAAGATCACCCACTCGATTTCTAGCCTCCCCATACATATGTTGATGTACCACGAGTCCATGAGAAATCGTCCATGTTGATTGCATCATATTTCCGGTAGGAAACAGTTTTCTCTCGAGGACGAGACACCCGTAAGTCAGCCGGGACTACAAAGTGATCAGATAGCATGGACAATACCTGTAGATTACCCAATATATTTTGACCCTCGCGTGTTACTACTAGGTCGATGATATGACCCGATATGTGTGTTCTTTCTTTCACATGTTGAACCATGTTGGTAGAACGTAGAAGTTCCACTAGATGTTTGGTCTCAGTTTCTGTTGGTGTGTCCCAGTGTATACTGTATTCACCAGCAATGATTACCTCATCTGATATAGAAGACAACTCATCGATGAGAGTGGCAAATTCAGCGTAAAGGTCCGAGCTCTTTACCTTGCTCTTCTTAGCCGGATGGAGGCGATATATGATGATGATGATGATGGGAACACTGGACCCACCAACAGTCAGCGTAACATGGACACTTTCGTACGACTTGGCCTTAATGGTTGAATGCATATCAAGTCTGATATCATCGCGATACATAATGCCTACCCCTCCACCTCTCTTACCTGTGCGGGCTTTGTGACGAAATTTATAACCAGACGGTGTCACATATCCAACATTTTTTTTATCCATTTCATTTCACATCCTGTAGTGCCCTAGCCGTTAAGCACCCGGCACTTGGTGCCAACGGTCACAGGTTCGAACCCCGCAAGAGGTCGAAATTTTTCCAGGGATTAATTTCTCGGCTCACTACATCGTGGGTGGTTGACCACGTTAAATGGCGCTGCCGTCTCCACTGAATTATTTAAAATAAAGGGGGACGTTAAACCCCCCGAGGACGTAAAGCATTCTGGCAGTGATCACCCTCAGGGTATTCCGCTCCATCTTTCCGTACTGCTCCCCTGTGAGTGGTGGGGGAGGGGTTTCTCAACCACTCCAACATAGAGGCTGTGCCGAATAAGCGGCAGCCTGGGGATTCTCCCCGAAAAACAAACAAACAGCCGTCCCTGTCTTTGATTCATGTCTCATGAATGCCGCTTCAGTAAATCCATTTCATTAACAATATTAGGCTATGATACCAGTAAATGCACACTTTACTTATTTTCGCCCTATGTCAAATTCGCCTTTACGCATTTCAATTGCGTCACTCAGCTACGTCAACTACGTCATAATAAAAGAACGTGAAATAAATAAATTAATAATAAATGTGTTTTAAAAAACTATAAAACAATTTAAAATACAATAAAAACACACACAAAAAAAATATATATAATATATATATATAACTAAGTAGATATTGATAGATAGATATTTAGATGGATAGATATAGATGGGTAGATATGGAAAGATGGATAGTGATAGATAAATAGATAGATATAGATAGAATATATATTCTAACTTAGTACTCTCACAGAGTTGTCGACACGGAAGAACTGGTTTACTTAAGTCGGAACAAACCGGAAAATAAAGTGAACACAGAAAGCCAGAAAGGAAGGAATCACATTGTTCTTGGTCTATCGCTGAAATGTCCCTTTCCGTAGCTCTCAGTGTTGCCTCGAGTGATTGGTGTCCCAACGAATTAGGAAATATCGCTTGATTGTATGGTAACGAGGAGCAGAAAGTATTAAGTAGAGCTTCGCAAGATTTTGATTGTATGCAGTCGACTTCTGGAATATAAAAAGTATATTTCGCTATGATCATAATAACAGATGTTTAGCTTTTAATTAGTTAAATGACTCACTGTTGGGCCGAAATATCTTCTACTTTGTCAAACTGGCCAAATCAACTTTTAGAGTTATTTTTTCTATAATACATGTTTTTTTGTATATATATATATATGTGTTGTGTGTGTGTGTGTGTGTGTGTGTGTGTGTGTTTTAGGGGACATAGTAAGAGGCAACAGGCACAGAGCATCAACATATCTAAACATCCTTCGAAACCTACCTCCATAAATTAAATACAACTATACATACATTAATCTAAAAATAAAATGTTCCATACCTCCACATATTGATAAATTTTCATTAGCATGTGTCTTCACTCAAGCCCGTAAACCCGAAACACTTTTCGTACGCGACAAATATGTCACGCCCACAGGAAAAGGCACAGGGACGTACAAAAACAAGCACGTAAAAAAAATACCATTTGATACCAAGCTCGCAACAAACAACACGTGCGTGTGGTTCAATGGGACTTGCTACATACATATCATAAACTATTTTGACACCACAGTTTACATTCAACAGTAATTTATTTTCTGTGGTCCAAAAGAAACCTGTATATAAAACATTTCGACACCTCAGATGCTGACCTCAGCTTTATTCTGGGTTCGAATAACAAAAAACCACCATTAACCTTATAATCAACTTTGGGTAAACCCTTTTAACCAAATTTGGTTTTGTTGTTCGGGGAGAATCCCCAGGCTGTCGCTTAATCAGCACAGCCTCTATGTTCGAGTGGTTGAGAAACCTCCTCCCCCACCACTCACAGGGGAGCAGTACGGAAAGATGGAGCCGAAATACACTGAGGGTGGTCACTGCCAGAGTGGTTTACGTCCCCAGGGGGGTTTTAACGTCCCCCTTTATTTTAAATAATTCAGTGGCGACGGCAGCGCCATTTAACGTGGTCAGCCACCCACGATGTAGTGAGCCGAGAAATTAATCCCTGGAAACGTTTCGACCTCTTACGGGGTTCGAACTTGCGACCGTTGGCATCAAGTGCCGGGTGCTTAACCACTAGGCCACCGGAGCTCACTCTAACCTAAGTGAAAATTCAAGCCCTATATATAGCCTCAGTGTGTTAACAAACATTACAGTTTCTTCATAACAAAGAGAATGTACACTAACACAGTATGGACTCACTAAAGCGATTAAACTAAAATAAAAAAAAGTAGCAATACCGCACAATGGATTATTACTGGACTAGAACGAAATATCGTCTCAAACCTGAGTAAATACTATGATTTACTCGAACCTAACAGCTAACCCTCATACGTTTCCGTTCATCACTAAGGGAACGTTCATTCACGCTTAATTTAGTGTCCCTAAGTATATGCAGTTGGGTTTGGGGGGATCTAAATTAAAGCCCCTATCCCTTGATCTATTTGACCCATGGTCGAGAAAAAAGGATTTCAGGCAGATCTCCGATACTGCGAATGACACGTCGGGATTAAAATGTATACATTTAAAAAATTTCCTATATCGGGTTAATCTAATTACTCATAATAGGGGAAAAAAACTCTGTCCGCAGTTAATACCCATGGAGATGCCTGCCGGAGTAACAAACGACTCCAGGGTTAAATCCATCAAGCAGCATTGTAGAATTAATATCTTTTCCCCAGACCACATAAGAGGACAACAATATAGATTCTACATTATACTAACAAAGCTAATAAACTCAAACATGTTGTAATAACGACATAACTTTTTTCATTGGTGTAATAAGGAATCTGGATGGAAATAGATAAATGTCTGGCAGGGCAATGTGCGTTTTTTGGGTACATATAAGAGGCAACAGGCACAGAGTATCAACATATCTAAACATCCTTCGAAACCTACCTCCATAAATCTAAATACAACTATACATACATTAATCTAAAAATAAAATGTTCCAACCTCCACATATTGATAAACTTTGCATGTGTCTGGTCTACTCATCAGCCTGTGGGGGTAATTCACTTTTCGTACGCGACAAATATGTCACGCCCACAGGAAAGCGGCTACATGCAGGCTACGTACAAAAAGCGGAAGCACGTAAAAAACATACCATTTGATACCACAGCTCGCAACAAACAACACGTACATGTGGTTCAATGGTGACTTGCTACATACATATCATAAACTATTTTGACACCACAGTTTACATTCAACAGTAATTTTCTGTGGTCCAAAAGAAACCTGTATATAAAACATTTCGACACCTCAGATGCTGACCTTAATAATATTACTTCGGCATAAAAATAATGTTGTCATGATTGTTTTTTGTCCGTGCTTTTTCCATTGTTGTCGCAGATAAACTTATATTGATCATCGCAGTGTCGATTACACTTGTTGTGATAGTGGTTGTTGTGGTGGTAACAGTAGCAGTAGTAATAAGGTAAATGATATTTTAATAAACTTTTAGTGTATACCCGATTCGTAGGGCGACGTGGCTAGTATTATTAATGACCAGTTTGGAATACAAATTACACTCTCTCTATCAGTTTCAGAAGACGGAACATTGACACTCCTAGTGTTATTTATGGAAGCAGGGGATTACTCATAAAGATAAATCCCAGTATTATTTCCTCCGAAATATCCTCATCTTCTGAAGAATACCCGCTGATCATGTTCCGGAAAATAATATCGGACAGAAAGCCATAGAATTACGGAATCAAGCAGGATGGAGGAAATGATTTGACAAATCCAGATCCGACTGTTCTCCGATGCTATTTACACGATCGTGTTATGGCCAGGATATTCACCTCTGTTGTTCATTATCCTTGGATGACTCGTGAGGATATAATAATATAATGTGTGACACTTATATAACGCCCTATTCAGCTAGAAGCTGTTCTAAGGCGCTTTACAATATTATTATCCCTGACTCAGACCTGTTTCCACAAATCAGACATATCAACTCCCAAGGGAGCATACAACGCTTGGTGCCATTGTAGGCGCAAGGCGTTACTCAAACACATAGCCATCGCGTCCTGTGATATGCAACCGAATTACAGAGCTGTTGTATGTGATGAACGTATTATTGAGGTATTAGGTATTATCGACTTCAATACATATACTCAAATCTGAATTAATCTAATACAGGCTAATTTAAAAGCTTTCGTCGTACCTGTGTACGAGGAGTGAACAGGTGAGCAATAACCTCCTGATTATATAAGTGACTGAGAGAGTGGATAGTTTAGTATGTCAGCTGGTCAGACTTTGGACGTATGGCGGAGGGGAATACAGAAAATACAGGTACGGCAACTTGATTTGAACTCTAACGTGAAAGTTGGCAATGCAGCTCTCTCTCTCTCCCACTGTGCCATCAAAGCACAGCGGTGGTTTTGGTGAACGAGTGAGTCAGTCACTGAATATTTAGGTGACTAAGCGTGTGAATGAGTTAGGGAGCAGAGTTGATATGTCAGCAAAAAAAGAGTTATTGCTGATTCACTTTCTCTGCCTTTTAATTGGTTAGTGTGATATAATTGTTTGTACTCGTACCCGACTACGAATATCATACTGGATCTCAATATTTAATTATTTGAATCCCTTGTCTTATACTTGAACAAGGTCACCGACCTGAACCAGTCGGTGTCTTCTAGAAACTAACAAATTAAAGTTTTAGTTCATTGTGTAATGTATAAGGAGATAGGTATTCGACTAATGCAACGTTTGAGAACGTGCAGTCATTATTTAATAATAAAGCCTACTCTACCTTTATTGGTAACATACCTTTGTCTACAATTAAAAGCATCAAGCGTAGAACATGACAATGTTTATCAATCGAGATTTATCAGCGAAAGATGTAGAGTTTACAATATTTAATGCTAAAGATTTAGGTAGTTTGATATATTGATAACAGATCGTTTATTTTGTCAGTATTAAGACCAACAACAACGGTCTGTTACATGATACGCGCGCGTGTGTGTGTGTGTGTGTGTGTGTGTTTCTAGCAACCAGTAACCATTGGGTTAGATTAGAGAAACTGTTGATGGGGCACCTTGTCGCCAGTGGAGCTAACTTCGGAAGCTAGGTGGCAATTGGGCGGAGGGATAGTCTAGATTCCTACTCTTAACAAATTGTAAAAAAAAAAACACCGAAAAAGCTAATCGGTGTTTACAGCCATTTATTGTGATAACTATCAACATTTGTCGTAACGGAAACTATACGAGATGGAATATGAACAAGATCCACGACACAACTGTCAGCAGCTACAAGTTTAAAGGTCACAGGAAAGGGTTTCCTAAATTCTGACATGGCCGAAACTTTAATCGAGAATCTTCGGAAAACTTAGGAATGTCAAACAAAGACCCCAAGCACTCCACGTGGCCATGTTTAATCTGTGTTACGTATTCCATATTGTCTTTATTAAACATATAAAATGGTGTATTGAGTCGCATACACTTGGGCAAAGAAACATACATCAAATACCAATGATTATATCCGTCGTGTAAGTGCCATCAAAAACAACAACAACAGCACATCTCTGCATAGACTAGTATAGGCCATATATGGAAGAGCCCCATGTATCCACCGGGCCCCCGTGTACAGACAAAAGCCACTTTATTTTAAATGAAGTTATGTGATAGGAAGAGGGAAATACCACACTCAGGCCCAGTGTGTTGACTTATCAGTTAAACTTATTCTAACATAAACAAATACACACCAATCCAACTCTTGTTGTCGACCAGGGCCGGGTGTCGGCGCCACAGGTAGCTGTTCTGGGTTTACATCTGCACTTACTGCAGCTAATTCCTCACAAATAATACTGTCTGTGACCTTGTTCGCAAGTGTTTCAAAGCTGTATGGCTTGATATCTCTGAGAATGTCAAAACTTTCGTCGGAACTGGTTAGAACGCTTGGTTAAAACGCTTGTAAAGAAACTGCTGTACTGCGTGATGTTTAGCAAAGATGACGTCACGCAATAACCCCTAGCGAGTATAGTAAACACTAGAAATGGCTCGTGAAAGTTCGGAAATTAAGGACTTTGGGAGCATTTTAATGGAAATATGATAGGTTGTGGTTAGAATAGTTTTGAGTGTGCTAGTGCATCTGATAGGGAATAAAATAATTGTTTGTTACCTTAAATGTGAAATTTCTTTTCCCGTCACCTTTAAAGAGGATACCTACTCAACCGGACATTGATGTGTAATGTGCTGACAAAACACAACATTTATGTAAAATTATACATTAAAGTGTTTAACCAACATATATTAAGAAATTCGACACAATACATATTTTATTTACAACATTTATTGTCTTTATTAACACTTATTATCTTTATTACCATATTTCGAGGAGAGTAACTAATCTAAGCTAACTACAAGAAATGATGGTGGCCGAGACGCACGAGCTAATGATCACTGGAATGGTGGAGAAAATAAAACAATAAAATACTTTAGTCCTGGTTCGATCTTGATCGAATGAACAGTACAAATTAGAGACATATATTATGATAATCACAGAAAAGATCTAAGAAAAATGTATCATCCTAATGAATACAATATATCAGATAGCTAGGTAATTAAACCTTAGTTGATATTAATTAACGTCGTTGACGATGGATGTCCATTGCGAAAAGTTTACGTTCTAATTGATTTTCCAATAATTAAATCGATCTACGACTAAGACAAACAGGCCGGAAACCTGCCCATTAGGTTAGCCACCAATACCACGTGACGTCCCATTAATTCGAACGGATCATCATAACGGCATATTTGGCGTATTGATAACTTTTCTAAGGGTCTGTCCATCTGATGCCGATACCAGATCTGATATAACCGCTTTCACCATAATGGCCAGTAAGTGCTATGAATGTGTCGTCACAATGCCACCAAGGAGCCTCAAACTCTTTTGCGAAATGTTCATAATACGAGTTGTCGCAATCCGCCTTCATTGAATAACAGAAAGTGAGCTGTCCAAAACGAGAGACGGACCATGTATTATATCTGTTTTATGTAATTACCGAGCGAAACTTAATGACGATTTAAGCAGTTACCTAAAGTAAGACGTTTTCTGCGAAAACTGTGACGGAGAGAAATGGCCGACGTGATAGAAATGTGTTTCGTTTAAAACAATTTAACTATAACATTTAAATTAATATATTAATTCACTCACAAGCAGTGCCTTTGGGGGGGGGGCTCAACGCCGGTGTAGTGTAATCGATAATTATAGGACTCTGGTGCAATTGTGAAACCAGTGAATTTTGCATAAATAGATTGATTATTATAATTTGTCAGATCTACTCTTAGTGTGTAGGAACGTCCGTCATTTGTCAGCTTGTGCATCAGCTCGTTACCTGTAATGATACAACATTTATATACAATTGTATGCAAAATTTTTATATACACACGCACGCGAGTAAGAGTAGATGCACACACACGCGCGCAGGCGCGCGCGCACACACACATATATATATATATATATATACACATTCACACATATACATATCTAGAGGTACTCAGACACACCTATACACACACGCACACACACACACACCACACACATATATATATATATATATATATATATAGAGAGAGAGAGAGAGAGAGAGAGGGAGATAGATAGATAGATAGATAGAGAGAGAGAGAGAGAGAGAGAGAGAGAGAGAGAGAGAGAGAGAGACAGACAGACAGACAGACAGACAGAGTCATAATCATTTGCATGTACTTATTTATAATCGGAAAATTAAAATACTATCAACAAATAATTTTATAAAGAACAACAAAGAAAATACCAATGTGATATCAATGTAGCACAAAGTCCAAGAACTATTCCTGATGCTATTTGCTGTTTTTATTACTTGTATCTCCGTACACGTTTCGCTGTATCGACACACATAGGAGCACCTCTCTTTGTCGACGAACATCGATGACTCCGTCAACCGACAGACAGTCCACCGATCCGTCCACTTCTCTGCCTCAGCTTCTGATATTGACATCATATAAAGGTTATGCCAGCAACCTAGATTGGTGCCTATCGGCGTAACACTTGCGAAGGAGATGATCGAATCATTATCTCTAATTCGAAACTGGCTATGTCTCGGATGAGCTACACATTCACCGTTGTTGAAAATTGCACATGTGTCTGGAGCGTCATCAGTAATAAACTGTTCCTTACCAGGAAGTATACCGAAATCTTGGAAACGTACGGTTAGACGCGCTGAAAATTCAATACGCGACAATTATGTGTATGAATTACAGATTAAAGCGATACAAGGAATTTTAGTATTTGTTATTTATTTTCGCATTCTTCGAAACCAGGAAAGAAAATTGCTCAATTACGTACCAAACTTTGCTGAAGATATTATTGAAGAGAAGAGGAATAACATCAAACATATCTGTTTTCTTAACATGTCTCTCGGCAAATCTATTTCTACAGAAATAAAGAGGTATTGTGCTTAAGACCAGGTTAATGAAGAAAACAAAGTGGAACTTAATTTTAGGAGAAGAAAGTGTTTTTAGAACCATAAAATTACATAAAGGCTGAATATATCAAATTAACACGTAATTGAACGTTCTCTTTTTTTAATAAATTAACCACTAAACAGACCTAAATATAATGCTTTTTATGGGAATAAAGTTGTATTTTGGAATCAGCGTTATATCAAGAACAGATATTGACCCAATAAATCATCGAATGCAACTATAACATGACCGGCCTTGTCCCTTATTCTGTCATTAATTAGCATGCAAATCAGATGACTAGATTTGACAAATTAACTGTTTGATCTATAAAATGGACATTGACTTAAATAGAGGTCAGTTGTACCAATTTTTATATATATATATATATATATATATATATATATATATATATTAAAATAATTACAGTTTGTTTAATTATGATAAATTATTAAAGCATATAATAACACTTACCAGCTTCCTTCATTCACACACATACAGGTAGATAATAGGTTAGCACCGATGCTTCTTGTCAGGCAACTTTTATTTGACTGATAGACCAATATCATTATTTCATAATATATACATGTCATTTACAGGTGTGTAATGTGGTTAGGGGTATCATTCTTCTGTAAGAGGCATGACATGTCAATGAGTGATGCATCAAAACGACACTGTCAACATATTTATTGGCAAAGCAAATATCTGTTATATTTTTACTAAACTAGGTGCAATTCTAAAAATATTTTAAGACGCTTTATTGTACAGATGACTTCATTAATACCAAATCAATAAGAACTATCTCAGTGAGTCCGTTCTTCCCTCTAAAAGGACTTTGTTATTTGGAGAAATCGATGACTGCTGAGAAAATAATTTGGTTTTTCCTCTCTTTTTTCCGCGATGTTCAGAAGTAAAGAGTAGCAACGTGGTATCGGGATTTTGCATAAACAGACATATTGCTTACATATAAAGGTTTCTTAAATAGGGCGGCTTGTTATTTCTGTAGATAATGTTTACAAAATGGCGATTAATGTGGTGTGTGATTGGTGATTATTGGCTGAAGACGGTGTTAAACGTAACCTATTTGTGGAATTAACATAAACATTCGAAAAGCGATAGGTTTTGATGCGAACAAACAATTAATAATTTAAACAATGCGAGACTGTTTCGTTTATTTCATCCGGGTACAGATCTCATGGTAAAGACGATCCTATTCTAATCAGTCGACGTTAATCGCATTTTCGTTCCAAGTTTTAACTAATATCGCTAAATAATTAATATCGTAGCTATTTCTATCTCTCCTCATCCTCGATTTTTATCGCCACAATAAAATTATATTATGTATGTTAAACAATGGAATACCCCCCCCCCCCCCATTCGACCTTATTTATGTTATTATTGTTACCAGTAGATAAAAAAAATTGAAGATGGATGAAATAAACTAACTTCAAAGCAGCAATTGTAACAAGTCGGATATCAACACATATCGTTATAATTATGTTTATTACATAAATAGCATCAGTTAACAAAACGTACAGGAATAAATACCTGCCGTGTATTATTTGGGTGATTCTAATTAGTATGGATCCAAGAATTATCGCATTCTGGAGTCTTAGCTGTCAATCAGTCATGGATGTTTAACGTCACTAAAACAGTATCCGGAAGTCAACAAACCAAATATCGCCCTTCCAGAATAAATAAATTTTAATACGCTTTGTTAAGACAAGTTTTAAAGAGTACCTGACCTAGGTGATGAAGGGTATAGTGAGTTGTAAATACAGAGACTTAATAACCGCTTGAGGTGATGAACCAGATGTCGAGATGCTTGATATTATATATATAGAGTGTAATGTTAAATAACCGCCGTTAATTACCTTGAAACATCATTACGGATTTAACTGACCGTTTGTGTGCCGATGGAATTGGTTACAATCGAGTTTGTTAAACCGATCAATTTATGTCCAGATCAGTTACGTTCGAAGGTGATTGGTAATGATGGTTGATGTTTTACGGCCACTTTTGTACACCTGGTAGGCTAAATCGGTCGAGCCAACTCTAGAGGTAACGAAGTGAGCTCCGGTGGCCTAGCGGTTAAGCAGTCGGCACTTGGTGCAAACGGTCACAGGTTCGAACCCCGTAAGAGGTCGAAACTTTTCCAGGGATTAATTTCTCGGCTCACTACATCGTGGGTGGCTGACCACGTTAAATGGCGCTGCCGTCTCCACTGAATTATTTAAAATAAAGGGGGACGTTAAAAACCCCTGAGGATGTAAAACACTCTGGCAGTGACCACCCTCAGGGTATTTCGGCTCCATCTTTCGGTACTGCTCCCATGTGAGTGGTGGGGGAGGAGATTTCTCAACCACTCAAACATAGAGGCTGTGCTGATTAAGCGACAGCCTGGGTATTCTCCCCGAACAACAAAACCAAAACCTAGAGGTAACGAAGCGAAGTCCAAGATGAGTCGAAACTCGAGTGGCAGTGATCTGTAGTCCAACGCGCTACCAAACAACTAAACCACGGAGGCGCCCGCCCAGTTACGTCCAAATGGACACGACTCCTAAATGAGTGAAGGGTCGATGAAATTGTGAAACGGATTATTTATTTCTTCATTCGATTGTTTATGAACTTAAATATTTAATTATTCTACGAAACTGACTATCATTAATACCTGAAAGTAATAAGCCCCCTTATTGTTGTACGTGGCACGGATAAAATATTCTGAATTCAAAAAATTAAATAATAATAATAATAACAATAATAATAACAGCAACAACGTAAATATTGCAGAACTTGTCATCTTCGTGGCTATTTTCTGCCATTCTTTTTCAAGAGACAATGTGCCTTGTTTGTGATAATTAAGTGTACAATCAACGAATAATGGTATAGGCCTTTGGATTGTATTGTCTATTATAATTACTAGACGTTAATATCTTATAATTATTGTTCTATTTTAAGTCACCAAATTTAAGGCAACGCTTTTGTTCTTCTTCAGCAAAGTAACAACGCAACCCAGACTTAGGCAAAAGATGGGAATACGGTAATAACCTATCTCATCCAAGTAACATCATCACCAAGTGTTGCTATGGGATACAATATTATTTTATTTGTGTTACATGCTCTCTATTCTATTTATTATGGCGATTGTAATTACGATTACGAAATATTCCAATTAGTGACTTAATGCGGGTAGATCACAATTTGCCACAAATATTTGCTTAGTGTCATCTCGTCGTACGTCATCGACTGGGGTGTACGGTATCTTGGTTCTAGATGTACGTGTGTATGTATGTATATATTTATATATGTGTGTATGTATGTATGTATGTATGTAAATTAGTCTAAGAGGACAATGTAAATGAATTAAGCGAGAACAAACGACTGGGAAATTAACCAAATTCGGCATGACATCAGATCGTTTTGTAAAAGAACCCATGCGTCAAGATTTATATATATATATATATATATATATATATATTGGATAAAATAAGACGGTTAAGTTATCGGCACTGATGAAAAATGTTGAGAGATGAAAATCAATGTTGTCATTCAAAGTTCAACAAAAATAAAACCCGCAGATGCCTTTGGAATAGGCACTTTATATGTTTCATAACAGAGATGATCCCAATTAGGATACTTCAAACAAGAACAGGTATTGGGATAAAACGCAACCATTCTTAGTCAATCACTTTAATAAATAACGACAAAACAACAACAACGACAACCTGAGTTCACAATCACTGAATGGATCTAGTAACGTATGCTTGGTGCTACTGACTTAATTAAAAAGTTGAAATATTTTCAGTTGATATTGTTTGGTCATAAATATATTTTATAGGATAATTTGATATGTAAAATCGCCAATTCAGCCATTCATGGAAAAAATGAAGGTATTTATTTGCAGGGGTGTGGCGTAACGAAGTGAAACTACTTTATTACTATACTCGAGTAGGGTTTTTTCTTCCAAGTAACTGTAAGTAACGAAGTATGATTTCAACTAACTACTTTTACTTGTACTAAAGTAGTTTTATTTGCGACAACGTTACTTTTTATTTCGTTACTTTCATTTACTTCCGACATTTTCGTTACTTATTTAGTTATAACATAGCCTACGATTAAACAGTCAATTGATACAGCTGCTGCAAATTATCATTACAAGATGTCACCGTGCAGCTTGTGTATCTGGTGTGGTATTAAACTGTGTTTTGTAAGAATGCTAACATTTGGTATAGACTACATGTTCCGGCTGATGGTCACTGATATTCAAGACTCATCGTAATTTTGCCAACCTATTTTTGAAGGCTCGCTTTGTTTATACGATGTTTCGGCTGAAGCCAACATATTTTTGGTTAAAATACATTTTGTCTTCTACTTTTACTTCAGTTACTTTCAGAAAGTAGTTTTACTTTTTACTCAAGTAGATTTTAAAAAGTTTACTTTTACTTCTACTCGAGTAGTTTTGAAGAGGCTAACTTTTACTCGTAAAAGTACAAAATAAAGGTAGTTCAGTCACCCTGTTTGTTTGACAGGTTCCACTAAATCAAATTATGGCGTTTTTTGCATGTTAAAACATGAAAGTTTCTGCTGATTCTATGCTAAAGAATCTGTTTAGTTTCCATGTTCCAGGTGATTTAGTTACTTTCAGAAGACGCCCAAACCATTGAAAATAAAACGAAATTGGGTTCATTGACAGTAAAATGCTTTTACGTGAACAAATAGTACGTCATTAACAAGGATTTGTAGAATGACCAATACATGTATGACGGTGCATGAAAGCGTGCTATGTCACTGCAATTGTGGTTCGGTTGGCAATGGGAAACATACTTTAAGATGCCTCAACTGACTGAATTTATTACCAGTGACATCAGGACGATTACTTGCAACAAGAGTAGTGTGTGTGTGTGTGTGTGTGTGTGTGTGTGTGTGTATATATATATATATATATTATATATAGAGTGCAAATTGTACCTATAAAACTGATGAATATCCCATCACAGCTTGCATATGCTTCAACCAGATTACTGTCGAGATTGCACGAGCTCGCATAGGCCTAATGTATATTTAATTCAGAAAGCAGGATCAATGGCACTTCCTTGAAACTTTCTAGATAGACATTCCACACACTCGTGTATAGCAAAATGGCACAAGGAATTAGTTTTCTCAGACTGCACAAACAGTAATGAAGTATGCTGTTTATTTTCAATAACTCTGTCATTATGCACAGCTTTCAAAAAGCCATCTATAACGTACTGTTAATATCAGTCACAGGTTTTAATAATATAGACAAAAATCACCAGTAGGCATTCTTAAATGATATCAAAATACAAAACACTACACCATCAGAGAAAATACCCATTTCACTATTTGAAGGCAAAGAAAAGTACAAAAAAAACAGATAGATGTGTATACAATATACTTACCTATTTCTTAAACAAAAAGAAACTACTTAAACCATGCTGTATACATACGGTCATACAAGACTAGTGCTCCAACATATTTGATAGTGGTAGGATGCATGCAAATAGCTTTAACATGAGCAATAGTTCTAACCCTGCAGTCTATGATCCATTACAAATCCTGTGAATAACTTTTACGGGTCTTATTGTGAACAATTTGTTGTGTGCACTGTATTTCTTAATCTTTATCTAGCCAGAGATCCTTAAGCTTACATTAGATTCCCAAAAGAGTCTACTGCCCAGAAAACAAACCTTGGTTTAATGAGTTTGTAAAAATTGTTTCTTAGTCTTTAGAATTATATGTGTGTGCATGTGTGTGCATATGTGTGTGTGTGATTAGACTGATTCATAGATTCTTTTAATAATACAAGTTGGTCATGTGTACTTTGTAGGAAACACCATCTACTGCTTGGCAAGCAAGTTCATGAATTCCACAAATGTCCTAGTGGGGCGACCTGTAAAAAATGACAGCTCCATAAAAAGGTGAGTCAATACTCAATTATCACATGTTTTACTCAAATTTGTTCAGGTTATTTAACAACTGCGATGGCTCTTCCATTCTTTATCTGTACTAACCATCAACCATTTTATTGACCAAAAACATTTTTAAGCAACATTCAACTCGCGTAAAAGGGAAGGCAATATTTGGCATAATTTAGGTGGAAATACAATATATTGTACAGGTTCAAAATTAATGTTCTGCCTCTCACTGATTATTTTGTTTATGGCCACTTTTGTGCACATGATAGGCAAACTGGCTCGAGAGATATCTCGTGGTAATAAGGTAAAGTGAAGGATGAAACAACTCTTAGAAATAACAGGCTATGATTTGAATTCTAAAGGTCAGCGTCTATCCAAGTCACCAATTAGCTCATGGAAATATCCGACTCACTGACTTGAAAAAATCATTGTACATATATAAAGCTGACTTGGTAGGACACATCTTATAAAAGCCAAGAGCTTGTAAAATAAATAGTAACAAAAACCAATTAACCTGTAAATATCACAATCCACAAAGCTGCAAGTGTGTATATATATATATATATATATATATATATATACGCATATGCCAACACATCCAAAAGTCCTGTTAAACTCTCATATTATCCGTCATTTATCAGTTATTAATGAATTAATGATTGTGAAGTCAGGAATAAAGGGAGAGCAAAACATTTAAGTTCATGCCATTTTATGTTCATGTCATACGAGAACACAGATTCCTAACTATATGTGTCTGTGGCCAACTCTAGTTATAGCAAAGACAATGGTTAACTTTCATACTCACCAGTTACTGTTGGGGACATATAAGGTGTACTCGATTTACAGCCCATCAGAGCTGCCACGCCGGCTATATCAACGTGCATCCAGTTGTCATTAGTGACAAATTCCTGAAAAAGAAAAAGCATCAGCTGAAATTAACTGAACGTAAAATGTTATTGTTTTCTAACGATCTTTGTGCCAAAGATAAATTGTTCCAGTAACCTCCAACGGTAATGAGGTAAAATGAACTGAGGGTGTTGAAGGTCAACCATCCATCCTGATGATTATTTTACGATGGTAAAAAAACAACCAATCATCAACTAAAAAACCAACAATAATTAATATTTCAAAGTAATCCACAAAGCTTCATTCAACATCAAACCCAATTTTATACATACTTCATTTATGGTTCGACAAAATATTGCAATTTTTTTAATAGGTTCAAATTTTGTAATAAAAGAAAAAGATGTGTTCACAAGCTATCTGATTATAATTTATTTTTTGTGGATTGGCTAATGTAGATTTACACCACTTGGGCAATTATAGCGAAGCTGCAGACTTACGCGCAGAAATGCAGCAGCAGTACATGGACTGCCCCAACGTCCTGCCGATGAAATATTATTCAGATCAGCAAGATGGCACTTGGTAACTTGCTTGGAATAATGCTGGAAAAGTGGCATTCGCCAAACACGGTCCCCTGTTGTGATGCCAGCCTGGAGAAAATTGTAAAATGGGAACTGAACCAAAACATGTATAACAACATCGCTATGGTAGATAATTTTAGAAGTGGGCAGAGATTTATATTATTCATCTTCGAATTTCAAAATATAGCAGAAAAATAAAGACCTTGTGAATTTTTTCCCAAAAAGGAGTGGAATTGGAAAACACACCAGCTGCTGATGACCCGAGAGCCACAATCATACCGCCTATGGATAAACAAGATAGATCTCATTGGAGACACATTCCACTATAAAATGTGTTACCGTGGTATTGATCTTGTAACAAAAACACACCACAGAAACCTTCTGGTCACTGCTATAAGCAGCTTCACATCCAACATCAATTCACATCTTAATCTAAAAGCACACATAATGGATGAATTACTGTTTTGTTGTTGATAAGACTCATTTCTGATTAAATGCTGTTATTGTTTAATTTGTGACTTTACTATATTTTCACAACAAAGGCTATTATGAATAATATTTTTGCCAAAAAACTAAACAAGAACGAAATCACCACATGCAAGTTTGTTGCACAAATCAAAGCAAACACACAATAATCACCAATACTCCTTTACATCTCCGGCTTTAAGCTGGCCTTGTATTATCCCCTATACAGTCTGCTCATAATATAAGTTAATATCAGTTAGTATTATGGGTGTTAATTATGGGAACCCATTAAATGCAAATATTCGCAATGTTAAAACACTTAATATTTTTAAGCACATAATTAAGAATATGTTCATTTCTTTACATGACTGATGCCAATGCTGAGGTATGTTTATAGTTTTATTTACTGTTCAACTACAACATATATGATATAATATACACAATAATATGTTATTGCTACAATAACTGATCATTTCATAATTAAACTTATTGTGATTAAAAGATATACTTATGTCTATTGACTATTCCACATCTTTTAATTTTTAATTTTGTTATGAATGATTTTAATGTTATGTTAATGGGGAATGCATTATATAAGCGATACTTCAAGCACCCTCCTTTTCAACATTCTATATGTGTTTGCTTTCATTAAAATGATGTATTATGAATAAATTATGAAATAAAAGAATTGAATATCCAGATCTACCAGGATCTGATGACCTGAATGCTATAAAACTTGACTATAAACACCAGTAATCCATGTCAGTTTTTAACACACAACCACTACCAAAGAAACTTATATTTATGCAACATATCCTGCCTGAACTGAAAACAAACCTGTAAGTGTTGCCACATCTACAATTCCTCTTGGCTTGAATGTCTGGGCATAAACCAGGCCATCGGCTAATATCAAACGGCCTTCAGCATCAGTGTTATCCACCTGCAATGGAAGATTTATATTTACATTCCATATGCTCATATGGAGATCCCAGGTTTTAATTGTTCATCCACTGTCAGAAGTATATGTAACATATTCAAGTCACAAAAACGAAATCAATGCAGTCAGTTTTATCAGTATTTTGAGTAAGAATGGCATAGTATCATTTATAATACAAGTTCATAATCAGAAAATACACTTATAGCAAGTATTTTCATGTGATCAAAATTCAGATAAGTTACCATTTATATATTAAAGCAAAAAGTTATATGACAATAGCATGGTCAAAACTGCGGTTACTAGTTTTAGCCTGAAATAGAGAACGTATCAATTTCTGACAAAGATTTGTGTAGGTAAAATAATTTGCCCTAAAACAAGACTGTGCTGTTCATATAACTGTTGCCAAAACTGATTGCTGTATTACAGCTGATTCTATCCTCATTGAATAAATGTAATTTTTGTGAAAGTCCTCCAGATTAATTATAACATTGCTATAACAAACAGCATTTAAAACATAGCATTCATGTATACTTCACAGTTTTACTCTCTCTGTTTGTGTGTGTGTGTGTGTGTGTGTGTGTAAAGAAATATTCACAATATTTGACTAATTGTGAGACATATAATAAATAATTGGCATTAAATAGTAACACATTAAACATATCAAATATTAATATTACAGACCTGGATGGTTTTTCCATTCATGGCAGTAACAACATCACCTGGTTTATTAGCAGAGCCACTTGGTAAGTTCTCACACAGGGGCATCAAACCTGAATAAAAGATATTTTACATAATGTGGCGAAGCCAAGTAAATCAAATTGGTTTTATCATTCTTTGATTTTAAATATATTTGAGTCATCCAGAGCTGAATATCAATATGATATTCCACATTTCACAAGAAAAATCTTTTTCAATATCAGGATGCAGCATTGGCATACAAGAAAAACTTTATGCCATATCAAGAGTGCTGTGATGACAAGGGTGTGTACCGTGGATACCAAACAGCCAAGAACTGAATCACACAGATGACAAACACAGGACACTGAATAAAACACAATGAAAGAGCCTGTCTACCTACCAATAACATTGATGGGGATGGCAAGCCGAGCTGCTGTATAGATGGCACCTAACACACAAGCAGCTCCACCCATATCAGCTCTCATATCCTCCATACCAGCTGATGGCTTGATAGATATACCACCACTAGTTGTATACATAATATGATTATATTATAATGGAATGACAACAATAGAATTATACTCAAATATATAACAGTTTAATGAAAGCAATTGTTCATTAGAGCACACACACACACACACACAACTTGCCTGTCAAAGGTAACACCTTTTCCCACAAATGCTAAAGGTGCATCACCATCCTGTCCACCGTTATAATGTATCTCCACAAATTTAGGTGGCTCTGATGAACCTTTGGTAACACTCAAGAAGCTTCCCATCTTCTTTTCTTCAGCCCAAGCCTTGTCTCTGACACGAAAAACAAAAGTAAAACTTTGACACATTGATAACAAGCAACAGGCAAAATATCTTATCATTTTATCATTCTGATAAATATAACATTTTGACTTTCACACTAACAGATAAGCTAACAAGTCAAAACAATCTTTAATCATGATATAATACATATTAGACAAATTTCAAAACATAATGTGATAAAGAAAAAAAAAATCATTTCAAATACAAACCAGTTAATAAAATGATTTAATGTAACACACACCTAATTATTCTTTTCATATTTTATTGACCCTTGCTTTCTAACACCACAAATCCCTTCACGTTTAACCACCTTACCTGATGTAGACCTTCACCTTGTCCAGTTTGCCCAACTTTTCACTAGCAACTTCCGCAAACTTTGTTGGCGTCATCACATTAGCTGGAGCCTCCATCATATACTTGGCAAGAAGCTGGCCTTCTGCGAGGGTTGTACCTCGACTCCAGGCTGACTTAATGCTATTAATAAAATAAATAATAAAGTTGATTTATTAACATACTTCAGGATGATCGAGGATTGTGTTCGTTTGTTACATTTCATGTCTTGTACACTAAGGTTTCTTAAATCCTAAAGCAAATTAACTTGCCTCAGCCAGTTGTCCTGATACAATGCTTTTGTGAATTTAAGTGAACTAACTATGTATAAACGTTTACCGGCACAACACGTATCAGCTCACTTAGTAAAATATAAATATTATTGTTTTGAAGGCCATTTTATACACATGGTAGGCAACATAGGTGAAGAGGCTAAGTAAATGATGAAACATTCATCAGATATAGCATGGCTGAAGTTTAAGGCCATGTGTTAGAGAACTGTGGCCAAACTTACAACCAGTTAGGTCATGGATACACTTCCTTATCTAAATGATATCCACACATGGCAAAACACTCTTTGAGAAATCTGCACCCTTAACTCAGGGCCAGAAAAATAGTAAACTTTAAATCCACTAGCCCAACAAATATTTTATTAGCCCAACAAAAAATTACTAGTTATTAAAATTGCGTTGAAATCGATGGAGACAATCATAAATTTGTGTAATAAAGACAATAATTATGTGTTTGTGGTTTTATTGGGTATATAACTGTTCATATTTCATCCTGTAATAAATTATCTGTGATGTCCACAATCTGGCCAGGAATTTATTTTCTTCTTGTGGCAGTTGAGGTGACAACCACCATTACTACATATAAGTCAAGCCCTGGAAGAAATTGTTTGGGTAATGAGCCATCATATGCAATTAGCATCAAATCACACAGATTTTCCCGAACAAGGGAATTCCTCAATGTAGTTTTAATGCTGTTCATGGAGGGGAACTGCCTCTCACACTCAGCAGTGGATGGACTCAATGTCATCAGTAAGTTGACTAGGGCCACCATGCCAGACATGTCTGGGTTCCCATAATGCAAAAGCACAGTCATCAAACAAATAAACAGGAAAGGGACGGAAATCCACCATATAAACAAGACCATGTGTTTTTTTATTTCCTGTAAACAAAGACAACTGGCCAATAAGGAGAGTATTTGAGTCACATGGCCATCATAATGTAAAATGGATGTTTACCAATCAAGATCACCAGCCCCCCAAAATCTCTCCCATCCTTCAATTGTGCTTCTTATATTTAGTAAACATTTATAAATATGACATTTGAAATGGTTACAGCAGTGGATTTTGGCATTATTTCAGATTAGAAAACTAGGGAATGAAAAATATTTAGTGTTTATCATGACCCATTTTCGGCTGAAAATTTGTCCAAAATCCAGCCTACAATTGAGAACAGTGCTTTATAGCAACGGTTAGTGGCATATTAGTGTGGGTGTTATTAATGGTCATATTTTGGAAAATTATCAACACATTTTCTTAGATCTAGAGTTCTTGATGGGACTAAATCGATCAAGCCAAAACGTTCTGTGCATTTTTTCCACCACGAAGAGCTCCAAAACAGCGGAAAATAATTATACGGAAAACAAACTTGAGACTACCTCATATCTTGCCTCAAAATGGCAGATTTTTCCGGCCTTGCTTAACTGGGTAAGTAGCTTCCAATTTGCAATAGTCTAAATAGTAGAGCACACATACATTAAAGTTATCTTCAAATAAAGTAATGTTATAAAGGGAATTAATCAAAATCAACTTAAGTGCCAATATACAAATACAATTGACCAATAGATGTGAGTATCCAAAACAAGAGTAGCTCTTATATTCTTTTAAACACTGTGTTCCATAATTTCAAAATCAGACTCGTGAATCTGTCACTCAATCACTGTTCCGATAAATGGGCCTGCTGTTGAAAGATTATCTACCCTCAAGATTTGACCTTTCCCTGCTATAAGAGGGTAATAGAAAAGAAATTAACAATTGTCAATTAAAAATGTATATAATGGCTCACCAACAGGGGTTCACATTATGTTTTAATAATAATTTGCCATGTCAAGCAAGTAATGTAACAATAAGGTTGCAAAAAAATGTCCATATATCTGGAGATGCCCATGCTTAACAGGCTGTCAGGTTTTAGGGGAAGCACGGTGTGTATCGTTCCATCTCTTCTTGGCACAATTTCGCTGACATATAAGTCAATGAGCCACAAGTTTTACCAGACTAGACGACCACTTCCTGTCTTACTGAGCAATGTTTGCAATGTACAAATGAAATCAATGGAAAATCTCAAATAAATATTTGAATTTGAATTGTTTTATAATTTAAAATTGATCAAATTAGAATTGATCATGTCCACAAAAATAACTTAACATTTTATTAAGAAATAACCAACGACATTATTTGATGCTAAGATTTTAACCCAAATAGTGTTTTACCCATTCTGCATTTTTTGCTATCTACATTTGTCTACTCCTAGTCCATAATTAGCCAGACATGGGGTCAATTAATTTCTGGAATTGGTGGTCAATTCCTATTCTAGAATTGATAAATCTGTTTAGGGAAATGGAACTGTGTGGATATCTGGAAGTGACCCCATACCTCACACACACACAAACACGCCGTCATTTGACATTTCATCGAGAATCCCAGTTAAATACTGAATAATGTGGAAATAATTCATCCCAATATGAAGAATTACACCAACTGTCATGTTTTGGTCAAGTTCCAAAGCATAGAAATTCTTTTAATAATTAGCATTAAAGGAACGGGCCAAGAAAAAGGTAATGATCTGCATACATAAAAAGAAAATGACCTTTCTGGGTCAGATGCGGCCTCTGTATAACAATGTAAGTCAACTTTGACTTTCTTTTTCTCATCTGTCTTCAGCTCATCATAAACGTAGACACAAAGATGGCTGCCCTCAGCAGCAGCTAGGTAGAACAATAGCATAAACATCAGCATAAAGACAACAATAACAACATCCAAATAGGAATCTTGTATAGTCCAAACATTACATTAACAACGATTCAGGCATTTAACCAGTAAATGCTCTTCGAGCACATATACTAGTCAAGATTGCTGCTGACTATAGTGACCAGTAACGCCATCAATCAACTAGTGCATAGGTCAAGTGAGATATAATGTATACACTGTAGCATTATTTATATGATAAGAACATAACTTTCATATAAATAAATGAACTATGATTGTGTGGTGTAATATGGCATTTTCCAGTACGAAAATATTTCAGTTTTATACATTGTGTTTATAGCTGTGTCACTGTCTTTTGGAGTTAATAATTGTGTCTGTTCACAACATTCTCTTGAATTCAACTGACATATGCATACTGCAGATTTACCAAAGATAACCAACATAAATTGTGCACCTCTTACACACACACACACACACACACACACACACACATATATATATATATATATATATATATATATGCATTTTGTTTCTACATAATTTAGCTAGATGAGTATAATTGTTATCTATATTTACAAACTAATTTTAATTTAACAATAATATACTATATTATATCAAAGATAAATAAAAATACTTACCTTCTGGATCTCCACATGGATCAACAAAAATAGTCTTCACTCCCATCTCTTTTAACTGTTGCACTCCAGCTAAAATACAGCATGTGAAAGCATTTGTAAAATAAATAATTATAATGTGCCAGTGGCTGTACATGTGATACAAATACATATGTACAGAAAAGGTCATATGGTCACTTACTTTGTTGCCCTACTTCACACTAAAACACAAGGTAAGATTTATTTTTAATTTAAAATAGTCTTCATTTAGAACAAGAGAAATAAATTTGTATACTTAATTTTCTTGCCATTTCGAACTAAAACACAACTCTTAAGAGGGTTTTATTATTTTAAATAGCCCAATAATAGCAAAACGTTATTACTAAAGGAACAAAAAAGGGGCACAAATTTCAGTCCAAATAATTATCCAACATTATTAATTTACTAGCACCACAAAGTATCAAGGGACAAAACCAGGGTTGGAATTTTTATACAGACAGATCTTATTAACACTGTTAATTAACATCATGTAAAAACAGGTTTATACATAGAATTGTAAAAAGGTTTTCTATAAAAGTTTGACTATTATTGTAAAAATGACAATTATATAAGTGCAACAGATTTAATAATTCCTGTTCATTTCAACATGGTGTTAGTCATAAGCCATATCATATAAGGCACCGATTGGCCAGTTGAATAAGTGTGTTCATTTAAATGGCACAGAAAACCTAATCTAGAAAATATTAATCCTACCCAGGCTCCAAATCAAATCATAGCTGGATGTAACTGCCCCACTAACTACACCTATCACTAATTATAGCTGACACTCCTGACCATATCTGTAAGACCATAACTTACAAGCCCAACTGCTAATTTCCTGACCTGCTGATTTCTGATCTCAAACTGACACCTATTGTAATTGTATTAGTGACTTTATTTCCACCAAATGATAAGCGTATGCAACTTCATTTCCAACTAGCCGAAGCAGCCCAAGGCTGCATTTAAATCAATATACTTATGTATTATGCTATCATACCTACAGATGTTGATTTCTGACCGCTGAAATGTTTCACGACATTGAACATCTGTGTTGTAACTGTCTGCAGTTATTTTAAAGACTAACCATGTATAAAGGTGGAAGACCACAAAAATTCATGTGGGAACACTTTCTTCAGGTGACCACTGGCCAGAAGAAACATGCTAACGTAAGATATGTGGTTATCTGCCAGAATGCAAGTGCATTACACACGTGTTCAAAAGTTTCTACCTCAAATCCTGAACCAAAGGTGTGTTATTCAGAGAGAAACACCCAAGGTCCCAATCCCGTTCTAGATCCTGGCTTTGAAAATGTCCCGATATCGAGAAACAGATGGATGCTGATAGCCGTGTTGTCAAGACATGATTACCTGAGTGTGCTTCCTTAATATTATATGCCATGACTGGTGAAACATTTCTGTTCAGTTTTTAATGTTATTTACATTTTTACAGCCAATAACTGTTTTTACGATGTAGTTATAAAAAAATCAATCCTGAGCATGATGAAACAAAATTTAAGTTCCTAAAGACAGAAGTACTCTGGTTACCTGCCACACCAGCTCTTACACTCTCTCTAGCTTCATCTAGTTCTTCCAGCTCATTGAAACCGGAATCTTTTTTACCAAGACTGACAACAGCTACGCTTGTGTATTCGGTGTCCAAGCCATGAAACACTCGTTCTTTTCCCTTTTGGTTCAGGCCGGAACTATTTCAAACAAAATGAACTCTTATTGCCGAATATATTTCTGGGTAAGAATTATACGCAAATTTATAGTAATAGCCTCAAAGTCTAAATGAAACCTTAATTTCAGCAGCCTGGTTCATTAATTAGAAACAACTTTCATGAATAAACAACAAACCTGAAGACAAATACTGAAATAGGTATAAAGAAAAACACTAACATTTGGATAAGTTCGGATAACTTGTTTGCTCTCGATTCCTGGAATGACTGAGTGGCCTTCGTCAGAGAAAACTCACCATCTTTCTCTCCCTTATACACTCCTAGCACAAGGCCCTTCATCTGTAAATATCAGAACAGTAATTAGTATAGCTGTGATCAAAAATGGATTAAGTTCACGGGTAATGCGCACAATGATAAGTACTTCATATATTATGAAGTATAAGCACTCATCTGAAAAATATAGGTACAAGCACTTCATGAAAAATCAAGTTTGTGAACAAGGTACTTTGACATTTGATTAAAACACAAAACCTGGAATAGCATACATTTATTTGTTCTTGACCTCATGCCATAAGATGCTCTGTAATTAATGCTGACAAATAAACTATCCGTGCTAAGTTGGATGCCAAAACCCCAACTATTTAGTATTCCTTATTTGAGTAGCTCCAATAGCTATGGCAAGAAATTACTCTTTTTTAAATATTATTAAAAACATATTTTTCTAACAAGTTGAAATGACCACCTGCATAGATAATAACACAAGATAACGAAAAAGACTGGTTTTATGCATCACTGATAATAACATTCAGTCTGGTGGTAAAAATGTAAATATTGCTATTTTACGGCCACTTTTGTACATAAAGCAGGCTAAATAGGCTGAGCAACCTCCAGAGGTAACGAGGTGAAGTGAAAGATGAAACACCCTTCTGACATAGCCTGACAGGGGTTTCAATTCAGGTGCTATAGATCTGTGGTCAACCATGTTACCAGTTAGGCCACGGAGGCGTCAATTCAGTTTGGTGGTGGGAAATAATAATTATCAGATGAATTCGTACACATCTTATCTGGATATTGGTTTGTGTGTGGCTTCACTCAGTTTAAAAGATGGCATTTAGTAACATTTCTGTTAACGATACCCAGATTTAGTAACTGTGAGATGCACTTAAAACAGTGATATGTCCTATATCGAATTTTATTGAAACAATAAATTGTCTTGGGTTAAGACAATTCATAGTTTCATTTCACATGCTTTTATCCTTCAGCAGAGCTAATCTTCAAACTGCTGAATAAGCAACTGCACCAAGGCAAACCATGATTACCATAGGTTCTGGCCATTAAACCGAGGTTGTATTCTATTCATGATTTATGGTGGTACCGGTTATTCCCTGCAGTATGTTTAGGCGATAAATGCAGGAAATAGCAAAAAGTTTTTAAATGACAAGATGGCAGTGTGAAACAATAATAAAATTACTGAAATAAATATCAGTATTTAAACTGTATTGTTTTGTTTTCATTAATTATTAGCACAATGATAAACATGCTCTTCTACAAAACCAATATGTCTATGCTGCCAAATGAGTGAGATAAGACATTCTTGGGTATGAGTTGTCTTGTTATTGACGCTGCCAAGTTGTGAAATGCTCTACTGATACCAACAACAGTAACTAAATAAATATATTTATTCAAAAATCAGATAATTCTACATATAATGATTGATTTTCATTACAAAGCTATGAAATATTAGCGTAAACTTCCTTCACTTATATCTCCACTCCATGACTGCATGAGTTTAGATCAAAATGACGACTGATGTCTGTTTGCATATAGACTAGATATAGAGTCTAGACTGGTGCTGAAACCTTGAAATTTGTTCTCACAATTACTGAATTTCTTGACACTGAAATAACACTGGCCATTAATCCAACCCAAAAAAAGGCTAATAATATTGACTCAAGGTATCAACTGACTTAATGGCCAGGAGCTATGGTATGTACCTCACTGCCAGTGAGGTACTCGGTATTACAGATTATGTTCAGCAAAACTTTATTTGTGTTTACATTTAAATAGTACAGGGTTCATACACATTTTGACATCTCAGATTCCAGGACTTTCCAATGTCAAATTCAAGGATGTTTTCAATTAATTCATGGACTTTTAACGCGCAAAGATACACCCATATTTCGGAAGAAGTGTAATGACTGAATTCCTGTATGCTAATGATTAGAAATATAGATCTATATGTCTAAATTCCAGGACTTTCAAGGACCTCTACAAAAACTCCAGGACTTTCCAGGCCTGGAATCCAAATTTTCAAATTCCAGTTTTTCAAGGACCTGTGTGAACCCTGTAGTAACAAATTTGGCCTAAAGTCTATTGACTGGTGAAAAGTGAAACTTTCACTAATAAACTTAAAATCTTGTTTTTATTCTCTCATCCAGATACTATCTGTCATCACTAACAAGCAACTGCTATCTAAGCCTAAAGTATGTTTCATGTTGTTTTTCTTTGGATGTTCCTGTTCCCAACTTACTTTAATAAAATTGGCAAATTATTCACCAAGCTGTTCGGGTTGACTGTACTAGTCTGTAGTAGATCAATAATTATTTTATCCTTTGTATGACTACAGCCACAGCTGTTCTGGCATTTTAAGTGTCAATAAAAGAATCACCTGGACTCTTCATAATTGGCAGTTTCACCAGGTTTATGCCTTGTTTCCAATTTGAAATAAGTGCAAAAACAAACACATTTCGACCAGTTTAGCAATAGCTAAATTCACTGGATCTTTGATTTACATAGCCTAGGCACTAGTCAAATCTGGAAATGTGGCTGAGGTGAACCATATAAAAAATCCAGGTGTGAGCCACAGGATTCAAGCCCAGTATCTGGAGTTTTACAAAACCATGCTGTAACCAATGAAATGTCTGAACAATAACTCATTGCATATCTGCATACATCTAACACTAGAAGAATTTTTCTTTACTCACTTATAAGAAAAAAATAGCTTATATCATAACAAGAAAAATTATGTACTTTTTCTTCACATAAAATATTTGTGCTTGGAAGATATACATCACTGCTTATTTGCAATGGCTTTTAGAAGACATCATTGGAGAAAAAACCTTCCTCCATCAATCCATAAATTTCTTCCTGTGACATTTCACCATAATATTGCACCAGAAAAAATATTTCCTGAAAGTGAAACAATTATTATAGCAAAATAACATGATTGGGATGAATACAGATTATGGAACTAAATAGCGAATCACTGAAGTGCATAGCTTTCAGGAATATGCTATGGTAATGCAAGAAGCTACTCAACTGTAGCAGGGCATTTCTAACCTGAGTATTGAGTAGTCTATATCAAACTGGGTTAATAAAAGTACATCACTACCTCTAGTACATGCCATGGCTAACTCAACTTCTTTCAAGTCTGCATTTTCTATGCATTTTATTTTAAAAAGCAAATTAGTCACAATAATTATTTATTGCGTGCTTACACTGAATAGATCTACAAGTTGCACACCGTGGAGGAATTAGTTTCTCCCTGTCAAGTTACGTGCCTAGAATATGTCTATGACTATGTATGATACGTGTCAGCAGAAGTAGAGCTAGAAGGGTTTAAAGTCGAAAACGCCTCAGGCAATACGGCCCTAATTAGAACGTTCCCAATATATTATGGGGTCATTCTGCTGTCGCCGTTTAGGTAGCAGTAAAAACGTCCACAACCAAAACGGATAATCCTGGGACAGTGGCGTTTCCGCTATTACAGCTGACGTGCGTAACGTGTCTTCGCATTATCGTCCAACACCTACCGGTCACGCTTTGACAGCTCGAACTAGCTAAATGAGCTGTTAGCTGCAGTCGAAACGATGACATAAACGTTAGACGGTAACGATGCCTACCATCCAGGAAGTTGAACCAAACGTTCTGAGCCAAACTGTGTGAGGTCGGAAGGAAAATGCCTTCACAGCAATTGGTCTCACAATCGACAAGGGCGCAGCCATATTAATTTTCGGGATTACTAAACGGAGCCGGGTGACTAAACCTGCGGACATACCAATGATCTAAATAGATGTAGCTATAGTAACTTTAAGATCATTTGGCGTGTGCAACACATAGCGCATACATAAGATGGCGATATGTGTGTTCACTTGAATTTAAAACTATTATAATAATCAATCATATTATTTATTTAGTTTTCATTTTCCCCGCCACGAAGCCGAAATGGAAGTGCAGCGTGATAAATACGTAAAACATCATAAACGTAACGTTGTAAAATAGAACCAGAATAGCAACACGAAAAAAAGCAACAACAACATCTGTACTTTCTATCCGCTGTATTATAATTCTCTAAGAGATAGTGTATAGAAACAATAAGAATAAACTCTTAATGAAACACACACACACACTATATATATATATATATATATGTGTGTGTGTGTGTGTGTTTTTATCACCATATAACAGTTATAAATATTGTTATTGGTTATATATATATATATATATATATATATATATATATTATATGTCAAATAGATTATTTTAATGCAATATATATATATATATATATATATATATATTGCATTAAAATAATACTTTTGACGTTTATTATATCTGGGAACTAAATCATTGCGAATATTGAGACCACATAAAGAATACTTTCTTAGGATAAAGGAGTAGAATTTATGTGATAATGAATTATTATTAAATTGTCATTCCAATAAGCTCAGTACGTATGTATACCATTTACTAAATTAAAAAATTTGCAAATCTTATCATAACAGACGCAACTGAGTTCGATCTTAGCCTGAAAATCTTATTTACTAAGACCCACGCTTTAGCTAGGTGGTATATATATATATATATATATATATGGTATAGAACAGGCCGAATTGCAATCTGGGCCAAATTATATGTCCCTTCTACCGGTTTTTATAGATTGATTATTATATATACTATATATATATATATATAATATATATATATATATATATATATGATGTATAGAACAGGCTGAATTGCAATCTGGGCCAAATTATATGTCCCTTCTACCGGTTTTTATACGTTTGTCAACATGAGTCTTAATTACTATATTGTTAGATAAGCTTGCACTCAAATGCATAATTTAGTTTGTAAGAGTTAAGACAGCTTTATCCATATAAACCATATTATTATATATCGATCATTAACAACCCAGCAAACAAGCACATATGTTGATTCAACATCAATTGAGTCATTGGCACTACGGTGAAAACCAACATTGGAACAAAGTAGTTCTGCTCATAGGGGCGACGTTGGCCCAATGATGGAAACAAAGAATATCCAACGTATGCCCAATACTGTGGCAATGATATAGTATGTTGGCCTAACGTTGCGCCAACATCACTCAGTTAGTTGGCACTACGTTGAAAAGTAACATTGGAACAATTTAGTTCTGCTTATAGGGGTGACGTTGGCCCAATGTTGGAGACAAAGTGTATCCAACGTTTAGCCTCTATTGTCATTAATTATAATTTATTATGTCACAGTGCATATTCCACCACAGATGCATGTATATTATCTGATTGACCTCTTTCACAAACAAACTTATAATAAGGCTGATAATAATAACATTCTATAAGTCTTACAAATTGCGTATTCAATTAATAATATATTCCAACTTTGCGTCAAGGAAAATGATACACATTTTGTGATTTGTTGATAGTACAACTACGGTACATTAACACTTGTCCTTTTAAGTGACTAACACACCAACAAATTAGTTAAAGAATACAACAAACCAATTTCAAATTTGCAAGATGCACATTGATAATTATCAAGCCCTATTGGTTTTAAATAATTTTATATCAATATGGAAATTAAATCCAAACATATCAATAAGACTAAAACAAAAATAGTAACTAATCAATGAAACACAACCTACAATATAAACTGAAATGTGAATTCACATTCATATGGTAACATATATATATATATATATATATATATATATATATATATATATATATATAACAATATTAGTCCGAGTCGGATTGCTCCTGATTCTCCTGGTTACGGATGACATTTCTGCTAGGTCTTCCCCCCGGCGAGACGATCAGCTGAGAGTTTCAGCCATTCGCGGGCTCGAACGGAGATGTCCACCTCTGTAATCTGAGGAAGATGACGAATTTTCCGTGCTGCCGCTGTTTTGAATTGAATACACTAAAGTTACAGGTGGAATTAGTTTCACATTATTTAATGAATGTAAAGGTTCATACTGAACAGTTGCAATAATCCATCAAATATATGTGAAAAAAAACATTCTTAAAGTCTATATTAATTGAATATAAATATACACGTCTAAATGTTTATAGAAGTATTATTATATTGAAAATATTAAGTATAACCCCTAGCTGTTTATGCTGGCTGCAGAGACATGATTTGTGTTATATAATAAACTTACGTCGAACTGCTTTGTACATGTTGAGGACGGAGAATGTCCTCTTCTTGCCCCTGCCACACCAGTTAAACCCCAGGGCTAGTTGAGGAGACAATAGCTCCTTCATCATCCTGCTGATGGTTTATTTAAAGCCAGCACTCCGAAACGAGACTAGGTATTTAATCTGACAAGAAAGGTTAACAACGTGAATGATGCTATACAAAGTGATCAAACCAAAAAACAACTCAATTTTAAGGAAATAGAATCACAACTTTATTGCCATTAAATCAGACATATATTTTAATTTATATTTTAAAGTAAAGTTCCATAACATGTAGAGTACTTAACAAGTTAAGTCTTACTAATATTTTCATCTTCACTGAATTTTTCAGTGTATTTTCTAGCTGGTCCAGAGCAACCATTGTTTGTAAGGAGATATTGATATCGTTCGATGGGACAGTTTCCTCATCCTCCACCTTTAAGTAGCTGATGATGTTCATCAACTGCCGGTTTTTATGCCTTAGGGTGTCTTTGATATCCTTGATGGTTGCCAATATCTTGACCTCAATTGCTATCAGAAACAAACACAAAGAAATTTATAAGACGTAAATAACTTATGCTAGAGTTTTATAGAATCGAACATTGTGCTACTTCTGTTGAATAACACATGCAAGGACAGATCACAATAATATGCATAAGTTACAACTTACATGTAGTGTCAACAACATACACAAATCTTAATTACTTGTCGCTTTGCCTTTTGAGGGTAGCCCTGTGTAATTTGTGTGGCTCATACACATTTTTAGTCCTTCGGGCCGAAGGTCCAATGAACTATTGCCATCATTTTGTGTGTGCCATTAACTGCCAAATCTCAGAAACTGTTTGTGAAAAATTAGAAAAAAGTTACCAAACATAACTTAGGATAGCACAACTATGCACAAAATTGTGTATTTGATTGAAACATTCTGACCCCCAAACTGGTAAAATTTGTTTAAGCATTTGATTGTTTCATTTTGAGGGTCCCCCCCCCCCCCCCCATAAATGCCAAATTTTTATGTTTTGCCTATATTTTCAAACATTCTCCATAGCTTGCATGTTCATCAGACTGTTGAAAGATGGCATGAATCCTGCGTAGTATTGTCCAGTAATCCTGTAACACAATTTTGTGATACAAAACACAGAAGGCATGCATATAACAAACTAACTAACTTATTATGTGGCATTGCCTTTAAAAAAGAAAATAAGAAAAGCCCACTGTCGTTTAAATATAAAATAAAGCACAAAATATCAAACAAAGACTGTAATAATTCATACGCAGAGGAAGCAAAATTAAGTTACCAAAAACTGCATATCATTTCTTCAGCAAACTATTACAACAGTTAATATAATATATTAACATAAAATAATATGTGATAAAACAAATAAAAAGGAAAGGGACAGAGAAATCCACCATATAATCAGGGCCACTCGCTTTTATTTACTATAAACAAAGACAACGGCTAACCAGGAGAGTAATTGAGTCACGTGACCATCATAATGCAAAATGGACGTTTACCAGCCAAGATCACCAGCTCACCAAAAGCTCTCCCATCCTTCAAGTATGGTTCTTATATTCAATAAATACTTATACTTATGACATCTGAAATGGTTACAGCAGTAGATTTTGGCACTATTTCGGATCAATAAACTATCGGCTGATAAATATTTGTCGCTTATCATATGACCCATTCCAAAATCCAGCCTGAATATGGAACAGTGCTTTTTTAGCAACAGTTGGTGAGGTATCTGCGCAGGTGTGTTTCCACCACGAATAGTTCCAAAACAGCAGAAAATCAGTATACGGAAAACGAACTTCAGACTACCGCATATCTTGCATCAAAATGTCAGCAGCCATATCGGGCTAGTGTTTTAGACTACTCACTAACTTGAAGACAAAATCCACACGTCCCAGGCGTCCGGGCCACCGATTTTTCCCGGCCATCTTTCGGATAACTACTATAAAATTAGCTAAAAAATATCAGTCAGTGGCGCCCTTTCCAGTGGCGTCAAGATCACGTGCCATACTTGCCTTACCTTATATACGCCACTGTAGCCATAAGAGAAATAGGCATACAGTAGAATTGTAACAATATCAAGACCTACTTGTAATTTATATCGAATAAACACCTAGTATTGCCCTTCATACAACGACATTGCATTTGTGTTCTAAACGACTATGACTATAGTATAAACAATGCTAATTAAGCGGCAATGAAGTGACTTTATTATGTAAGAAGGTTATATATTTAATAAATAGTTCACATTTTTAAATACAAATTACCTATATTTGGCGAATGACACGTACGAGTTCGCCATCGTATGCTGCTTAAACTGCCGGCATTTGAATACCGCACTGAATGTTAAATGAAATTTTAATTAATTCATAACAATGGTGTGCACATATTATTATGCAATTCGTCTTTTAAAACAAACATACATATTTTATTTAGTTTCTAGAGAAATTAATTTTAATTGTTCTTATTTATTGATTCATGTTGGGTACAGCCTCATAGTGGATGGTTGGCCCAACATCGATGGATTCATGTTGCATACCAAGTGAAATACAATAGTTGATATAACTTTGGCCCAACATCGTTGGATTCCAGCCGATGTATTCCAACCGAATTTCAGTGAAGGCCCAACATCGATGGATTCATGTTGCATACGAAGTGAAATACAATAGTTGATACAACTTTGGCCCAACATCGTTGGATTCCAACCGCTGTATACCAATCGAATTTCAGTGAAATTCAATAGTTGGTCCAACGTTAGCCCAACATCGAAATTACCGCATAACAATATCCAACGTTGGACTAACATATGCATGTTTGCTGGGAAAGTATTTTTCCCCAAATAATATACAGCTGTGTTTAAAGGTGATTAACATGGGCCAGAATTTACTTGACCTATGTCTGTTGAGGAATTGCATCAAATGTGCCATCCACATCCAACGAACAGGGAAACATTGGAGAGCCCCTTTTAATATTATACTAGATAACATATCACGAGTTAATGGTATAGCCAAACATTAGCTCCCGATCCTGAAACAAAACCGAATTGTGATTCGCTGAAATCATAGTATTCGTTATGCGTCAAAATATGGAAAACGTAAACAGCCGCTTCAACGTTGCTTTTTTCCACTACCGGTAGTCAGCGCTGTTTCGTCATGGCGGCCCTTTCAAACATCATTGACTACTCGGTCTAGTTTTCTTTCAGGTCAATGGATACCACAATGTCGCATACGCTAGCACAATGTCGCATAATAATAATACGTATTCGGACTCGTATACCGCATTACGCATACCACATTGTCATGAACTTTCTACATAAAAACAATTCAATGTTACTGATCTTTTAATTATGTCTGCCACATCGGAGAGACCGAATGCAATTCGACATTTCATCAGATCCCTTTAGTGACAGTGTTAAATTCAGTATATATCTTAGAGTTGACAGCATCCTTACATACTTTTCTGTACGACTTTTTAGCCAATTTATATGAAGTATATACACAATCTTATCTAGGTCTACCCGACCTATTCCATATATAATACCAATATTTAACTGGCTATTTGATGTATTAATTTATTTCCCCCAAAAAAATTTTTTTTTTTATATATATATATATATATGTATTATTTAAACAGAGTTCTATTGGTTGTAGTATGAATGGCATGATCATAAATTAATTATTGTACGCGAATGATACCTGGATCATAGCTCGCTCAACTACAACTCTCCGGGAACTGCATCATATATGTGCTGACTTTGCTGTTTCATATTTTATTATTTACAATGAGAAAGGGACGACGTGTATGTGTTTCAAACCAAATTCACTGAATGGTTTATTTTTATCTACTCTCTGCCTTAATGATATGCCTCTGACTTTCGTGACAAGTAACAAATATTTAGGTGTAATTATGCATGACAAACATCAGAATGATGATGATATTGTGAGATATGATAAATCACTTTATTCAAGAGGGAATATAAGCTTTTCAGTCGCTTCAAAATATGTTCTTCCAGTATTAAAGTAAAATCATTTAGATCATTCCTTTGCAATGCTTATGGCTCTCATTTGTGGTCAACGTATAAACAATATACATACAAGCGCATTGTAGGGAGGAAAGTGTGTCTGTAATTTCTCTCAATAATAATATTGATTCATTTGGGGTGCTGGTTCGCAAAAACATTTATAGTTTTAAAACACGTTTAGATGCTAGGTGCTACTAGCAATTTGCTAGTACAATGTATTGTTTCTAGTTTGTTTTTCGTGTTTGGTTGACGTCACCAAGTTGCCATCTTTAGTAAAATTAAGCTTAACTATTATTATATTTAGTCTATTCGGCAACCCCCCCCCCCTTCTATCTCTGCCGTTTGATCCTAACTAAACTAGATATTCCTTTTGTATTAATTTTACTCCCACGGCTTATGCAACCAACGACATAACAATAATTCACCATGTTTATAAACCCGATTTTGCAGTCTGCGCTCTTTTTTCCACGACCGGAAGTTGGGACCTGTTTGCCATCAAATCGGCGGCCGTGTTCGGTCTTGTTTTCTTTCAGGTCAATGGCGGTATCCATGCACGTGTTTTGGACATCCCTCTCACCTTCTGACCTATTTGTCTTGGGAAAGTTTGCCTCGACACTCGAATTGGACGAATTAACATATTTCATTTGATATAACGCCACATAGAAATTTGTTTGTGGTACGTCACTATATTAAAATACAAATATTAAATTATAATTTCAATTAAAAATACCAGGTAGCAATAATAGTGCAGAATTTTAATAAAGAAAATAAATTAATTGATTAAACACTGGTAATAAGAATTATTAAAACATTAATACATCATAATAACGATATAGCATTATTATTAATAACTAAATACATTAATAAATTGTTTATAGTTTTTAAAAACTAATTTGTTTAAGTTATAAAAGCATTGACAAAATAATATTAACTATCACGAGTAAACACTATTACTAAATTTTGTTTACGTTTACCATAATCGTTCATGACGACGGTGATAAATATACATCAAATTTCAGGCAGTTAATATTAAACATTTTTTCTAAACAAACTTGAAATGAAACTAAAGGAGCTAAAATCGTAGGCTTTATTTGTAGCCCCAATGCTGCCATGAGGGTGTGAGTTTGAGGGGGACCCCTGTCAAAAATGTTGAAAAAAGTGACATGAATGGGAAAATAGATAATACACCCTTATAAACTAGTGTTTTATTGCAGAAAGAGCTCAATTTGAAAGTATAGAAGTCACTTGAATACAATTACTCGCTCAATTATGATGAAATAAGCCAGTACAAATGCAGACAATGTCCTTTTGTCCCAAACAGGGAGGAATCAATGGAAATCTAGCAAAGTCATGAAATAAAGGAGATTCTTTTAAATAAAGGAGATGTGGACACACTGGGCAAGGTTTCTCTTGGTAAAATTATGGAACTGCGTCAACATGGAAACCTGATGCACCGCGTTTCTTCTAACACTTATAATTACCGACATGCCAATGTCATATAAAACTTAAGCAAACTAATGAATGTTACCATTATTTATTTATTTGTGTGATTTTTTCATTATTTCATCATTAGCGAACTTAATTTATCATTAATTATTATAACTGACAAGCAAACAATATTCATATTATGTTTTATAAATGTTCCGGATTACAATCAGCTACTGCCAAAAAATTAAGTTACAGCGGTTTTAAAACTTGCTTTGCTAGCATCTCACATGGACACATATGCCACAGCTTTAATCGAGAACTTTTGGAAAACTTCGGAATGTGACGTCATCTTTGACAAACATAGACACCAAACACTCGCCGTTGCCATGTTTAACACGTGTTACGTTTTCTATATTTTCTTTTTTAAGCGTGTAAAATGGTGTATTATGCCGCTTATAATTGTGCAAATGGATCTGCCAGTGGATGGAACATGTAAATGAAAGAGGCTGGCCCTGTCAAGCCGCCCCCAGCCGCTAGGGGATTAAAGTTCGGCGATCAATACTATTAATATTCATAATGAGAGAAAAAATGGAGATAATTATATTATTCAAATAAAATAATCTCTGAACTTTAATTTAATTTTGGGTGTCTTCGTGGTCTAGCAGTAGCGTGTTGGACCACAGATCAATACCACCCGTGTTCGAATCTCGGCGTAGGCATATCTGAAGATTGTTTCGTTTTTTACTTCGGATCATTACCTTTGGAGGTCGCTCGGCCCATTTAGTTTACTTTGTGCCGTAAAATATCAATCATTATCAATCATCATCTGAACTTTAATGCCCTAATAATTGGTAATATTCATCCCAATAATTATATAAGTAATAGGATACTAAGAAATATATTTCTGAATTAGAAATCATTGATTTTTTAAATTTTATTTAATTTTTTTCATTACAATTTATTGGTGAGCAAGTGTCCACTTTTTCATTTGCTTGGTGAGCAATTAAGTGTCCGGGTGATCAACTGTCCGGTGAGCAACTGTCCGTACTCCGAGCTGCGCGCACGCACGGTGAAGATCGGCTACTTCTAATAGTTTATGCAGGTGGCCGTATTGGCCATGGTGGGCCCGATTTGGACATACAGCATATTTAGGAGCCTACAGAAGATAATGCCCAGTATATATGACTATATATCCAAAGACTGTTTATGTATAAGCTCTGATATATCCTAGCTAGCTCAATAGCTCCGGTGGTCCGGCGGTTATAATATAAACACCATTGACCTGAAAGTCAATGATAAACACCTATAGCTAGCATTTAATTGGTGCCAAGGGTCACAGGTTCGATCCCAGCAAGAGCGGGGATGAGAACAAAAGAGAAAAGCTGGAAAATTTAGAAATTTGAGCAATTTTAGAGCCACCTGCAGCATCCTGAGATTATATATAAAACTTTATGGTTGATTTTCTTGGGAAATATTTTTAAAACGCGGGAAACCGCCGATCTGCGGGGAATTCTCATCCCATCAACAGGTCGAAACCTTTCCAGAGATTAATTTCTCGGCTTACAACATCGTGGGTTGCTGACTACGCTAAATGGCGCTGCCGTCTCCACTGAATTGATTAAAATAAAGGGGGACGTTAAAGACCCCTTGAGGGCGTAGAATACACTCTAACAGTGACCACCCTCAGGGTATTTCGGCTCCATCTTTCCGTACTGCTCCCATGTGAGTGGTAGGGTAGAAGCTGGTATTAACCAATCCAACATATATAGGAGGTTGTACTGAATAAGTGACAGCCTGGGGATTCTCCCTGAAACACAAGCAAAACAATCCCAGCTAGCTGTGCTCTTGCCAGCCTCAGTGACGTAACACATTGTGGACATTTTGACTACTGCCGTTTTGACTTGAAGTTGAAGCTGTTTTAATTTCGTTGTCCCACTTTGCGGGAATGATCTAATTACCTGTACCCAAAGAAAACAAATTTAATTAACTAATCTATTGAATAATATCTTAATTATTTTAATTGCATGTATCGTAATCGTCGTTTAGCAAATGCGAACGAATCTTCTGTCTTTGTTAATATTTTCTGGGTTAATCGATTTTTGATTCAGGTAAAAGTATTTAGCATTTCCGATTGACTCATAAGTTTGATTTTAGATCTAGCTCCTGAGGTAATTAATTTATATATTATTGTGTTATTTTGATCCAGTAACCACCAGGTGGCAGCACATGCCCATTTAACGTCTGTATATTGTTTGAAAAGATGAGATTTTGATATAATTTGTTTATTTTATATAGACCTAGTGAGCTAGTGTTGTAGTAGCAGTGTAAATAAATATAATACTTAATAGTAAAATACATTAAAATACGAGGATAGCACAAAAAAAGTGAAAACACTTATTTCTATTATGATCCTGAATTGAGGAATGACTTCTAATCTATCACATAAAAGCTTTGAGTTTGACACGCAATGGTATGTAAATCATCAGCATCCAATGTCATCCCTACACTTTGCTATTAACTGATTAATGATCCTGCTTTAATTAGTTAAAGTATAGTTGTTTCTAAATAATCCAGCAGCTGATCTCATGGCTATAGAAGTATAGTTATATATACTTATAAAGGGCAACAAACCTGCAACTGTCCAATGACCTTTAATATGGCTTTATCAAGTTTATGGCATCAGATGATGATCCAATCTTTTGTCATATACATCTGCTTTAATAATAATTTTAATTTAAAATAACCTAACAACATCCCTAACTGCAAGAACAAAATGCATGGTTTCTTATTTGCTGGTGTTCTATTACTTAAAAGGCCCAACCAGCAGTATATATATAATTTCTTTTGCATAAACGTGTTGTGTCCAAATTATATGTTCTGTTTAATTAAATTTGAATCTGTTGTTTTTGAGCTGTTTCTACTATTAAACTGATCATACTCAAGCTATTCAAGGATTCATGGTTTGTGAATAATATTCTTCATCATGAAATGTCACACAAAAATTAAGCTTTCTTTTCATGAACTCAGAGTGAAATAACTGTAAATAAAATGTCCATTAGTGATTCCTGGGCATGAGGTAGTATGATTAATAACTTGTACTATAGTTTATAACCTATTCATGAATAAGTAATTGATAAATGGTTCAATAGCTATTTCAGAACAGTCAGTGTCAAAAAGTGTTCCATTTCCAGGGATAGTTCAAGTATATGGGTAATGTACTTAAGTAGAAGTAATTTCAGTTTTGCCAAGTACTTATTTAAACAATATAAGCAAGTAGTTTAAAAAAAATGCAAGTACAAGTACAATTAAAGTTCTTAATTTTGATATGTTATGAAAATACAAAAGTGTGAGTGTATAAAGCAATTAATTGTTTATTTTATGCTGTCATAATAGCATTTACATAATATACATAATCATAACCATGATATATATATTTATATTGTATGTATATATATATATATATATATATATATTAGGCTATGGTAATCATACACAGGTATTGTTTGTAGCCAAAATCAATTGATCTGATCAGTCTGCCATTTGTTTTAGAGCATAGGGGGCAGTACTAATTCAATAGAACTATGTGTATTCATTAATTGGATGACAAAGAAGACACTGCCATCTTGCTTGCTTGCTTTTTGGGGTGAAACCCAGACTGTTGCTTGATCAGCACAGCCTCTATGTTGGAGTGGTTGAGAATAACTCCTCCCCCACCACTCACATGGGAGCAGTAAGGAAAGATGGAGCCAAAATACCCTGAGGGTGGTCACTGCCAGAGTGTATTACATCCTCAGGGGGTCTTTGATGTCCCCCTTTATTTTAATGGTTCAGTGGAGATGGCAGAGTCATTTAATGTGAGCAGCCAACCACAATGTTGTGAGTCTAGAAATTAATCTCTGGAAACGTTTCAACCTCTTGCTGGGAACAAACCTTTGAATCTTGGCACCAAGTAGGGTGCTTTATTACTGCTAGGCTAGCTGACACTGCCATCTTGAATTGGTGCTGCTGGTGTATATCTCTGGCTGACCATGCATGCAGTGACAGTGGCTTTACTTAATGATCCTCCAGGTAGCAAGAGTTCAAAACATCAGCTTATCTTATTCTATTCATCCATCTTATAGCTTTCACATTAAATAATAGTTATACATGGTTAGTTTGATGGGTGGCTTCAATACAGCCAAAGGGGATATAAGGTGCAGGGAAAACAGACCATGAATCATCATGTAATACATTCTAAGACCAGTCATAAACTGTCAAAAGTATATTTTTCATAAATATTGGTGTATTATATTTATAGCATAGCACCATAACCAGTCATGTTCAAGGGTGGTAGACCTGCCCATCTGGGAATATTTTCTTAGAGTGACAGTGGATGGTAAAGTGCATGCTAATTACAAGATATGTGGTCACCATGAACAAACACCCTGGTGCAGAGAGAATGGCAAGTCATATTCCTTGTGTGCTACACTACACAACCAAACCACTGATACTGTAATTAAGAGAGACCAACACACAATTGATATTATTTTATATTCATGTTTGTAATATATAAATATACTAAATCAAATATCATATGATAATCCACAGCTGATTCTTAGCAAAATTAATAGACCAAAGGTGAAAGTTTTAAAAAATCACAAAATATAGTGAAAAACAGTTTATGATGGTATATGACACCATAAAGCTATTTATGACAGGTTTACAACAGGTTTATGACTGTCATAACCCAACCCTGATATAGTGTGTGTAATTTACAGCAGGTTTATGACTGTCATAAACCCAACCCTGATATAGTGTGTGTAATTTACAGCAGGTTTATGGCTGTCATAAACCCAACCCTGATATAGTGTGTGTAATTTACAGCAGGTTTATGACTGTCATAAACCCAACCCTGATATAGTGTGTGTAATTTACAGCAGGTTTATGACTGTCATAAACCCAACCCTGATGTAGCGTGTGTAATTAAAAAAAATTATATATTATCTTAATTTATGTGCTTCACTAAGTTAGTCGTTATCCCTCACTATCCATACCATATTATATTCCATTATTAGATCCAGGAATAGATCTAACAGAGTAATTATTGGTACATATTTTCTGGATTACAGGCGATACATTTATCAATTTAAACAACTGAACTATAAGTGCATCGATCTCTGTTAATGATTCAGTTACAATATAAAATTCATTGGATGTTAGAGATAATTTAAGAATCACAAAAACTGCTCAGAGTGTCCCATGTCATAATTTATTGTACTGTTTTATTGATATAAACATTAGTATTTATCAGCACTTATTGACTGTCACGTGAAAAACTCTCGACTGCGTTCTTCAGCGCTGCATGAACAATAAACCTCTCACTTACAAACTTATTAATGTGAAATCCAGTTTATATTTGTATTCTGTCATGAATGATGCTATCTTCCACCACCATTTGTGGATGGATGTTTTCATATGCTGATATTTTGGGTTTGCTTTAACTGTCAAAGTCGGATTATTAAATATGAAGGTTTGGTTATCTCATTTCTTATACAGAGTATGGCTACAACCATGATTTATGTGACAATTTGGGGCTCAATAAAACATAATCTGGAGTAATAGAGCTGTATCATTCCAGACAACCCTAAGCAAATGTGTTGTATGAGAAACTATTTGGAAAATCATCTCTGCTGGTGTAACACCAGAGTCTTTGTTCTCTGTAACAATCCAGAGATCGATTGATGTGTCATTTTGATAGCATATGAGTCTGAAAGTATGCACATTTCAAACATATTCTATTATGTCTCACACAGCATTATTTTCTTCTCTGTCCAATAGTAATTTATTCTTTATACAACACACTAAACACTGGAGAAGTTTGATTGCTCTTCAACTATCACATTTATATAATTATAAGGCCCTATTTCTGTAAAACCCTACACAGTCCTCATGTCACAAGCTAGTATATACTTGATGCACTTAAGTCCAAAGGTACTTCATACTTGTTATGTCCCATACCTGTCCATTTCACATTTCAGAATATTCATGGGACATTTATTTTCGTAAAGTATTCACTGTGTCACTATTCGACTTTTAAAACATTAGTTCTCAGCTGGACAACTGAATTATACAAAGTGTGATATAACTCGAAAAGGAAATTATTGTTCTATGAATTTATTTATTTAAATTTTGTATTTATATTAACCAGATATTTTTAATATAAACATATTCTGCTTGTGACATTCTCCTTTTCAACTTATATTTTTTAATTAAATGAAATTCCATAACTGTATTATGTGGAATAAATAAACTGAACTTCAACAGTTTGGGAACACTTGTTCAATAACTGATTAAGTATAACGCAAATTAGAAACCATTGGGGGCATTGTTCTGTGTTTAAATTCGAGCTTTTTTTCTTTAAGTAATCGTACTAATTACCGTACTGATATTTACAGATGAAGGGTCTTGTGCTAGGAATATATAAAGGAGAGAAAGGTGATGAGTTTTCTCTGACAAAAGCCACTCAGTCATTCCAGGAATCGAGAGCAAACAAGTTATCCGAACTGATCCGAATGTTAGTATTCGTATCTTTAATGTGTCTTTTTCTGTATTTAGAGGAAACTGTTGAAAACAAAGTTTCAGATTTTATTTTGTTGTTTATATTTTTATTGCTTTCAGACTTGTGTATACATTTGGTCTTTTAAGCCGTTAGTATACTTTTCTTACACAGTTTTTAACTTCATAAACATCCATCCTTATGTGTTGATTATATTCACTGGTGTATATATAGCTCTGGGCTAAGCGAAAATGGCACCGAACGGATATTTTATGGTTTGGACTCGGAATACACGAACGTGGCCATAGTCAGTCTCGGCAAAAAGGATTCTGGTTACAATGAGCTTGAGGAACTAGACGAAGACAGAGAGAATATAAGAGCTGGCATAGCAGGTAACCAAAGCACAATTTTAAAATTAATTTATAATTTATAATTGATTCGATTACCACTATAAGAGCACCACTACTTTGTGGTGCTGTTAAAATAATCTGCAAAGCTGGATAATTCATTTTATGCTTAAATTGCAATTGTTGTTAGTTTTATGACAAGTTCTATGTTGTTTCATATATACATATAATTTATTGTTTTGTCTACCTTCATTTTCTAACAGATTGTTCTTTGCTCCAGTCGGTAATATCTTGCTGTAATTCTACGCGTAGCATTGTCTGTGTTGTTAGTCATCATAAAATATTTAATTAATAATTTCTAAAATACCATTACCTGGAGAATCTGCAGAAACTTAAGAAATTGGAAATTTTATTTAAAATTCTGACCATTTGATAGTTGTTTTGAGTAAAGAATATAATCATTTTTACTCATAAACATGATTTAAAATACCAAATCTATTTTGGCTGTTAGTGCATTAGTTCATTATATTCCCACTATATCAAAGTGTAAAATCTGTTACAATTATTCTGAGAAAGGGCCATTTTAAGGCTCACATAAATGGTAACTTTTCAAAGTGAAAATAAAATTGACATTATAAAAATTGGGATGTGATATTATTAACTGTTGTTGGTCTGGTCTGATAAGTTACTGAAATGCTGTCTAATAACATTTAAATAAAATAAAACTTCTCGCAACAAAAAATACCTGCCATTAGAGATCTTTATTAAAAATTATCGTCTTGGTCTACATTGGCAAGTCATTTTCTTCTGTGTTTAGAAGTTGTTGTATAATTTACATATTAGGCCAATGTGGTTTTGAGCACATATGTTTTATGAAATAGTTTGTTGAGAAAATTAGGATAAATAATTAGGGGTCGTTCAGATAAAATAAATTTGTGAAAAGTTATTTATTCTGTGGTATTTGTCAGATAATGTTAGGTGCCACAAACTTTCAGTTTAGACAGGAAAGGAAAAAAGATAAAAACAATTCTGATGGCAGGATTTAGCTATCGTCAGTGGCTTTGTTAAGCAAGCGTTTCTTAAAGATGGCCTTATACTTTATTGTTTAAAAAGATTCTAGCAGACAACAGGATGTACCAGTAATAATTTTCTTTCACCATTAATTCAGGCTGTAAGCTAATGATAATTAGAATTACTAATTAGAAGAAAATACATTTTTTATTTGTTTTCCAGTCACGCTCAGGTTTGTCAGGGGATTGTTGTTTACCACAATTAAGCTGGCCCTGGATAGTCTTTTGTTTTCAAATTAGGAAATCATTTCGTAATATGTGAAGTAAGTTAATAAATCAACTTTATTATTTATTTTATTAATAGCATTAAGTCAGCCTGGAGTCGAGGTACAACCCTCGCAGAAGGCCAGCTTCTTGCCAAGTATATGATGGAGGCTCCAGCTAATGTGATGACGCCAACAAAGTTTGCGGAAGTTGCTAGTGAAAAGTTGGGCAAACTGGACAAGGTGAAGGTCTACATCAGGTAAGGTGGTTAAACGTGAAGGGATTTGTGGTGTTAGAAAGCAAGGGTCAATAAAATATGAAAAGAATAATTAGGTGTGTGTTACATTAAATCATTTTATTAACTTGTTTACACTTGTTGATGTCCATCAATAGTTTGATATCACTGGTTTGTATTTGAAATGATTTATTTTTCTTTATCATGTTATGTTTTGAAATCTGTCTAATATGTATTATATCATGATTAAAGATTGTTTTGACTTGTTAGCTTATCTGTTAGTGTGAAAGTCAAAATGTTATATTTATCAGAATGATAAAATGATAACATATTTTGTCTGTTGCTTGTTATCAATGTGTCAAAGTTTTACTTTTGTTTTTCGTGTCAGAGACAAGGCTTGGGCTGAAGAAAAGAAGATGGGAAGCTTCTTGAGTGTTACCAAAGGTTCATCAGAGCCACCTAAATTTGTGGAGATACATTATAACGGTGGACAGGATGGTGATGCACCTTTAGCATTTGTGGGAAAAGGTGTTACCTTTGACAGGCAAGTTGTGTGTGTGTGTGTGTGTGTGTGTGTGTGTGTGTGCTCTAATGAACAATTGCTTTCATTAAACTGTTATATATTGGAGTATAGTTCTATTGCTGTCATTCCATTATAATATAATCATATTCTATATACAACTAGTGGTGGTATATCTATCAAGCCATCAGCTGGTATGGAGGATATGAGAGCTGATATGGGTGGAGCTGCTTGTGTGTTAGGTGCCATCTATACAGCAGCTCGGCTTGCCATCCCCATCAATGTTATTGGTAAGTAGACAGGCTCTTTCATTGTGTTTTAATCAGTGTCCTGTGTTTGTCATCTGGGGTATCACAGGATTCAGTTATTGGCCCTTTGAATGATGTCCATGGTACATACCCTTGTCACCACATCGCCCTTGAAATGGCATAAAGTAGTTCTTGTATGCCAATGCCACACATAGGTATATTATAACACTGCATCCTGGTATTCATAACGAGCATACAGACAGGCATCTGTCTTCTCATGCTCCCAATCTGCTTTGTTGGTTGCACTTATCTCATTAAGTCTCTCTGTTTGTCACTAACTCTGTACCTGTTTATTTTTTGCAGTTCTTTACTTTTACTTTGACCTGGATTACACTTGGGTTAAACAAAGCTTCCGTTCAGGGCTAAACTTAGCTAACTAAATATTTCATGCACTTTCATGTTAGTTGAGCGTTGGCTGAGCATTAGTTGAGCTTCAACTTTAGATTTTTGTTTGGGAATTGCTCCATTTTACAGGTGCTGAGTAAGATGTAACTTTTCAGAGTTTTCTTAGTCTGTGTTTTATAAGTGGAAAGGGTACGATTCCATTTGTTCCATATAGTAGGAAAATTAAATAAAGGCAACTTACTATATATATATATATATATATATATATATAGCTAGTGCAAATTAGGAAATCATTTCGTAATATGTGAAGTAAGTTAATAAATCAACTTTATTATTTATTTTATTAATAGCATTAAGTCAGCCTGGAGTCGAGGTACAACCCTCGCAGAAGGCCAGCTTCTTGCCAAATATATGATGGAGGCTCCAGCTAATGTGATGACGCCAACAAAGTTTGCGGAAGTTGCTAGTGAAAAGTTGGGCAAACTGGACAAGGTGAAGGTCTACATCAGGTAAGGTGGTTAAACGTGAAGGGATTTGTGGTGTTAGAAAGCAAGGGTCAATAAAATATGAAAAGAATAATTAGGTGTGTGTTACATTAAATCATTTTATTAACTTGTTTACACTTGTTGATGTCCATCAATAGTTTGATATCACTGGTTTGTATTTGAAATGATTTATTTTTCTTTATCATGTTATGTTTTGAAATCTGTCTAATATGTATTATATCATGATTAAAGATTGTTTTGACTTGTTAGCTTATCTGTTAGTGTGAAAGTCAAAATGTTATATTTATCAGAATGATAAAATGATAACATATTTTGTCTGTTGCTTGTTATCAATGTGTCAAAGTTTTACTTTTGTTTTTCGTGTCAGAGACAAGGCTTGGGCTGAAGAAAAGAAGATGGGAAGCTTCTTGAGTGTTACCAAAGGTTCATCAGAGCCACCTAAATTTGTGGAGATACATTATAACGGTGGACAGGATGGTGATGCACCTTTAGCATTTGTGGGAAAAGGTGTTACCTTTGACAGGAAAGTTGTGTGTGTGTGTGTGTGCTCTAATGAACAATTGCTTTCATTAAACTGTTATATATTGGAGTATAGTTCTATTGCTGTCATTCCATTATAATATAATCATATTCTATATACAACTAGTGGTGGTATATCTATCAAGCCATCAGCTGGTATGGAGGATATGAGAGCTGATATGGGTGGAGCTGCTTGTGTGTTAGGTGCCATCTATACAGCAGCTCGGCTTGCCATCCCCATCAATGTTATTGGTAAGTAGACAGGCTCTTTCATTGTGTTTTATTCAGTGTCCTGTGTTTGTCATCTGGGGTTTCACAGGATTCAGTTCTTGGTCCTTTGAATGATGTCCATGGTACATACCCTTGTCACCACATCGCCCTTGAAATGGCATAAAGTATTTCTTGTATGCCAATGCCACACATGGGTATATTATAACACTGCATCCTGGTATTCATAAGGAGCATACAGACAGGCATCTGTCTTCTCATGCTCCCAATCTGCTTTGTTGGTTGCACTTATCTCATTAAGTCTCTCTGTTTGTCACTAACTCTGTACCTGTTTATTTTTTGCAGTTCTTTACTTTTACTTTGACCTGGATTACACTTGGGTTAAACAAAGCATCCGTTCAGGGCTAAACTTAGCTAACTAAATATTTCATGCACTTTCTTAAACATGTTAGTTGAGCGTTGGTTGAGCATTAGTTGAGCTTCAACTTTAGATTTTTGTTTGGGAATTGTTCCATTTTACAGGTGCTGAGTAAGATGTAACTTTTCAGAGTTTTCTTAGTCTGTGTTTTATAAGTGGAAAGGGTACGATTCCATTTGTTCCATATAATAGGAAAATTAAATAAAGGCAACTTACTATATATATATATATATATATAGCTAGTGCAGAATTACATCAAGGTACATTCATAGGATTAGATTCTCTTGTCATGCAGTCATCCTGTATATCAGAATTGAAATGGGACATATCACCAAAGGAATGAGGAAGTTTCTTACTAATAACGTCATCCATGAACAAACATACTTGGTATTGATACATGTCACTTAATTTGAAGATTTTACGGGTTAAAAAAATAAAGGACCCATATTATTGTTATAATTTAACAATTCAAATAGCTCTCTGTAAAGACACAGTTTTGTGGAGGATTGATAAATTAGCATTTCCCAACTAGAATACCACAGGGGTTATATGGTTGTATGAGAGCTAGCTATAGAGTTTTCATACTATATTTTGATATGAAATTCTTTACTAGCTTTATGCAATATAAAGCCCAAGAAATCTAATTTTTCATGTAGGTCAAATTATGTTTCCAAGAAAGAGACTCGACTACAAACTCACTAAAAAGTTTGATGGTTTTCTCTTAGAATTAGAGCCAATTTGCCATCAATTGAAATATCCAAGTTGTTAAAATCAGTATTTTTGGTACCACCTTTGAAAACTATGAATTGGGAGGGGGAGGGTGCTATTTAATGCAAGACCATTCACACAAAACCATTCAAATAAATTATTAATTTCCACATTTGCTCTTCAAAATGGTGTAAGATGGCAACATTGGCATCACTAATGAGTTATTTAGCTCTCACTCTAGCTAATTTAGGTTGGCGGTGGATATTAGAAATGTGTCATCTCTTGGGAAGTTTAAAACTCACCTGTTCAAAGTTGCTTTCACAGATAAATAATGGCTATCATTCAAATCTGTTATTGAGTTTTTACCAACATATTATTTTGGATATCACTGTACATCGCCTAGCTTTGAATGGCTTCTGCTAGTAAGCTGGTGCTTTATTAAATATACATTTTGATCATATTACAGTCATTGGTCAAATAAGCAAAAGTATACGAAAACAGTGTTTTATTTTAAGGTTGAACGTTTTTGACCTAGATGAGTGTGTTTGTAAAAACAATATTAAAAACAAGATTCTAGCAGACACACACAACATATATATATATTGTGTGTGTGTGTGTGTGTGTGTGTGTGTGTGTGTGTGTGTACAGTTAATATGTATAATCAGGTAATAAGTATATTACCTGAAATTTTCATGTAAAATACAGATTACCTGAAAATTGGAGTAATATACATATTACCTGATTATACATTTTAACTGTAATACACACACACACACACACATATATATATATATATATATTGTTATGCCTATGGTCACTTTCTTTATCATTGTTTCTATGTCTTTCTCTCCAAGCTTCATTTCTATTGTACCATGTTTTCACCTGCCTGTTAATTATCCCTCTACAAAGGTTTGATGCCGCTGTGTGAGAACATGCCAAGTGGCTCTGCCAGTAAGCCAGGTGATGTTGTTACTGCCATGAATGGAAAAACCATCCAGGTCTGTAATGGTAATGCCGTGCATGTTATGATGTGGGCTACAATTGGGGGGGCCATAGCATCGTATTAAAATGAAGCAAAACAGGCATTTAGATGTCATATAATAATGCTATACCATCCACTTACAAAATAAATTTATGGAAGCTATATTAGTCATGCACATTTGTCGATAATTTCTTTTAACATGCTAATTTATTTAAATTGATTGATCGATCTATGATTATGAAACGGTGATAGCACATGAAGGTGCGAGCACTAATTTTTTCCAGTGTGGTCCCTTTTTGTTGAGTGGTTGTTGATAGCTCCTCCCCGATCACTCATGGGGGAGCAGTATGGAAAGATGGAGCTGAAATACATCTCAAATTTATTCACTGCCCATTAAAGGGTATTTTACGTCCTCGGGGAGTCTTTAATGTGCGCCTTTAAAAAAAATTTAATTCAGTGGAGACAGCGGCACCATTTAATGTGGTCAACCACCCATGATGTTAATCCCTGAAAATGTTTCGATCGACCTCGTGATGGGATTGAACCTGTGATCCTTGGCACAAAGTTCAATGCGCTTAACCGCTAGACCACGGAGCTCACTAATTATCCTTTGACTTCACACACATTTAAAGTGTTAATTGTTACCCTAAAACTTGGGAATTCAAGAAATATAATGTATGTAAAAGAACTGTTGTTGTACTGATAAAAAATCAGTGCAGGATTTATTCCAACAAATTATAGTAAAATCTCTCAGTTTTCTTCACAGCAGATAAAATGGAAGCTGATTTGTGTGTAACAGAATATTGTCATGTATAGGCACCTATAGGTGCTAGTACATAGTATAATACAAGGTGGTCATGGCGATGGAATATTTATATATTTCTACATGTTATAGTTGATTTTTTAATTTTAGATCATTATATTTTCTTTCTAATTATATTTTCTTTATATTGTAACAGTTGTATGGTAATACTTTATTTTGAAGTGTTTTAAAAATCGCAACGGAACAGCTAACTGTAGAAATGGCGTAGTGTAGATTTATTAATGCATGCCTACTTATTAGAATGACAACAGCACGTTACACATTATGTTAACTAATGGGTAAATGAACTGCATCATACTTAGTCAGATCCATGGCTATATGTAGACTGAGGACAAATATCCACTGGCCAGACTTCCAACTGTCTATAATCAGTCAAAATCTGGGACATAATTGTCTACCAAAGCATCCCACTAGACCCGTCTCCAGATGAGTGAGTTAGATAGTCAGGTATGAATGTACCTCAATTATAGATGTTCCCTTACAGATAAATAACACCGACGCTGAAGGTCAGCTGATATTAGCTGATGCGCTCGTCTATGCTGAAACCTTCAAACCAAGAGGAATCATAGATCTGGCGACGTTAACAGGTTTGTTTCTGATTTAGGACGGACCATAGAAATATAGTTTTTTTTATTAATAAATATTTGTATGAGACTGATAAGGATTGTTATCATACTGATCATGGTCATGTGATAATAATAGTATTGTTGTGGCAGTAGTAATAGTACAAAGATTGTTGTGGTAGAGAGTGAATGTGTTGGTGAGCAAGCTAGTAAGTGTATTACCTTTAGATATGACATATGGCTGATGTGATAATCTATAGAGAAATTGGATGATCACACGTACTGAATCAATATGTGTTCTATCCAATTTACAAAGGAGGCATAATAGTGGCTTTAGGAACGGTAGCAGCTGGTGTATTTACCAATTCCACTACATTTTGGGAAGCCATTCACAAGGTGTTTATAGTCTTAAACAACATATTCTTAAGTCTGATGTTGTCTATTATTGTGATGTGCACTTCATATCTATACATCTTGCTATTAATGCCTAAATTTAATGAGCTATACACATTATACTTCTGCATATTTCCTCAGGTTGGCATGAGGACTGGGGATCGTGTTTGGCGTATGCCACTCTTCCAACACTTCTCCAAGCAGGTGACCGAGTGCCGTCTTGCAGATGTTCGTAACATTTTGCCAGATGGCTTCTGGAGTCCGTGTAGCGCTGCTGCCTTTTTGCGTGTAAGTCTGGTATCTTATTCTCACACAAGTGTCTGACATCGGAAAAAAGCTTTAGTACAGAGCAGGTTTTGTAAAGGATCACTAATTCACTTGGAAGTTTACTAATCCTAAAAATACTGAAGGCTAGACATATTTACATGGTTATAAGAAAAAATTATATAAAATAAACAATAATTTATACAAGTACAACTAATTATCATAGTAAATTCAATATGTTACTTGTGTGCATTTTGTAGGTCAAATAGCTGGAGTTTTCATAAGCCTAAAAAATTCATTCAGTGCAATAAATCACAACATTTCTGGGAAATATTTTGACATCTCACTAGCCCCATGGCTAGTAAAATTTAAATTCAACAGCCCAACAAATTTCTTACTAGCCCAATAAATATTTTTACTAGCCCCCAAAATTTAATGGGTCAGTTTTAGATGTCGTATATTCATTTAAAAGTAAATTCACTTTATTTATTGATAAGATGAGCTAGAAAAAAATAGGCAACGTCTTAAATTTGGAACTGCAGAACACGAGTGTACAGGTAAAATTTACAGATCTGTGTGAGTTTTAAACAGAAGACAGATATAATAAACAAAAAAATTGTCATGGTGGTCCTGAATATTGAAAAAGTATAAAATTTTAGTAAGAAAAAATTGACTGCTAATTTAAGACTGGATTTGTCAAATAACATTTATGTGTTGTATAGGATGATGTATCTTCTAAACGATGGCATCTTGAAAATCATTATGACTCGTACTCTGCCATTGCTTAAAATTCCATGTTCTTCATATTATCGTTTTGAAAATATTTATCATATTTATTTTCTTGTCAGGAATTTGTCATAAATGACAACTGGATGCACATTGACATCGCTGGTGTGACATCTTTAATGGGCTGTCAATCATGCGTATCATATATGTCGCCATCAGTGACTGGTAAGTGTAACATACAGCTGTTGATCTTATGCTGATGAAGTTGCTCAGACTTCTGAAAGTGAAACATGTTTGCTTCAGTTTTGGGGCATTTCCAATCCTATCACAACTTAATATGATGAGCTAGCCTCATAGTTATAGGCCTCTAGTTATAGGCCTCTAGTTAGCAGTACAACATAGGCTATGCACACCTGGGTATTGGTGGGTAAAAGTGCTGGACTAAAAATAGGAAGGACCCCTGTTCAAATCCACCAATGATTGAGCCAATGATCAAATGCCCACAGGTTGCCACAGCCATAAATGAGTAACTGATTGAATGATAATGATGGATTATTGCATATATTACATGCCTATAAATGGCAGTTGCAAATCACATTCTCCCAGGGGTGTTGAGGAAGGTGCTTGATTATACGAGTCCTACCAGACTACCACACTGTTTTCAAATATACGTGTAAAAGCGTTGATAATAATAATGCATATTTATTAAAGCGCCCTTACTAGCAGGAGTCATTCAAAGGTGCTGTACAAATAATATGTAACATAATAATGCCCCAAATAATGTCTGTAAAAACCCGATAAGAGATTTAAAAGTTAATTATTATTTAATGTTCAGTCTGGAAAGGGCACTTCATAATAAAATTACACCCACACATATTTATATAAATGTTAACCAATCATCACTGCTTATCAATAACCTTTTCTCAGAGATATCCTATAGGCATTTGTTCATATAGTTGTGGCATTTGATAGACTGAAACTTGTAAAGTGTTGAAAAGGAGAATGTCCTGAAATGTGCCAAAGACATTCTCCTGATAAATAATGAATTAATAATACAGCCCATAATCATTTAGCTTAATCACCTTCTGATAGAGCCATCAATTTTATTAGCTAACTTGAACAACTTTTACTCAAGACAGGATCCACATTTAAGTAGCTGCTTTATTTTACAGGTCGACCAACCAGGACACTTGTGGAATTCATGAATTCTTTTGCCAAGCAGTAGATGGGGACTTTCAACCAAGTGTAACGGTACATGTTAAAAGATATATATATATATATATATATATATATATATATATATGCCAAATTAGTTCCATATTGTCTCATATATATATATATATATATATATATATATATACAGTCAGAATCTGTTAACCCGACAAGGTGTGTCACATGATAATATGTTGGATAAATGAGAATGTCGGAATATCGAGTCCGTGACATACATATGACATATAATATGTGTGTCACATATTTTTAAATAATAAAAATATGCCTCCATATTTAAACCACTATTCAATAACTGTGCGCAAGATATGGAATGGCATTGAAGCCAGTGATAATTTTCATGTTTGTTAATTACAGACACTTTAAAGAAATACTCGTGTCACTTTGTCCATCTGATTAACTCATGATCTGGTCATTGGAAAGATCACACATTTGTGTTTTTAATTAGCCATGAATAATTATGAATGTCTATTAGATAGCCACAGGCATTGGAATAATTGTGTGTCTGTGTGTATGGTCGAGGATGATTGTAATGGTGTATGGTCGAGGATGATTGGTTACGATACAGCAATTATCGCGGGTGGACAGGTTAATGAAATGTTGGTGTGTCTTGCCTGACTGAACCAGTGGAAACATTTGGCAACATTTTCATGTTGTTGGATTATTGAGGTCATTTCACATTAAAATGTCACATTCTGTTGGCGAAATGAAGTGTCGGAACACGGAACACAATTTTGTCGGATTAAAAGTCATTTATAATGGAGCTAAATCTGTCACAGGCAATAATGTGTCAGTTGATGGATCTATTGGATAAACAATGTCCAGATTAATGGATTCTGACTATATATATATATATATATATATATATAATATGCCAAATTGACAAAGATTATTTTTAACAAACTATTTTTAACAACTCACTATACAGTATTGTACCAGTATATATTCAGCCTATCCGTAACAGAAAGTATTCATAACAATCTGTTGTCTAAGGTTGCTTAAGGAATATTAATAATTCATATTCCAGTTTTAAGGGGCAGTTTGTTATTTGATAAACAGTGTGGTCCCATTATAATGCTGTGACTGGGCTCCATAACTGATAAGTCATGGACCACATTTTAAGCAGACCACGGACAGCAAGTGTTACTGGGCCATTTCTTTATGTATTTTCTCCATTTTCTCACCCAATAATGTTATGCAATGAATGATTATTTTCTTTTAATCACATCAAGAGGTTTTTTACTGAGGTTTCATTTATCCTGTATAAGTATATTGTGAATAAATAAAAAATAATAAGTCAAATTTCATTCAGTATTCATCTGGTAACCTTGATTATTTGATAAATGGCTTATTATAGAATGACTAGAATTGAGCAAAGTATTTCTGATATATATATATATATATATATATATGTGTGTTAAACTGTATAACCAGGTAATATGTATATTAACTGAAATTTTCAGGTAATACCTTTATTGCTAACTGAGATTTAATACACATTACAGTCGGGCCCTGTTATACCGCAGTCTGCTATAACACGAAATCAGATATAACCCACCCAGACCTTGGACCCCGAATTATAGAATCTATGACAGAGCATTTTACATAAAATCTTCAACTGACTGATAAAATATTTCGAAATTATTTGAACGTGTTTTCATAGTTTGTAATTCACACGTAAAAACATACCCAACAGCCACAACGTAACCAAGCGTATATTTATTCAGCACAAACTTAATTGCACACCACCGTCGCTCAATCAGCCAAACATACAGCCCAATCATAACCCTCAATTATTGTGTGACTCCACCCACTAAATAAGTTTGATCTTAATTGCAATAAATAAAACATATGCAAAAGCTGTAAATTAACAATCATATCCCAAGATATAAATCCTCTCAAAATCTTGAAACAGAAAAAAATACTTTTCTGTAAATGTACACATGTGTTCTATAAATTTATGTTCTATTAAATTGTTCAATAAAATAGGATGTTTCATACAAAAGCAGATACACAAACAATACATTTTCACAGACGTTTATTTCCGCACATGCACCTATAAACGTTCATTTATTGGTTCATATAGTTGCTACCTTCATCTGTAAAACATGCACTATTCCTGGGGGATGAATATCACCAATCCAAGTTAGTTGCTACTTTTTGCCCAATTTTGCAGAAACAATTTATTTTCCACACAAACACTGAGGTAACATTTATGTTTAAGTCAACAAATGATTAAACAATTACTGGGAACATTTATTAAATAAACAGTTGTATGTAATCTTAAAGGATGGTACAAAATGAGGTGAATATAGGGACTCTCTATTATCGCCACCCCGATAGTGCCCTTGTCTCGCTTCGCGGTCCACCTATAACACAGTCGACAGGTTGTGGACCTCTACGACCATGTTATAACAGGGCCCAACTGTATAATCAGGTAATAAGTATATTACCTGAAATTTTCATGTAATATGTCTATTGCTAACTGAGATTTAATACAGATTACCTGAAAATTTCAGGTAATATACATATTAACTGATTATACAGATTAACTGTAACATATATAATCAGATGATTACCGAACAGTGTAGATACTTAATTATAAAAAGAGTACTTAGTCACTTATTCTCAAAACAAGACAATGTTCATAACAATTAGACCAAGTTAGAGTGATCTTTATTATGGGAGAATGACATTTCTCTTTGTGTGGGTACATTAATACAATTTGTATGCCCAACAGCACATCACGCAAGTTATAAAACTATCAAACAATGGATACGAACAACTTAGTCCAGAAGGCAGTAACCTTCCCTATCCAATATATCCCATTGTGTCCACTGCTGAAGTGAAAACAAAGCAGTCACATCAAGTCTCAGAAACAAGCTTTAGAAGCAATTTTAGAAGAACTAATTAAAAAGTATACAAATTTCTGTTGCGATGCTTATGGTATATATTTGTCTGACAATGGTAACTTTCTGTATCAACGGGTAAATGTTATCTTAAGTTAGCACAATCCACTCTAATGTCCTACCAACATTTTCAACCGTACTAACATGCCATTAAGCTATCCTCCTCATTCCATTCGCATTAATGTATAGCTAAGGTGTCCTTACAATGACCATATCAACAAGAACTATCTCACAAATGACAAACCATGCGTCATTCCAAACACCCTACTGATATTTTAAAAAGATGCTGAAACCAACAGCCGATTTGAATCTGTTTAAACATTCGGCTAATGGAGAAACATTAACAAAACCCTGTCCCATCATTCAATGAAAGCTTAACAAATATGGCACATTTTTAACTGTGTATGAACTTGCATGTTCAAATGTAGATGCACAAACTTATAGATATTGTGAAATGCCATCGTTTTTTACTCTTCCTATCAATTCATAACTAAAACAAACAACATTACTAATAACATGAAAATATTAATATATATAGTGAATTGGTGTACTCTATAAACTATATGACCTACACCAAATTTCACTATTTCATTCAATGTACTAAAATACTGTCCGGTCAAAATCTATTTATAATTAATGTATGTATTTGAGGGTTAATATTTAAAATCAGACTTTTAGCTAGAAATGATACTATCACTATCCAAACTACAGATATATGATGAAAAGCTAATTGTAATGGGTTAATGACTCTATTCCCAAGAAAATAATTGGTACTTCTGTTGATATTAGAAAACATTCTAAGTAGGTGCATGTATTTTTTTGTAGCATTTATCTGCATTGGTGACAGATGCTGAAAATTTTACCCTGAAACAAAGATAAATGCAGTGACAAGCACCATATATAAAGTCGTGGTGCGATATAAATCATGCGTAAAAGCCAAAGCACCAAAGTTCAACCTCGTAAAATCCATGTATAATAATTTCAACAATCAACCACTACAATTTCAAATAAAATGCTGATTTCATCTTCTATTACAAGCATGTATACCAGTGTAGCAGGATTTATTTATTTATGGGCAGCTGACATCATAGTCCTTTGTTGAAGTAGAGCCGCTCTGGGTATTTTACTTTCTCCGTAATGTTTGATGACCTCTTCGTAACGGTCCGGCTCCACTTTGTTCAAACGACTCATTGTGATGGAACTAATGAAGAAAAAGTTGTGTGATCAGTGGCTGTAGCTACTGTTGAATCATGCGAAGTAAATTCCAGGATTTATATTTACAGGCTATGAAATTATCTTTCACATTTTACAGCACATACAACATAACTCTTGGATGTAAGTATAACTGAGGTTCTTCAATGAAACGTATCTAAGGTGTGTGTGGGTGTGTTCTGCAAGATGATATAAGCTAATTTCACATTTTGTTATATATATATATATATATATATATATAAGGTACTCTCTAATTACACAAACAAACACATTATTGTTTTGGATCACACAAGACCATAAAAAGCTTCATTGTAGGCATGTTTGATATATTTTTATAAGTTTCATTATAAATGGGTTTACTATGAGATTCAATGGGGCTTGGACCAGTCCAGCACATAACTTTGTTATAAGCAGGTATTTGATCAAAGCCGAATTTGACATATGCAAATTATGCTGTATTCTGATTTTATACTGTCAACAATTTCAAAACAACAGTTACTATTAGAGATGACCTATTTATCCTATAATTAATCTGTGTTACACTCTATATGATTAGCCCATTCAGCCATATCACAGCAACAGCTACGCTGTATGAGGTATTTTTGAGGAAAACTATCATATAAATAAACCTAACACAGGGGACAATCTATATTAGCGTCCTCATTATGAAATGTAGGAAAAGTAAGTTAACAACATACCTCTTCTGTGGAAACAAGGCACAACCGACGGGAACTGTCAAACTCAAACTGGAACATAACACAAAAAAGTGATAACCACATTTTATGTATCTATCAGTAGAAGCGTAAATTTGTGTCTCAAGGTGATGAAAGATGATGGAATATTTGAAACTCACAAAGTACCAATCATCACCGCCTGGAAAGGTAGGTGAAACCATCGGTTGATGCGGAACCACCGTTGCTTCTCCAGCTTTTCCATAATTATTGGCAGGATCACTGGAATAGACGGGTCTAACATTAAAGGTGATCATTCGAGTATCTCATCACTTGTAGCCTTTTCAAAGAGTGGGTTAAGAGCCACGCAATGGAAATCGAATTAAAATTTCACTTATCATTCACTTCTGTAATGTTTAAGTTAGAAACAACTATGGACTACACGTTAATGATGATAAATAGACATGGCCAAGAACACAGTTATAAGGCCTGAAAGATGCATGCTCAAAAATGCATTCTGTGCCAATTATAAATGGTAAACACAATTTGGAATAATTTTTCTGGACAATAACATGAACAGTTATAATACACAGGCTATATTGGTCCTTCAATTTCCTGATAAATTGTTACCGTTAAGAAATTTTATAACGTCTATGAGCAAAATGTTTGTATATGAAAATTGTGAAATAAACTATATCTAATCTAATCTGATCTTTATTAATTACAAACTGTCCACAAGATCATTAAGGAAACATTCCTAAAAAGAGCTAATAAACTGAGTTTGGTTCTAATGGTTTATGTTTGGCAAACCAGATACATTGTCAATAGATTTTGATTATTAATTACATGTACTATGTATTGACAAGAATATCAATTTATGATAATTCGGTGTAAAAGACATCGTGTTAGAGGTAAACCTCCACCGATGAGTTTCACAATGACGTCACTTACACATGCCAGGAGCTGCCATGAATGTTCTGGACGACACCACCTGAGATATGCCCTTCGCTGCAGCATACTGCAACACAGATGCTAAATTATTAAACATGAAGAGTAACCATTTGCTTGCATTAAATCAAGACAACGTTTAACATCTCATCTGCAAGACAGAAATTGACAAACCAAAACTATTCTACATATTACACCACCAATTGGCATTATCTCCAACATTATGTCCAAGGTAATAATTTGTATTTAATCAATAAAAATAAATGCAATAATCATAAAAATCTAATTATTAAAACATTATAAAAATATAAATTCATGATTTACAAAATTTGCTTGCAGTAATTTAAATCACGATTTAAATCAAACAAACTCTCCAGACACGTCAACCATTTTCAACACCAATTATTAGATAGACGTTGACATTCTTCCGAGAAGCTTTTAGTGTAGTATGTGAAATGCATCAGCTTGAAATACTCTACTTTGTTCTGCTTCTTTTTAACACATTACGCTTTTTGTAAATGACGAAATACAAATAATATGAATGTGTCAACATTGAAACAAAGAAATATTTTATTCTACATATTTTTCAGCAACAACTTTTCCCTAGCCTTCAACGTTACCTATGCCTTTCAGATGATATAGCCACAAGAATATATATTATAAAATGAATTAGACAAATTTACTGTGCCTTGTTAGGGAAACGGGACCTGTACACCCCTACACAGTCAAGTGAAGAGACCAGGCATGACCAGTCCACTGCCAGCATAGGAAATAAAGGTTCTCTTGCAGACAGCACACACACAAGTTAATACTTCATGTCCGTATATAAGATATATTCTTTTGACTGACCCGAGATTTTGTTATGGGGTTGTTGTTCTCATCTACCAGAGTCACGCCATTCAGTAACTCACTGTAAATATCACAAATAAACATGCTAAAATATAACTTTGATAACAGACCATGCACATTCTTCATAAGACAAACCGAACTGTTGTTAATAAAAAGCAATTCAGTTTGTTCTACAATACCAGAAGATCAACAGTCTTTTGACCATGACACATGAATGACAAATAGTAAACTTTTTGCTGACATTTTGATTAAGATATTCTACTACAGCGATACCACAGTTCAGATAATAATTAAACAAATCATAGCCTAACAATATAATAAATCTACCACATAGTAACCACAACGTTTTTCACCGGCAAGGCCTAAAACACATCTCCAACCTAATAATAGCAACTGTGCACTTTTGTACAAAAAGGACGGTGATCACCAGATGGCACAAAACAATTTTAAAATAAGTTGCCAATCAATTCAGGCTACTCCACGGATACAACGTATTAATAATAACAGCCAAAATGGCAATTATTTCCTCCCACAGCTAGGATTCAAACCTCTGACCTCTCGCACACCATGACCAAGGGTAAGCAATCTCTCGCTCTAAACCCAATAGGCCATAGCTATTTGTTAACATAAAATAGGATTTCACCACAAATCTTAGATATAATTACACAATCTGACACAGAGACTAGAAACAAATCTTCCAGGAACAGTTTCTAATCTGTAGATTAAGGAAGCTAAAAAGGCCCCATCAGCAGGGAATCCTGAATTTGTACAAATGATGAGCTAACTTGCATATAAAAGAGAAAACTTAGTCTCAAGTGTTGAGTCGATAATGCACCATATAAATAAATGATTTAAAGGGACAGGCCAGGCCACCTTCAGAAAATATTTTTTAAATATGTAATGCTTAGAACAGTAACCAAATATTCCATAATAATAATCACAAAATATATCTGATATCATAGATATAGGGAAATAATCAAATTATTGAAGGGCCGCCATTACGGCTGCACCGGAAGCCAGATTCAAAGGTGGGAAGGAGCGAACTGAAATGCTCTGATGTACACATAAGACTGACATGGATTATAGTTTCTCTTGGGTGTTAATTTCTGAGCCATTTGAATCATCTTCTTCTTGTCAGTTTCCTTCCGGCTCAAATTGATATGGTTGTACATCATTCATGACGTAATTTTAACAAGATAATGCCGTTTAGTTCTGGAATAATCTTTGTCATGCTTTTGTATGGGCTCTACAGACTTCAGGTCAACTGGATACACTGAAGTGACGTCAGCATTCAGGAGCTTCCGGTCTCCGTCTAGCTTCATAATGGCTGTGCCCACAGGCCATTAAAAGTCAATTAATCAGCACTTTGAACTGGATCATTTAATATATGGGTGATTCTTTACACATTTTGACATTATTTATGATATTTGTGAGTATAGCTGTATTAGTCCTCAAATTTGGAAATGAAGGTGGACTATCCCTTTAATGTGGTTTGGGTATCCAATTCGAACCAGACATCTCCTTAAGAAATAAATATTCACATGAATTAAAGGAACGTATACTGAATCTATATTGATATAAGTTTTTGTTACGCATAATACATAGAACTACATTTGCGATGGATCACGTTTTCACATATTGAGATGGGCACCTCCGTGGTCTGGTTAGCGCGTTGGACCACAGATCTCTACCACCTGAGTTTGAACCTCAGTGTGGGCATATCTGAAGGGTGTTTCATCTTTGACTTCGCTCATTACCTTTGGAGGTCGCTCGGCCCATTTAGCCTACCATGTGCACAGAAGTGGTCGTAAAACACCAATAATCATATAGTGAGATGGTTGGACGTTTAAACTTCCTTTCAGTCAACATTAACTTAAGTTGAGATTCTGGTAAGTACTTTCCGTTGCAGATATCTGTTTTTAACTGTTTATATACAAATTCGTTTTGAGAAGAATTTCCTCAACTTTAGAAAATAAATTCTATTTCAACATTTTGATGGCACATTTCGTGCAAGGAAGTCAAGATTCTTACACAGGATTCATACACATTTTGACATCTCAGATTCCAGGACTTTCCAGGACCTTCCAATGTCAAATTCAAGGACCTTTTCAATGAATTCATGAACTTTTAACGCGCAAAGATACACCCATATTTTGGAAGAAGCATAACAAGTGAATTCCTGTACACTTATAATTAGAAATATAGACCTGTATGTCCAAATTCCAGGACTTTCAAGGACCTCTACAAAAATTCCAGGACTTTCCAGGCCTGGAACCCAAATTTTCAAATTCCAGGTTTTCAAGGACCTGTGCGAACCCTGTTACAAAACGGTAACAATCTTATATCAAGTGTAACAAAACAAAAATAGCCCAAGTAAAGGTCACAGCATCTTATAAGAATCCCTCTGAAGTAACAATGAACAGCTTTAAACCAACAAAGGTTAAAGGCAGTATTAATTTTGAGGAATTAGCTGCAGCAAGTCTATACGTGGACCCAAAACAGCCACCTGACCCACAACAACAGTTAGATTGGCATGTATTTGTTTGTGTTGATATAAGTTTAATTGATAAGTCAACACACTGGGCTTGAATACGAGTATTTTCCTCCTCCTATTGCATAACTTCATTTAAAATAGTGATATCTGTCGGTAAAAAGGAGCCTGGTGGATGCATGGGACTTTCCCATATGTGGCCTATACTAGGTTATATACAGGGATGTGCCGCCTTTGGTGTGTCTTTTAAACCATTTTTGTTTGTAATTCTTTTTTTTGTGGGGGGTTTCGATGGCACTTACACGTCAGATATAATCATTGGTATTTGATGTATGTTTCTTTGCACAATTGTATGCGATACAATACACCATTTTATATATTTAATAAAGACACTATCGAACACATAACACAGGTCACATGGAGTGTTTGGGGTCTTTGTTTGGCAAAGATGATGTCACATTCCGAAGTTTCTCAATTAAGGTTTCAGCCATGCGACATGCTAGCAAAGCAAGCTTTAAAACCACTGTAACTTTATTTCTAGAAAAAAAAATATCTTATATATATTTTAATAATAACCCTAACATTTGGACTAAGTTGGGAAACCTTTTCCTGTGACCTTTAACAATATTCCATTCCATGTCTTGGCTGGCCACCAGTATTCAGCAAAAAGCCATGATCACCACAAAACTATCACTTTTCACCTATTATATTTCCCATGTAGCGATTTATAAATGAAAGAATCTAACTAAAAAAGTATTAAATCTTTATTACAATGTAAAGTGGAAGGTCTAATTGAGCCATTTAATTAGCATTATCAGAATTGATTAAAAAATATACATCCTGACTTACTCTTGTCTGGTCAGTGGAATATTGACAATGTTAGCTGCTGAAACGGCAAGGAAAGGGACAAACCTCTGGAAAAGGGGTGATGCCCTCTGTTGAAATGAGAACAAAACACATTTATGTACTGTAGGAAGAAGGGCAAATGGATACATTATGTAAAAGTGACAGGGATATCTGGACAAGTGTGGGTGAATGTTGATGCATATGTTTGTAGTAATATTCTCTGCGTAAGCATACACCCAGATGAATGGTATTCAACACTCTTATCACTAGAAATAGGACTGGTGTAAAACCAGACAGCCAACAACAAAACATACTTACAGATGCAAGATAACTTTTCAAGCCGAGTGCAGTAACCAGGGCACTTGCTGTGGCACTAGTGTAAGCCAATGCAATCTGCCTGAAAAACAAGAGTCGAGTTCAACTTTAATGGTTAACAATATAACATTCTTGGAGTAAACATCTTAGTTCTAACAGTATGAAAGTTTACTTTTAAACGGATAGTATAAATTTACTTTCACTCATATTGTCTTGGCCCACCACAAACCTGTGTTAACAATATCTTAACTTATACTGAAAATGCACAGCTTACTTGTAAGAGAGAGATGATCCGGCATTTCTATTTGTGTAGTTCACAAGGACATTAAAACTCTGATTTAGCCACTGTGTTACTATCACACCAGTGTTAGTCCTGTAATTATAAGTAGCATTTCATTGAGATTGAGACTCAATAAAGACTGATAGCCATTGAATACGATGTAACAAACATTACAAAGCCTTCAACTTTTTAAAACTCACAATACTGAAATGATGAGCACACTCTGTCTCTCAATATCTGATACAAACATGCATGCATACACACACAACCCTTCTATGAGATTATTTTTATCGCGTAAGGTGAATAACAGGTGTTGATGACGGACGTTGTTAATACAACGAATAATATTCTTTACAATTACCGAAAAAGAGAACTCTACCTGCATTAATTATGTTCAACAGGTCTAATGTACCTATAAAAGTGTAACATGGCAACAGTGATTATCATGCCACCTGGCACTTGAAATGACATTCGTCCTATAACATTCTGAAGGTCACCAGTGTCAGGATGGATGGCGGAACGATACAACTTCTGGGCATGATAAACCTGATCATCTGTGGTGCCAACTGGTTCTCGACCTGATCTAGATATTAAATGAATGACAAATATAAATAATAATATGTGCGTGCATGTGTACCTAGTCCCATGTCTACATATATGAAATAATATATAATAACAATATATAATAGCAATAATCCATCAGAAACATCCTATAAAAAGTACAAACCAGAATTGAAACCACAACCTGTGTCATCAGAGTGCACAAAGGTTGTGACCTGTGAGTCTTATGACTGTGAATTAAACACTATTAAATAAAAATAATATACTTCCCACAGGAAAGTGACAACAGTGAATTATTGAACATGTCTGTACTGGAGGGAGGGCTTCAAACGAATAAAACGCTTGGCCCTATGGGATACTTAAAACAGTTTATTTGGCAATAGGCCAATGATCTAAATAAATAAACCAATATATTGGCATTCAATATCCTCATCAAACTTTCATAACTAATATTATAATAAAAAAACGTATCTAATAAGCAAAAGATTATTGTATGTTTGGCATGTCACAGTCAGGGGTGTCATGTAATGATGGGGTGTCGTATAACTCTACTGGAGTAGTTTTTTAAGCAACTGGAAGTAACGAAGTAAGATTTCAACTAACTACTTTTACTTGTAATGAAGTAGTTTTACTTTGCGATATTTTCTTTACTTGGTTATAACATAGCCTATGATTTAAGAGACAATTGATACAGTTGCTGGAAATTATCATTACAAGTTATCACCAACTTGTGTATCTTTGTGGAATTTATGGTAAACAAATATATTTTAATATGGTGTGGTATTAAAATGAGTTTTGCAAGATTGCTAACATTTGGTATAGACTACATCTTTTAGCTGATGCTCACTGATATTCAAGACTCATCATAATGTTGCCAACCTATTTTTGAAGGCTCACTTTGTTATACAATGTTTCGGCTGAAGCCAACTGTTTTCTAAGATTCATTTAAATTAAATTTTTAATTGCATTGGTGACATCTACTTCAAGCATCAGCTTTTGCTGAAGCTGAACAAGGGCTTTGATCAGTGAACTGAATGTGGGAGCATATCTGCACGTCTGTGGACACAAAGAACTTAAGGTAGCTGCACATGTCTGTGGACGCAGTGAATTTGGTTCACTCCTGTGCCCTGCGTATTTGATTCTCATATTTTGTGTTACAATAAATTTCATCATCTACTTTCACTTCAGTTACTTTTAGAAAGTACTTTTATTTCTACTAAAGTAGATTTGTTTTAAAGTTTACTACTCCAGTAATTTTTAAGAGGCTTACTACTCAACACTTCTACTCAAGTACAAAATAAAATTAGTTCAGTCACCCCTGGTCATAGTTTGATAGCCTAATTAGGACTTATTCGTAAGTACATAAATGATGAGACATGCAAGATTTTAGTCCAAGTTCTTATTATTTCTCGACTGGACTATGGCAATACATTGCTATATAATACCCCCCTCTCTCTGACAAACCGCCTACAGTGAGTGTAGAACTGTGCTGCACGTCTGGTGACGCGCACCCACAAAAGGGAACATATAACACCAGTACATTTCAGATCACAGTACAAGATCCTGTTTCTTACATTGAAAGTACTGAATGGAACAGTACCACTGTATCTAAGCGATCCGATTGGAAAAAAAATATATACCAGAGAGAATGCTTTGATCTGAGTTCTATTCACTTTTGAGGGTACCAAGAAGCCCTACAATAATGTACAGAAAGAGATCCTTCCGAGCATCAGCTCCAAGGCTGTGGAACAAGTTGCCAAACCATATAAAACTCGCAACAAGTAAAGACATATTTCGTAAGGTTCTTAAAACCCATTTATTTAAATTGGCGTATTTATAATATTAAATCAGTTTATTATGTATGAAATGTATTTGATCTATATCAGCTCAGAATATATTTTGTGTTTTAAATGTTAAGCACCTTAGAGCAATTTCGGTTGAATATTATTATCATATTTACTTATATTTTTCCAATAGTTCTTTGGCATCGCTCAGCTGCTTATCACTCACAAACGCTGTCCTGAAATCAGAAATGCTGGCGAAATATTTCAATCGTCCAAGGAATGTATCTTGTTGCCAGCGTGGACTGTCTACATCTATGCGGTCATTGGTCCTTTTTGTTTCAGCCATTCTTCACTGTTATCTGCAACATCAAAGGAACTCCAATGTACCTAATTCAGTTGGTTGAATTTGCTTCAAATCAGCTGTATAGATTAAATATAGATATGTGTGTTTGTGTGTCAATACATGAATTCATAAAATTGTACCTAAGTTGGCTGAATGTGTAAAGTACCAATTGTGTTCATGTGTGTATGTGCTTGAATGCATGAATTGATAAAAGAATTTACAATATAATTTAAGCTGGTGCTTTGTGCATGGGGAATGTTTAGAGAACTTTCAGGGATCTTGGGTCAAGGAAGGATGTGTTATTGAAGTCAAAAGGAAAGGTTTATGTGATATATGTATGAGGGTGTAATAGATCTAATGAATGGAAGTGATATTTGGGCCATGAATAGCAGATAGGACGATCTGAGTGAACAAAGATGAGAATGCTGTTAAGAAGAATCGGCAGAGGGTGTCAAGTGCATGCATACTTACAGAAAGATGACTGGGTCCAGGGAAGCATATTCTATGAGGTGGACGGTGTGATAACGATTGCGGAGAAGGATATAACTTATAAGTGAGTGCAGACTGAATGAATGAGTTATGAGGCATATCATGCACAAGACGTGTGGGAACCAATCACTTTCAAGTTTCATTTGTTATTTTACAAATCGTTATACACAATCATGACAATCACAATGTCATAAGCCTGATAAGCCATGATAAGGCAACCTGAATCTGTTAAGTGTCAAATGTGTACGCGCCATGCGCACGATATAGCTTAGACATACACTGATACAGTGCAAGTGGGTGAACCATGAATGAGGGCGGGCGATATTACACGATATTCGTATCGGACTGGGCTGTGGGCATCACGTTGACATTACAGTGATGATTACTTTGAATTGCCTAACTGGTAACAGCTGCATAAATATAATTAATTTAACATTACGACGCGATTATGATTAATAAAAGAAAAAAACGTAAATATCTCAAGCGGCATTAACGCCATACGACCTAAAATTGGCATATTAAAGAGTACATGCAGTGACTTCTTCCAAAAGAGCAATAATTTAAAACAAGCCGCTGGTTGGGGCGAGCGATAATACAGGACATCTCTACACCATTCTCAGCAACACGGCTGCTGATAGTTTAAATTGCCCATTAATACTCATTATAGTATAGAAGAATGATGTGATGATAAACGCAATAAGAATATATATATATATATATATATATATATCATTTACCTAACAAAAATAGATCCACTCAGCCAAGTGATGATAACAGATGCTAACTGTATCAAGATACGGACGATTCGTTAACAATGTTAATAGCGCATGCGCCACACACACACACACACACACACACTCACACACTAGTTTAGTAGTAGTTAGCAATGCATCATTGAATGATATTTTTTTATCTATTATACGCGTACGTAGCCTACTGCATAAATTACACCAAAGTGAGTAATTTGTAAATGTCAGTCATATGTTAATTACAGTTAATTAATCTGTATAATCATGTAATATCTATATACATGTAATATCTAAATAATCTATATATAATCTTATATATATATATATATATATATATATATATCAGAATTCAGTTAGCAAATCAATTGCTAACAAATATCAAGCAGTACGTACGATCGAAATCAACTGCATGCCTTATTTGGTATACGCCGAGAAATATATGTGTGGATGATTGATTGATGATTTTTCTTTCGTTTCATGATCTGATCATGAAATAAGGATAGCTAACATACGAAAGCGTAATTAAATACTTATTTCCAGTGTAGTCCCTTTTTATTAAGTGGTTGTTCATACATCCTCCCCCACCACTCACAGGGGACCAGTACGGAAAATGGAGCCGAAATACCCTGAGGATGGTCACTGCCAGAGTGTATTACATCCTCAGGAGGTCTTAACGTCCCCCCTTTTAAAATAAATTCGGTGGAGATGGCAGCACCATTTAACGTGGTCATCCACCCACGATGTTGTAAGCCGAGAAATTAATCCCTGGGAAAGTTTTGATCTCTTGATGGGATCAAACCTGTGACACTTTAAGTGATTATAACCGCTAGACCACTGGAATTTGGGCACATGGTAGGCTAAATGGGCCGAGTGATCCCAGTGGTAATGGATCGAGCGAAGTCAACGATGAAACACCTTTCCGATATGCCCACGCCGATATTTGAACTCGGGTGGTAGTGATCTGTGGTCGGTGGTCCAACGCGCTACCAATTAGACCACGGAGCCCATATCAAAACCCCAACAGAGGAGAAATCGCACGATATACTCGTACACCATGATAACACATACACCGTATAGCCCGTACGTATATAGCCACCTAGCTACGGTGCCTCAAAAATCGTACGGAAAACCGCATGTGAACTAAGGCATGCATAAATACAATACTTTCTAAAATAACACCGAATAGAAATCAGTTCGGGTTCAGAAAAAGCTTGACTTGGCACATATAGATCATTTGGAATTAATATACACAGGTTATAAATCTTCAATACTGATGTGCAGTTTAGAAACAGAAAATTGTTTCGACTCCATATATCAGATCGAGTATGCAAAATTCGTCGGCCCCATCGAACAAAATATGATCATGTCCGATATTAATTTATACAAGTCGGCCCATTTGTCCGCTGACGTTCGCGCAGAATCATTTTTAGCCGTGGACGACTGTTGTAGGCCCAGATCAATATACAGTTGATCCAATGCAGGCTGCAATCAAGCACAACCAGCCATCAGTGATTCCAGATCAGCCTCCAGTCAGTATAGAGCAGGCTGCAGTGGATACAGAACAACCCTCTATGAACCCTCACCAGGCTGCGGTGGACACAGAACAGCTCTCTGTGAACCCTGAGCTAGCTGCGGTGGATGCAGAACAGCCCTCATTGAACCGTGAGCAGGCTGGAGTCGACCCAAAACCTAAAGAACCTAATAGCGATGCAGATGGATCTGAGGAAGATCAGAGCGAATCTAATGCTTTTATGTATGAACAATCTGAGTTAGTAAATGCGCTCTTTTTGTTTGATACATACAGAGCGGAATATGGCATGTGATTCAGTAAGCTGAAATATACATGGCTGAAATTAAAAATTTATTGTATGAATGTTTTTGTTAGTTGGAAATAAATATTAACGAAATTTGTTTCACCGTTTATGTACATGTATTAATATTAGTTACAACATAACTCATATTTGCTACTAATCCATATCCGAAGTCAGTAATAATTAGCATATTTCGTTGGGTATCCAGCGTTTTATCGATTTGAAATGGAAAGTGAAATGACCGACCCCCCCCCCCAAAAAAAAAGGTCCGACAAACATTTTCCTGATGTTGGACATGGTAGCTGACAAGGAATGTGTGGGGCCTACCAAAATATATGGGTGTAAGACCTGTTATCCGAAACGTTAAGTTGGGATTGTGTATACTCTGCATATATGGCGAGATGAATTACTTCATTAACTACAGTTTTAGTATTCTGAAATTTTGTGTCGCTGCTTTTTATATACTTTTGACTGTAATCCAAGTACAATTGATAAGATAAATAGACATTTTTACTATAATTTATCGTGAAATGTTTCTATAGAGGCACAATTTATAAATATAGGACAGGCTGTTATCACCAGTTTTTATTAAATAATGTATTAAATATTCATATTTCTGTGGCTAAATTCTGAGAACATGTTATATATGTGCATGCTTGCCATGTATTTTATTATTACTCGAGAGTACGGAGATTGAAATTGTACAGTTTGAACATTGCTAATTAACTATCATGGTTCTGATGATATTCAATTGCAAAGTTGGTAGACAAAATATTGAACTTAATAAAATCCAGATTGATTTTATGAGTGCTATTTCGAAAGCGCCACCAAAGTGATGCAACTCTGAACATATTTTTGATTGATACCTAAAATTGTGCCAAGCCTCATCATGTTCATGGTATTTGATATATAAAACATATTAATACAATCTGAAGTGCTCAGGTAGGAACTTTTAAAGAATTTGATCCATTTTTATATGGATGATGATTGATGTTTTACGGCCATTGTTGTGAACATGGTAGGCTAAATTGGCCGTGTGACCTCCAAAGGTAATGAAGTGAAGTAAAAGATGAAACAACCTTCAGATATCCCCACGCCGAGATTCGAACACGGGTGGTAGTGATCTGTGAGCCACCCATTTGATATGAAATGACCCTATACTATTGTCAAAAAACAACTCTTTTTTCTGGCACACAATAAAATTTCTATAAAGTGACCACCTCCCTAAACTGACCAGTCTCTTGGGTTGTCCATTTACAGATGTTTTACTATATATATATATATATATATATATATATGTGTGTGTGTGTGTGTGTGTGTGTGTGTGTGTGTGTGTGTGTGTGTGTGTGTGTGTGTGTGTGTGTGTGTGTGTGTGTGTGTGTTCTATGAAAGGACAAATATTAACTTTGGACGAATTCTTATTTGACTTCCATATAGTATTTAGATAAGACACATATATAGATCCTATATGTCAATTAACACCCCATGACGGTCATCAGTATTATATACAATCTGCTATACTGTGATAGATCGGTAATTCTGATAAAAGGGACGCCAAAACACACACACACACACACACACACACATATATATATATATATATATATATATATATATATATTAAGCGTTTGTCTAATTAAATTTTAATCCTCTAACCGAATAAAATTTACTACATATACATATAACGCTCAAAAATGTAATCATACGTCATCTTTTTGGCTGGTTTTTGTTATCGATAATTAAGCCTATAAAAACTAGAAATATCGATCGTCTGACAACACATTAAGCCGGGTATAGACGCCTGGTGTAAGGAATATTGCCTCTGAATTTGGAACGATATGTATATTGTGTTCACGGTAAGCAATATTTGCACTATATATTAATAGCGCATTTAATTATCGATTTAAAAAAGGGATTGCTCACAATAGTTAAACTCCTAATAATATGGATTTCAGTTATTACTATGTTATAATAAATATTGGAAATCAATTTAAGTAATAATATGACATATTTGTCTTTATATATGGTAGTCAAACGTCTGAGGTCACGACTCCGTAAACAATATTCCATATTTAATTCCAATTATGTATTTGTTGCTTAGGGCTATTCCAGTTATAACAATATGAGGGTCACTGGCGGCAATTTTATTAATAATACATGGAACAATTATGGATGGTGGTTAGACTAGAAAAATAATAATTATTGTTGGTCGGTTTTGTGCAAATATATGTATGGTGGTGGGTGCATGGTGTCAGGGAATTGAACAGCGTGTATAATTTATGTATAATCACGAAGAAATGAATCGCATCGGAAATTATGTAACAATTAATTACTATCATAATTTATCCGCGGACACTATAAAGCCCAATGCCGAACTAGGCAATTCCTCCATGGCTGTGCCCAATAGGCGACAGCCAGGGGTTTCTACCCCAAACTTCAACAAGACAAGGCAATTCCTCCAGGGGACAATAATATATCCTTATACTTCGGTTTGTAGGCATACAACAAATCACTAACTAAAACACAATCTAGGATGAATATTATCACAAATGCACACTTCTAGAAAGCTAACAAATCGTGCACATAAAATATATTTATTAGCAAATGTGCATAACATATATTAATCTGAAAAGAATGTAATATATTTTTGTACATGACATACAAAATGAGACTTGATAAAACGGGAGCATTTCATATACAGATGTTATATTTAACGGGGAATATTAGTGGGAGCTAAATTTTAAATCATGGGTGGTGGGGTGTAATAAAAATTAAAACTTGGGTGGTGTGTCTAGGAAATAATATTAATCGTGGGTGATGGGGATAAAAAGCCACCCCCATACAATTATTTCTGGAATAGCCCTTCCGAGATATGAATTAATAGTCGCGCCTTAAATGATTTCCATAGCAAGATTTGACTTTGGAATAAACTATACAAGTGCTATATATGAACTGTTGAATCCTATATGGTCTTTGGTAATAAACACACAGCGTTATGCGAATAATCGACATAGACGATGTTATGACTGAAATCTAGGTCAGAACGGCAATCGTAAACAATGTCTTGAACCATCCGACTTTCATCATCGTCAGTCCACTGTGAGACGAAGGCCTTAGCAATTTGCTTGCAGGGGTCTCGGTTTCTTGGTTTCGTGTACCAGTTCACATTGCCCCAGTACTGTTGTAGTTCATCTCCACCTTTTTCGTCACCTTCCTCGATTTCTTTTGCCACCCATGGGTGTCCAAACTGTCAGTGCTGCAGTCCATCTATTCACCGTTTTGCGCCTGATATGACCTGCCCGTGTCCATTTTCTGTTTTTAATTATTTCCATAATGTCCATAACTTTAGTTTGGTCCCTCACCCACTTGTTAGTTTTTCGGTCTTTATAAATAATGTTGAACATGTTTCGTTCTATGTTGCATTGTGCTGCAGACAATTTCTTTTCCATTTTTGTTGTTAATGTCCATGCAGGTCTCTGCTCCATATGTCATTGCCGGAAGGATACGTACACTGGTTGAAGACCTTTTTTTTAAGAAACCGTTATATCTGGAATATACTTTACCGAGACATGAATTAAAGAGATTTTAGATGATGATGATTGATGTTTTACGGCCACTTTTGTGCACAAGGTAGGCTAAATGGGCCGAGCGACCTCCAAAGGTAATAAGACGAAGTGAAAGACGAAACAACCTTCAGATATGCCCACGCCGGGATTCGAACACGGGTGGTAGTGATCTGTGGTCCAGCACGCTGCCGTTAGGCCACGGAGGTGCCCCAAAGAGATTTTAGAAATGTTAACAAACAACACCAGCTTAACAAATATCTGCAAATGTCCTGACAATGTGCAAACATTCTGTCAACATCGAATTATTAAAAGTCTGTCACGCTTAGAATTAAAACCTCTTTCGTTTATATATTTTGCTTAGTTAATCATATAGCCGAATAAAATTTATAAATCTTATCATTATTCAATAATGGCAACAACATTTATAATAATAATAATAATAATAATAAAACCCATTAATTTGTTGTAAACAATTTTCGATATTGACTGTGTCATGACTAAAACAAGAGCAAAACAAGTTTCAAAGCCATAACGAAACATATATTTATTCCCAACGTGTTCTGTATAAATGGTCGTCGGAAATAAATTTCTTTCACCTCGATCGTAGGGGCCACGATCAGAAATTTGCAGCCGAAGTTCTCTTAGGGTGATTCTCCGACGAGGCCGGATAAGTTTCTTTGACACCCTATCAATGATACGAGGACGCGGTATATTTAATATCTGGTCGGGCGCTGATGGTACTGCATGTAGGCCGTTAATTGCATTTGTTGAATTGTTCTAAAAGATTATGGTATTTATTGCGTGCGAGTGAGTGAGCAAGCGAGTGAGTGAGCAAACAATGTGTTTAACTTCACACCTCGGTCATATAGCCGACTGCTCTCCAGGGAAATATCCCAGCAGACCTTGAGGTTCAACACGCAATGATCTAGCCAACAATCGCGTCCTTAATTGAAGGATTTCCACAGCAAGATTATACATTGGAGTAAACTAAATGTTATATGGACTGTTGAATCTTTTTTTAAAAATAATATGATCATATATGGATAGCACTTTGATACTTGAAGCTCTTTTGCTGTGATAAGTTTCATATTTCATAAGTATAATACACACACAAACACACACTGTTTAACATCTACTAACTTACAATAGCTGGATATATAGACTCTGTATTCTTTAAAATTAACTTAATCTATCATTTTGTAAATCAATTATTAATCATGTTACAAATGTATTATCCTAGACTACGCATGTATAATCAAGAGAAACAATAGAGGCCGTTTACAATTAGTTATAAAGTAATAAACAAAACAAAAAGTTATGCGGAAAAATCGACATAGACAACGTTATGACTGAAATCTAGGTCAGAACGGCAATCATAAACAATGTCTTGAACTATTCGTCCTTTAAGAAACCGTTATTTTTGTTTCTTGTTTTTCATAATAAGTAAGTATCTAAATATATCAGAAAACGTACTTATTTCCATTTATTTATTACAAAGTTATGTGTGAAATATAATTTAATAAAGGTTGATTACACAGTAAATCGTACGGATAAGTGGTGAAATCTTTCGGTCACGATTGCGTTGTGACGAACAAACCCTTTAAATTATTCTGGACTGTTCCAAAAACAACGGGAAGTCTATCCTCAACCGTCAACGCATGCGCTTTTGTGTCCTAAGCTGTATGACCTCCTTGCTTCACATGTGCACGATCGGGAGTCGTGTGGAAGTTCACTGTTATTGTTTGTACGCTTCCTCTTCTGAGCAAAAAATGTTGTCAGCCTGTAGATTGCCATCAAGATGCTTGAGAAACGCACCACAAATCCTTCCCAGCCGATGGACTTCGACATTGACGAGAAAGGTGAGAAAATGGAATCTGTGTGGGTGATTGCGTTACTCAAATCAAGGACTGCGCAAGTGTGTTTCTAGCATATAAAAAAAACATCGTCGCCGGTCATACTCGTACAATGTGAATATATTACGAATATTTTTGGTTTATTGGATGCTGATGTCTGAATATATATCTATATATATTAGATTATTTACTTCAATTAATGCTTAGTCGTAAAACGTGATAGTGATACATAGTTAGATCTATACAATTCCTTCAATATCGCCCCCCAAGTACACGCCGCTCGTCGTGGTCCGATTTGTGATTGAAAATGTTTCTGTCTGGTTTTTATTGTTTGACATTAGTGTAAGCAAGTTTTACTTATGTTTTATTTTCTGTCGAGCGAAATTGTCCATTTTATCTCTACTCGTTGTTTGTTTGTCAGATAAAGACTTTGAAGGTCATGAAATGAGTGGCTGATGCAACTTCGAAAAAAAGAAGGTTTAGGACAATTTGTTTATTATTGACACCAAACCAGACATTGACTAAAAGGTGATATACCATAATTATTGACTTACACACATTATGAACATTTTTATATACAGATTAAATAAAGCGCAAGACCTCTAATTTGTTGGTACCTTGTGCACAAAAGTGGCTGTAAAACATCAATCATCATCTAATTTGTTGGCCATTACAAAGCATACACACCTGTGTTACAGAACACTTGTTTTATTAAGTTGTTAGAAACAAACTTACAAAGTAGAGTCTATAAGTAAACTGGCAGTACAATTTGCTGCAGACCTCCAGAACAAATCTTACAGCCCACATCTTTCATTCCATATAGTAAGCATCAGAATGCCAGGTCCCTGTAGTTAACCATGTTCATAAATCTGCTTGTAAAACCACATTGAGGTGATCTGTAAATACAATAGAGAATGTTAAATCCTAGTCTAGTTGTATGTGAAGTGTTTAGCTATTTCCTTGTCACTTTTGGTGGATGGTTCACCCATGTGTATAAAAATGGCTAAAATCAGGGTTAGTGGGTTTAGCCAGCCCCAGGGTTAAGCTACGGTTGGGCTAAACCACCATTTTGGACTATCATGTGTTACTCATTTTTAGGCATAATTTACTACAATTTGATTAAATACAACAGACTAAATACACTTTTATTATCTATATAACGCACATAAATAACATTGTATTTACTGGTATGTCAATGATTTTATATACATCACACAAAACAATCCTGTCGAACTCATCGCCGCAAAGTTTCTCTAGACCCAACCAGTTATGCAGCCTGGTCTGGATAGCACTAAAGTTAGATAAAATCCTCTCAATTCTGCCTCAGCCTAGAAGCTGCAGAGAGGGCCATGATATGTTGATCTTTGGCTAGGAGTAGCTCATGAGCCACCTGGAATTGCTCAGGAGTGAGATTCTCACCTCTGTGTGTCGGATGCAGATAGTGTCTAATTGTGCATACCATTTTAACAACTACTTTTCAAGTGTGTGTTGGTCTGTACAAATCTGTGAATCAGTACACTGTATTCTTAGAAAAACCTAGGTCTAACCCAAGGGTCTGGACTAAACCAGTTTACCCTGAGTTAAATTCCAACTTTGTGTAAAATGGCTTGTTATAGAGTACTCGGAAACTTGCTTTTTTATACATAGACACATGGTATAGAATGGTTGCTTTTCAAGTTACATATATCATGACTTATACAAATCACAAGCATATCAATTGAAATGAACCTTTTGATTTTTCACAGATGTACACAATTTACGGATTCCCAAATAATAAGAGTTAAGTTTCTGATTTAGGCAAACCATTGATTTGTGTACTATGTAGCTGCTTTTTTTCTGTTGATCAATTGGTGTACAGTTAAAACAAAACAATGTCATAAGTTAAGCAGTGCTCAGTTGATTATTTGTGTAGGAAGATGATATGTGTCATGGTGGACACAACGGTGGAATGAGAGCATCGTTTTGGTGTAATTTCTGAGAACTTTCTATCCTCACCTGTAATTACAGCATGTTTGGGGAGCAGTGTATAAATGGTGTACTTGTCCCTCAGACTTCATGTGATAACTCCACTAAGTATGGAATTGTAGTTGTTGATGTCAGTATTCAAGACTTTTTTGGGATATCCACTGCAATATGATAGAAGAAAGAGTGTGTGTAGCTGTTTAGATACTTTATATGTCAAGCACAAAACTTGTGCTTTTAAACGTTCTGGCTTCCATAAATGAAGGTTTTAGATTAAGGTTTGGGTTTGTGTACCAAATTTTTAAAGTTTGTGTGTATTTTACACACAAGACAGCTGCTTGTCACATTTGAATTGGATGATTCCATCCAGATTGTTTTACTGTATGATATAAAATCGTGTATGACTTAAAGGCTTACCAAAAATCTACACTATTTGAGGCACTGAATAATGCCATAAAAAAATTTTCTCTGCAAATGCCAACAATGAACAGTAGATTGTCATTGACACAAAGACTAATTATTTATTTTGCTGAATATAAATATAAAAACCACTGATTCAGATGCCTTTGGTGCAGTTGATGGAATATATGATACCAAACAGTAGCTTTCCAGATTTATTTCAAAACCCACGTCAGTGAGTAAAGTTCCAGTTATTTAGTCAGAGATCACTTTCGTCCATTGAAAGGTAGATTTGAACTGCTCACATGGTTCAGTTTCTCATTGAGAATTTCAGTGCAAAGTGATGATGAAAATACAACTTGATTGAAGTGTATATTAGACCATTAAATGGCCGCTCTTAGGATGTGTGATGCACTTCTGTCTGCTCGTAACGTGGGGACCACTGTAAAATTGTTACAAGTCAATTTTATTCCCCTTTTAAGACTTATAAATGCATGGATAAAAAGAAGCATAAACATTTGTTACCCTTGAGTTCCAAAAATACACTAGCGCTGGATTGTTGGTGCTGAATAAAATGTGTTGGATTAATTGATAATGCTGTAAAATATACATCTCTTATTTTCATTATTTTTTTCAGACAACTGCTCCATTTCTTACAAATGATAGTTTCCATGTTAATAACAGAAGATATGTGTAAGTGTTTTATCCTGAACAATGTTTACTATTTAAGACTGATGATAGATGTAATTTCTTGTCAAATATCTCATAGTCTGAAATAAAATATTGTAAAACTTAAGTGTGAGGTTACAGAAGTTTCCCGTATTGAATTGATTCTTATCAAGGGGTATTTTTGTAAAACAGGTGTGACAAAGTCCGGGGGAGTGTCGTTGGCATCGATTTGGGCACCACAAATTCCTGTGTGGCCGTCATGGAAGGTAAGGCGGCAAAGGTATTGGAGAACTCGGAGGGTGCCAGAACAACACCTTCTGTTGTTGCCTTCACCAAGGATGGCGAGAGGTTGGTTGGAATGCCAGCAAGACGTCAGGCTGTCACAAACTCCGAAAACACATTATATGCCACAAAAAGGCTGATTGGTAGACGATTTGATGACCCAGAATTGAAGAAAGACAAGTGAGTTGGCTGATAGGCTGTTAGTAATTGCTGTTCAGTCATTTGAATGAAGAACAGCAAGTTTGTTGTTACCATAAACTTCAGTTTGCATTGGATATTTTTCTGGAGCATTCTGCTATGTTTATGCGTGGATTATTGTTTGAGACGTTTCGATGGATAAAATTTGATGTATCCTTATTCCATAACTGTTTGATTTCAGTTAATACATTTGTTATAAAATGTCAATTACATTTCGTAATAGACCTTTAGCAGATAGTTTTATAGTTATCCACATCTGATAAATAAATGTAAACCTTGATTGTCTTGGTGTGCACAAGTTAGACTATGGTATTGTAATGGTCCAGAAAAATTGTATTAATAAATCTATATTAGTAGCTTACACGTCTAAAATTAGTTGTCATCCTCGTAATATCCATTTATAGGTTTTGTTATTGGTATGTTCTAATATTGAGTACTGCTAGAGTTAATAAATCAGTAAAATATAAGAGCTGGATTAATTAGTATATAGTTGCTTTGTACTTTACAGCTTACTTGGTAATATTGGAAAGTATTTGAATTTAAAGACGTATATCTTGTGAATTATATGGCCCTTTGCCTAATCAGTATGGTTTCCATTTATACTGAATGATCTATCTCCTTGGCTAATTATGCAATGTGACTGTATTCAGATAACATTTTGCTTTCTTTTGCTAGGGATATGGTGTCGTACAAGATTGTACGTGCCTCCAATGGCGATGCATGGGTAGAAGCCCATGGTAAGATGTACTCACCTAGTCAGATTGGGGCCTTTGTCTTATCCAAGATGAAGGACACAGCACAGAATTACCTTGGACAGAATGTAAAGAATGCTGTAATCACTGTCCCAGCATACTTCAACGATTCACAGCGACAGGTGAGCACTGATAGAACGCGTTTCTCCAATTTTGGCCAATTCCGTTGCTAATTGGTTGATTGTCTCTGTTTGTAACCAAAAGTGTGAGGTTTGAGTGATTATGTTTCTTGTTTCTGATGTCATGCACATTCTGGTCACTGAAGTTACTCAGATTCCAGTTGGATCTTTTGTCCAACCAGTTCTGGACGACCACTTTAGTCCAACAAGCTGGTGTTGTTTACCGGTGTATGATTGTAGTACACTGGGTCTGGTGACCTCACTGCTGCTGCTAGAGTGTGTTATCTGGAGTCAAAACGAGAATCTAATGTGGAAGATGGTATATCTGACAGTTCATTATATGGATCAAGTCTGCATACTGACTGATAAGACACACAAACTACATTAGGATCATGATTAGTTTGGGGCACCTCCGTTGTCTAGTTGGTAGCATGTTGGATCACAGATCACTACCACCTGAGATCGAACCTCAGCGTGGACTTATCTGAAGGGTGTTTTATATTTGACTTTGCTTTATTACCTAAAACACTCAGCTCATTTAGCCTACCATGTGCACAAAAGTGGCCGTAAAACATCAATCATCACAATGATTGGGTTATTCCAGGCTTGGTGATGTACAGGCAGTAGATGTGTTGTACATGTAAACATGTTTTAAGCTAACCCTTAATTATTTCTAACCTAAAATAGACAAATGTATACATGTGTGTGTTAATATGTTGGTGTACGCTTTACTGATTTAAAACTGAGTAGTTGGATGAATGGCTTATTAATGAAAAATGTCGTAGAATATTTTTATGTTTTATGAGAATATATTCAGTGTTTAATTATTTTATTCTCCTAAGAATAATGGTAAAATCTGAATTTGCTTTAAAAAAATATTTAAAGAAATCTTTTCTTAACTCTGGCTCTTGTTGGTGCTGTGAAATCTTGTGTAGATTTACCTCACTTTACATAGTGTGGTAAGTATGTGTACCTTGCAACCAAAGTCAGTCAAATTCCAGGCAGATCTATGCTATATCTGTTCTGAGCCAACGCTTTGGTATATTAAGCTGGGACCGTTTACCCATGTATGATATTTTGAAAAGTACATGGGCCAGAAAACCTCAGAACACTTAGTCTTCCAAGCATATATTCTCTCCACATAAAACGCCGGGTGTTACTGCTCAGTTACTGCTTATTATTAAAATTTAGGAAAGTGTGAAAGCACTGCTGCTTACAAACATTTGTCATTCTCAGCAGTTTATTAATGATACAAAGGCTTCTGGGATTTTTCCGGACTCAGGCCATTATATTAATGATGGCCCAGGGCAAGTTAAAATTTGGTCCAGGCAAGTCAAAATAACCCCTCAATTGCCCGGCCAGGCAGGTGGCAGATTTCCTATCATTTAACACATCCCGTAACCCATGGTGACTGCTGCACAACATGGGCACAATCTTGTTTCTTTTTCAGCTTCTGCATCACTCCATTAGCCCACCCATGACTGGGTTAATCTGGTCGATCAGTACATTTGGGAACATGAGCACTGGTACCTAACTACTATTCTAGTGTTATATTTAACAGTCAATCATGTAGCGAGATTAGGCAACATTGTGGCACTGTTGTCTTGGGGCCGTAGCTTTAAAAAAACTACTCACTTTGTGTAGTGACTCAGTGACGGTTTGGCTTTACAGCCACCCGTCATAGAGTGCAAACTACTGCCATCCATTGAGAATGCAAACAAACAGAGCAAAATAAGAAAGATTATGAAAGCTCTAAGTGAGTTCACTCATTTATTCCATCTTGGCAAATAGAATTTCTGGGCCTCGTATACTTGTTAACAATTTGCACACAAAAAATCAGTGCAACAGGCAAGTGCCAAACAAAGTTAGTGTAATGGCCTGAGGCTACTCCTTTATTGTAAACTCTTGTTGCCAAAATGTTTTTATATAAAAAGGCCATGAAATAATAATTTCATTTATCCCTTTATGAATCATATGTATCTTCCAAAATGAGAGGGGCCTCCATGGTCTAGTGGTAGCATGTTGGACCACATATCACTACCACCATGTTATTTTTTCGGTTTGGGCATATCTGAATGTTGTTTCATCTTTCACTTTTTCTCATTACCTTTGGAGGTTATGTGGCCCACTTAGCCTACCATGTGCACAAAAGTGGCCGTAAAACACCAATCATCATCATCTTCCAAAATGATGGTTTGTTACTTTTGGAGACTGCTTCTTTTAGAGATACCTAATGCTGAAAAAATTATGATAAACTTTTTGTATTATTGCCAGGCAACCAAAGATGCAGGTCAGATTTCTGGTTTGAATGTGCTACGTGTTATTAATGAACCTACTGCTGCTGCTCTGGCTTATGGATTGGACAAGGCATCAGATAAAGTGTAAGTTACAACCGTGGGTATGTATGTAGGTACAGGAATTCTATTATATAATCAGTCTGTTTGGAGTGAGAACTCGCGGTTTTTAGAGGAATTATTTTATTTTTTGTGTTGGTGTCTATGATTGAACCAGTAGCATGATTGGCCACTGAGTTATGACACCTGTGTTGAACTTGTTAATATTTTCAGCTCGTTATCTTTGGAGATTGCTTGGCCTGTTTAGTTTAGCCTGTTATCTGCACAAATGTGCCCATAAAATGGCACCACTTCATTTTATATGGGTAATTGTGAACCAGTAATATGTGGTGTGGATAGATATGCTACTGTTAATATTTTTATTGGCTTGTAGGTGAAAAGGTTGAAAAATCAGCTTCACGTGTGTATTATTTTGTATGTGATTTCTGGAGTTGGAAAGAGTGCTTCCTTTTTCTCATATTTTCTTGGTAATTTTATGGTGTTTCACTCTCATTGCATACCAGGTTTGTTACGTACCTGAAAGGAAATAGAAAGGTTGTTATAAAAATAGTACATTTTATGTATTATGTCTCACAAAGAAATTGTTTTGTTGTTTCCATTTAGTATTGCTGTCTATGACCTAGGTGGTGGTACCTTTGATATCTCCATCCTTGAAATCCAGAAAGGGGTGTTTGAGGTGAAGTCAACCAATGGCGACACGTTGCTCGGTGGTGAGGATTTTGACAATGTGCTCCTAAAATACTTGGTAGCCGAATTCAAGAAAGATGTAAGTTGGCGTAGCAGGGTGCTATTCAGTTTTGGGTTGGACACCGTAATAAATATTGGTTTCATTGTGGGGTGGAACCTGATATACATGTTGAAGCTTAACAGGTAGCACTATTATCATTTTAATCACAACAGGTTAATCGGATTATCTCTTCTGAACTTCACATGATTTTGGTAATTAGAAATAATATGCAACCAAAGTCGGTCAAATTCCAGACAGATCTACGGCATATCTGTTCTGAGCCAACGCTTTGGTATATTATGGTGAGGCCGTTTACCCGTGTGTGAGATTTTGAAAAGCACTTGGGCCAGATAACCTCAGAACACATTTAGTTTTGACAGCATGTGTTTTTTTATGTCTTCAGGTAAAGAGAAGGGAGTATATATGTCTTTGGTTATTGTTTAGTATTAAAACTATGAATATGTAAGAGCATTGTTGGTTTTTCTTGGTCTTAAAGTAAATGAACCAATTACTAGGTCCATCTATTAAAATGTAATATGTATATGACGCTAATAGCCATACATTTTATTATTTGAAAAATATGAATTATCCCCATCACGCTGGATTACATAAACTTAACAAGAATTGAACTTGCTCTTCTGTGATTTGGCAGTCGCAGATTCCATTTCCCAAGATCATTTGTTCACTAAATGCTAGCTCATACAGATCATATGTTATATAACTTGTTTGTAGGATTCCTTCTACTTTGATATAAAAATGTGTTATGTCTTTGATGATTGTACTAGAAGGAATTAAAACAAATGGTTCTTCCAGTTTGTGAGTTCTGTCTGTACATGCATGGGGTAAAACCAGTTTTAAGTCATGCTTATATCTAAGCTCCTATTACACTTACACCTTTACTGGTCTGTTAAAACAAATTATGTAGTGTTCCTAACAAAATAAGCTAGAAACACGTTGGTTTATTTCACTGTATTAAGGTGAATACAGGTGCTGATTCTTGTGCTCGTAGATTAATGTTGTTCTTTCTGTGCCCTTTTTTACAGCAAGGTATTGATATTACTAAGGATAACATGGCCGTACAGAGGTTAAAGGAAGCTGCTGAGAAGGCCAAGATCGAGCTCTCCTCATCACTACAGGTGAGCATAACTGTAATAAAAAAATCAGTATAGATGACCCATAAAATATTGTGATATAAGCTGTTTGCTGTATGTAACGGGTTTGATCTGTTTTTATTCCCATTCTATTTAATATGAATTCCTGCCTTACAATTTTATAATTTATGCTTCATTTCCTAATTTCAGACCGACATAAACTTGCCCTATCTCACAATGGACCAGTCCGGACCAAAACATATGAACATGAAGCTGTCGCGGTCGAAGTTTGAATCGCTTACTGATTCCCTCATAAAGCGTACAATTGACCCATGTCACAAGGCACTGAAGGATTCTGAAGTTAACAAAGGAGACATTGGTGAAGTCATTCTGGTTGGTGGCATGACAAGAATGCCAAAGGTAAAGGCTTCAGCATGATTTTGTTTATGTGTTATAGTTGACCTTCGGGTTTATTGAATAATATTCATGCTGCACTGAAAACACATCCATTATGTTGCGTGAACTGTATTTTAGGTTCAGCAAACAGTGCAGGAAGTGTTTGGTAAGAGTCCAAGTAAATCTGTGAACCCTGATGAAGCCGTAGCAATGGGTGCTGCCATACAGGTGAGTGGTAGAGGTGACTGGTGAGCCGTTTGATTTTTGCTTCTTTTATTTAATCAACACTCTGGTCTTTCGAGCGTTTACAAATATATACAGGCATTTGTATTTATATCAAGTCCATAATCTTGGTAATCTGAGGATAACTGCAGAACCCTTTTTATAATCACGCAAGAATGAACATAACTTAGAAATAGTTTTCTGAGCTTGATGTTTTTATTTTAATATCTAATCATCATTGCATCCAGGGTGGCGTTCTGGCTGGTGATGTCACCGACGTACTACTTCTTGATGTCACTCCACTATCACTTGGTATTGAGACGTTAGGTGGCGTCTTCACCAAACTTATCAACAGAAATACTACAATACCTACCAAGAAGAGTCAGGTAACAATATACTATGCCTTAACGATGAAGAAATTAAAGTAAAAGATCTCGTTACACAGTCCCTTTACCCGCAGTTCAGCTTTTGTCAAGTTCATTATTTAGCTGAATGATTTTTATATATATCTCTCTCTGGCACCGAAAAGAAATATGTGTGATGTCTGTTTGTTTACATCTTGTGTGTAAAGGTTCCCTATTTTAAAGTCGGAATGGCAAAAATAACAATTTGGCGCAGTGATTAGCCAATAAAATTAAATTGAGATTCATACTTGTTTTGCGGTTCAGCCTTGGTTAGTCGTATTCAGAAAAGTGTTTGAATCGCTGGTTGTCCGTTAAACCTTCTCTATTAATAATAATTTATTGACTACTGTCGGCTACTGCGAGTGACAATTAGTGGCATTTAGATCTAGTCTATTATTTGTTACTTTAATTTGTTGCAGGTGTTCTCCACAGCTGCTGATGGCCAGACTCAGGTAGAGATCAGGGTGTATCAAGGTGAACGTGACATGGCTGCCAACAATAAGCTACTTGGACAGTTCCAGTTGGTAATTACATTGATATAATTATATGCACCTATTTAATGCTTAAAGTGAAGGGCTCCCTCATAGTACGTTTCAGCATATCTGAAGGGTGTTTCATCACTGACTTCATTTCATTACCTTTGGAGGTCACTCGGACCATTTAGCCTAATGTGTACGCAAAAGTGGCAATAAGTTTGTTAATGGTTATAACTTACAGTAAATGGATGTTATCAGCTGACAAGAACATTGTGGGGTTTTTTGGTCTAAGAAACTGTTCTCTAATATTCATGGATATCTATAGATTGCCACCTACAGGGATGATTGTCTAATATCAGCTTTACTGTGTTTCTCTATCAGGTAGGTATTCCTCCAGCTCCTCGTGGCGTACCACAGATTGAGGTGACATTTGATATTGATGCCAATGGTATTGTGAATGTATCTGCCAGAGACAAGGGTACAGGAAGAGAGCAGCAGAGTATGTCTTATTTGTTAACTCTTGGGCAATGCAGTTCAACTGCGATAGATCCAGTTTGTATTTTACTTAAGTTGTTTCCATTCTTATGTACTGTACTACAGTTAGTCAAACGTAATAGATTATTACGCAAACATGAGATATTTTTGAGCATCAGGTCATTCAAATTGCTAAATTTGATAAATTGTTTGATATAAAAAGCCATTTCACTCAAAGGGAGAAATAACTATGTATTTAGTGATGTGGGACGTCTGAAACATTCATCTATGCAGCATGTAAACTATGTGGAAAATCTGTTTACTGTTTAATTACTAAATTGTTGTTCATACGAGGTCACTGTCTAGTTTTGTAAATTATTTGTCAGAAGCCAGGTCTGTGAAAGCTGGGTTTTCTTCATGACCCAGTAGTTGGAGAGACTTTGGCAGATAAATCGGAGAGAATATTGCCCAATTACATGATAAATGGTACCTGGGTCTGATAACTCCGTACATGTTTCTTTATACTTGATGAGAATCCATTGTGTGTCTACTTTTTGACATTAACTAAAATGGTGATAACCTAGTTAGCACTATAATCGTATCTTAAGCTACATGTAATGCAATTTATATTTTAAAATACAAGAATATTAATATGGTTGACATTTAAAAAATATTTTTTAATGCTGTGTGACGCCATACATATTACCTGATTATACAGATTAAGTGTAACATACAGAGAGAGGGGAGGGGACAGATATGTGTAGGAATAGAGAGAGAGGGCATGAATAGTGTAATTAAAATATCTTTATTTGCAGTCGTGATCCAGTCATCTGGCGGTTTGTCAAAGGATGACATTGAAAACATGATCAGAAATGCTGAGAAGCATGCTGAGGAAGACAGAAAGAAGAAGGTATATATCATAGAGAACCAATTGATGCACTTAATTAATGTTACCTGTATGTAGTATTTAAATGTCTTAGCAATAAATAGCATGAAAGTGACTCTAGACTGTTTCGTAGATAATCATAAAATCTGTGCATTTCTTTTGAATTTTTCTTCAGGAACTTGTTGAAGTAATTAATTCAGCAGAAAATATCATTCATGATACGGAGACAAAGATGGAGGAATTCAAAGAACAACTGCCAGCAGATGAGGTAATTGTCTGATATTAGATTAAACTCTGGTATAGACAGTAGTAAAAAACACTTGATGTTTTAACAACACTCATCTGCTGCAAAACATAAGATGTATTTTCTTTTTTAATTTCGTCGCGGCAGTGTGACAAGCTGAGAGAACACATTGTTAAAGTACGTAAAGTCCTGGACAATAAAGATAATGAGTCACCAGAAAACATCCGAACACAGACAAATGATCTGCAGCAGGCATCATTAAAATTATTCGAGATGGCTTATAAAAAGGTTTGTATTCTGAATACAGTGAAAACCCTATTTAACAGAATTTTTATGTATGTTGAACTGTGATGATGTAGTCAGAATTATGATGTTTTATTAATAACATTTATTTGAAAGGAAGTATTTTTATGAATTTTTGTTTTCAGACAATAATTTCTTTTAAAAATGATTGTATTTTTTTTATAAATATTTTTAAAAGCATGATCTTTAATTATAATATTGTCCAATATGAGCTGTTTACGTATGGTTCTCAATCTTCTGAATTTATTCATCTTTTATATTACAGATGGCTGCTGAAAGAGAAGGATCTAGCGGCAGCTCAGATAGCAGTAGCAGCTCGGATAGCAGTAGCAGCTCGGATAGCAGTTCAGATAAAAAGGAAGACAAAAAGGAAGACAAAAACTAGGGATATGTATTTTTTTCTAGAAAAATCAGCTTCCATTTTGAAACTTGGATGGTGTCCTTTGAAATAATTGGTTCCTCATTGGTTGTAGCTCCATTTATGTTCTCATTAAAGAAACAAAATTTGAGTCATTGACTTGGTCATCTGGTTATTTTCTAATTTACTGACTCAACTGATCATTTGTATATTGCAGTATTAAAGGAGGGTACAGGTTATGGATAGGTCGCTGATCGTATATCTCCATAGCCTGTAGTCTTTTTTTTGGCTTAACACGGTTGGAGCTGAAGCTCCCGACAGCAGTGATGCCTAAGATTGTATTTCTGTACGACTCAAATTTTGTGTACCACTCATATAGTGTATAAAACAATTGTAAATAACAAACTGCAACATATAATGTCAGTTACCTAGTAAAATTGCGTAGCTGATGTTTGTGGGGTACATTTCTATTTTTGCCCCATGTGCAAGATTGTTTTGGATAATTCATTTGCACTGTAACAAGTACAGAATCTTAGACACCACAACTAAACAGTAAGATTAGGGTTTTAGTGGCAACCATTTACTCTCTGGCAGCCTGTGTGTCAGTAGCTACACTCGATCATGAACCGATTGTGTCGGATTTGAAATGTTCACATGGTTGAGTTGAGACAGGAAGCCAGCTGATAATGCTGTGCTTGGCCTGTGTGGAAGTTCATTGGGCTCATTCTGTGTTTTTGTGTGTTGTGTGCTACTGAGTGTGGTATGTCAAAAATTGGTAACAGTTAGGAAATATAGGTTGTACTATGATACGTTGCATCCCCGCATCAGATATTCCTTATGCGTAATTTCATAACCATGTTTAATCAGTCCAGTTCGCCATTTGTTTTGATTTCACTTGTCGATATTATTTTGGTTCAGTTTTTGACCACGAGGTGCAAAATGTGTTCATAACTATGATAGTACACCGCCATGAGAACCATTGCTGACCAGAGTTGTGAATGACAGCTGCCAGTGTACAGAACTTCTAATTTGTATGGATGTGAAATAAATATGATAATTATTATTGGCTTGATTTGTGTGTGTGTGTGTGTGTGTATGTATGGGGGTCGGTGTAATCATCCTGCCTGTGACAATATGGCGAATACTGCCTAAGCAAGGTTCCTACACATCCTGAAAAATAACAAATTAATTGTACCGGTATATCAATAGTCTTGATATCCCATGTTATTTAATTAAACAGCTAGATGAGGTGACGACGAGGCTGTACCATTATGTCAATAATCGATCCTACATTGATTAAATGTGATTTTTCGCACATATTTGGATTTATTATCGTTAAATGTTACTATACTTTGTCGTGGAAAATAGTAATTTTGTCCTGGAAATGTCCCGACTTTGACTGTGGGAACCATGCTAAATTGTTGCTCCTGGGAAATGCACCGATGGTAAATTAATGGATGATGAGAAACACACAGAATTAGTTAGTTGATGAAAATATTTATCTGCCGCGATCCAAAAGGTACACTTTGCTATAATGTCTGTCACTGTAGTGTATGTTGATTTCTTGGGCACTATTTTAATTCTATTCCATGCGACTAGATGTCTAAACAATCATGGTTGAAACTGACGGAAGTCACGGGGAAGATATTTGGAGTAGTAACTTATGAAGAACATTGATAAAAACTCTTGGTGGCCAGAACAGTTTTCACTGTTTGTGAGACAGAAAATGGACCAGGTTACATGTTGTTTTCTGGTCTGCCCAGGCTGTAAATGATGGTAAACAAACAAGCCTTGGACTTTTCACTAGTAGTCTGGAAGATGGGAGTACCTCCCCATAGTGAATCAGTTGTAAATTATGATGAATACTGCCGTCTCGGACTTTATGCCGAAAGTGGCTTTTATTGTCTGATGGAACTTTCGATTAAATACTTTTTTACGAGTACCACCACCAAAAATGTCGCACATTTGTCGCGTCAGTCCTTGTTTAGATACAGCGAGCATCTGATGGCGGTATAAATTAGATCTCTCCGGCATCAAGTGAACGGCGTTATGTGCTTGCAGCCATTGTGTTGAAAAGGATACTTTGCCATCATCACCTGTTCGCTGCACAGTCTGATGTTGGTATAACGATCTCTTGTCGCTAGGATGAACGTATGAAAGTCACAATCAGTGTCATTGAAGTCGAAGAATCTAGAGAACTGCGCCGAGGCGAAGCAATTGACCAATCCGGGCGAAATGCGTTGCATCGGTTACCAACTGCGGTCTCGGGTGAGAAACAGTTATGGCGTCCACTGTTAATAGGGAACGGCAACTTTTCACTAACGATAAAAACTGGACATTTTCAGCAAATTATTTCATATTACACAGAGATTGAGACTAATATTTCAACTGAACGATAATGTCTTTTCAAAGGATTTTACACAATATTTATCAAGATATAATTAACACAATGATTGACCTGACCGATTTTTCCAGATGAATGACACAGCTAAGCTTTCGTTATTCATGTTGTAGGGGATTTTTAGCATGGGTTTCAATGGATTAAATAAATGATTTTAAAATTAAACTTTTAGCTGAATGTAAATTGATTTTAATAAAGTTTTTTTAAATATTTAATGTAGAGTTTTGGATTTTTTTTCACTTGCACCTGTATATTATTAAATATTTTTATTACAGTAAAATATTAACACCCTTGACATTTACACGTAGTAAACATTACACGAATGGCTGATTCAGAAAATAAAACAGTTCACTTTCAAAACAAGATATCATACATAAATACCAACGTTACAGTAATAAGAATCACCCATTGAATTATATAATCTATGTGATCGTTGATTTTTATCCATTTACATCGTCATGTCAGATGGCAAAGGTTCTACAAAAAATAAGTTCGAATTTGGATGAAGTCTAGCTAAGCCATTCCTAATAAATGCAAAATTATGATCTGGGGATTACATACCCTTAATGGACTATAAATAAAATCCTAACATAGCAGGTAAATAGCATAAACAAATCTCTCCAATAAGACATTTATCGGCCACTACACGAATAAATCGCCATACAACACGGTGATTCTTAGATTTCTAACCCGAGACCGTAGTGTGAAATTCACCCGCATGGTGGCGACAGGGGTAATTGAATCGGTCTATTCCCATAAGACTGTCAGACAATGGAAGAACATTCACTCTGCGGATTAATCTACAGAAAACGAAAGTCGTGCTTAAACTTGCATTGATTTCTTCATGGCACCCCGTGGTCTAGTTGGTAACGCGTTGGACCACATATCACTACCACCTGAGTTCGAATCTCGGCATGGGCATATCTGCAGGGTGTTTCATCTTTGACTTCGCTTCATTACCTTTAGAGGCCGCTCGGCTTATTTAGCCTATCATGTCCACAAAAGTGGCCGTAAAAGAGCAATCACCATCATCATCCCATTTAGTCATTAATTCAAGTTGATGATTCCACGTTGAATAAGAACTTCAAACTTTAAAGGTTTTAATCCGAGAGTTGTTCCACTTCAATAATGGCTTAATAACATTGAATGGTCTGGAAGCGTTTGACACAGTGGAATTAAAGTTGCACCATATTGAACAGCAATTGAGCTGACTTCATGCGAGGCTGTTGATGCGCGGAAGTTAGAGATGATCGTTTTTAGGAGGCACCCGTGCCTTATAGTGTTTACATTTCGCTTCCATCAACGCTGAATTCATGCTACGATCATGTCAACCTTGGCCAGAGCAAGTCTATAAAAGAGTGCTACATTATTCAGAAGTTCCTGCATCGAGGAACAGACCATGGAGCTTTATCTCTTGACTGTCTTGCGATCCCAATGGATGACTGGTAGCATTCGGTAATTTGTAATCTTTTCGGCACTAACGTATCCGACCAAAGGAAATAATGCAAATTAAATGCTCACTCAAGCGAGTCACGGATTAACAAACCCATGTGGATTCAGAGTTCAGGTTTGGCCCACAATGCGTCCCTAGTTGAAGTCGGGGGTATTTTACACCTATCTGTTGTTAAACATCACTCACTCCCTAAACACTCACCATAGATTACCCACTCTGTGTCCCGACCCGGTCACTTGCGAAGATGCATAGAAGATGATGCATCGGTTATGCATGGAAGTTGACATCGACCGTACATTTGTGTCACCTTCCTTGGACCCATTTTAGCCGATTATTGATTAATTTGTTTTTCGGCACAGCCTCTATGTTGGATTGGTTGAGAAATCTCCTCCCCCACCACTCACAGGGGAGCAGTACGGAAAGATGGAGCCGAAATATCTTGAGGGTGGTCACCCTTTTAACGTCTCCCTGTATTTTTAATAATCAGTGGAGATCCGCCCTTATTCCTGTTCTAATGTTTTCGTCGTTTTACAATATTTAAATAATAATAATACCACACGAAGTTCGGAAACTACAATTCATTAGCACGAGATGAATAGCGAAGAATTTGTCTTAATGTCACACACAGATCAACATGATAAGAATATGTGATACATTATCCAGGGGTGAGAGATTTACGATTTTTCCAGAGCTTAAAGTAATGTTTTTGAAATGGGGAGCAGATCAAACTGGTGGCTTGAAGAATATTTCTCTTGCAAAATACATGTTTTATCCCCACTCAAGTAGCCTCAGATTGTTCTAAAATGTACAAAACCCCTTTCTTCGGGGAGTGGGGGTGAGATGGGTTACATCGCCCCCAGCTGCTTGTGGCTCAGGTATGCCTCCTCCCCTCCAAAAAAGCCATACCCATACCTGATTACCATATTAGCTTCGAAGCTGCATATGCATGCGCTGCATGTATGCATATTGGTTTTAATTGTTACCGATCACAATCGATGCACATGAAAATGGCTTTACATTAATTATATGTATTGTACAGTTTTCGGGAAATCGAATCTTGCAATGAATTCATTGGGTCAATCCTCGCACTGTTATACATCATAAAACATTCATTCCCTCTCTTTCCACACACACACACACACACACACACACATCACTTCAGTGAGTCCATACTGAGTTAGTGTACATTCTCTTTGTTACGAACAAACTGTAATGTTTGTTAACACGCTGAGGGTATATAAAAGGGTTAAATTTTCACTTAGGTAGTGAGCTCCGGTGGCCCAGTGGTTAAGCACCCGGCACTTGGTGCCAACGGTCGCAGGTTCGAACCCCGTAAGAGGTCCAAGCTTTTCCAGGGATTAATTTCTCGGCTCACTACATCGTGGGTGGCTGACCACGTTAAATGGCGCTGCCGTCTCCACTGAATTATTTAAAATAAAGGGGGACGTTAAAAACCCCTGAGGACGTAAACCACTCTGGCAGTGACCACCCTCAGGGTATTTCGGCTCCATCTTTCCGTACTGCTCCCCTGTGAGTGGTGGGGGAGGAGGTTCCTCAACCACTCCAACATAGAGGCTGTGCTGATTAAGCGACAGCCTGGGGATGCTCCCCGAACAACAAAACAAACAACTTAGGTTAGAGAAGAACTTCGACGCCAGACTAGTCGGACTTGTTTTGATACATGTTCATATAGGTAGGATTTATTCAGTTATTCGAACCCAGAATAAGCTGAGGTCAGCATCTGAAGTGTCGAAATGTTTTATATACAGGTTTCTTTTGGACCACAGAAAATTACTGTTGAATGTAAACTGCGGTGTCAAAATAGTTTATGATATGTATGTAGCAAGTCACCATTGAACCACACGCACGTGTTGTTTGTGCGAGCTGTGGTATCAAATGGTATGTTTTACGTGCTTCCGCTTTTTGTACGTAGCCTGCATGTAGCCGCTTTCCTGTGGGCGTGACATATTTATCGCGTACGAAAAGCGAATTAGCTGGTTCCCACAGGCTGATGAGTAGACCAGATACATGCTTAGGTATACGCACACATCTATCAATACGTGGAAGTATGGAACATTTTATTTTTAGATTATTGTGTGTATATTTGTATTTAGATTTATGGAGGTAGGTCTCGAAGGATGTTTAGATATGTTGATGCTCTGTGCCTGTTGCCTCTTTATATGTACCCTAAAACACACGCAAACACGCACAAACACACGCACACACACCAATTGAGAATATAACATAGTTGGTCCAAGATTCAGTTACTTATATAAAGTTGTAAATAATAGCTATTATATATAAATTTAGCTGAAATAATGAACTTAATTATAATTTTAAAGTTCTCAAAAATCATATACCAGTTTGATCTGAGAAACCTGTAACAGAGTATATTATCATGTCATTACTGAGTGACGCGGTTGCTTAACAACAAGGGAAATGGCGGACAAGTGTGATGAGGTATACAATGTTTATATTTATTTTGTTTGTGCTAGTATGTGCATAGAATTATGAATTCTGACAATGTAATATTATACTTTAAACTTAGTATCTCAAAAGAAGCCATTGATATTAATTCAGTATCATTATACCCGTTCTGTGGAAGAATTGACATATTATCGCTCAAAAGGTAGGCGACATTAAATTGAGTAGCTACTGAAAACAATACAAACAACAATATTATTTATTATTTTTAGGCTATAGCAAAGCAGTTGAAAAAGAGGAGGATAAAGCGTAATGCAGATGTCCGGGAACTGTATTTGGGAGAAAAGTAAGACCAGTTTCATCAGCATTTCTGATTATTCTAGAATACCTAGAAGGCTAGATAGTAGATATCTAATTCTAAACATTAAATTTATTTGTTTTTACATAAATATATATATATATATATATATATATAAATATATATATATATATATATATATATATATATATAAAGAAAGCTGTTTTTCAGAATTATTTTATGAGTTTACAGCTACAGAATATATTCCTCATATATACTCATATCAGACTTAAGGCATTATTACTTTCCTCAAATAATACCAACTGTTTGCTTGTTCAGGTCTTCAGATACTTGAGCTTGTTTGTTTGCTGTTAGTTTGTAGACAATAATAAGTATTAGTGTCTGTGTCCCAAGCTGTTTCGCAACCCTGCCCATTTTAAAGTGGGACCTTCCCGTTTTGCAACAGCACCGCAAACCTTGTGGTTATAAGATGGACAGCCCATTTCACAAACACTTGATTTAGCACAGCATCAACATGATCAGATCATGATAAATTTGATTCTGCCTCATTTTGTAAAATATGAATATATTATTTTTGCAAGTTTATATATGTATATGAACACGCACTGTAATTAAGGGTACCGAGTCAGTTCATAACATTTCATTGTATATTGTACAGATTTGCAAGGGTCGAAGTATATTGAGTGTGCTCTTGGATGTTCTCATATTGAAATTTAAAATTATGCCAATATCATTCTAAAATGAGATCCCAGCATATCAGAATTACTGTGAGGATCTTTGAAGAAAAAAAGGGGGATGTACTTTACAGTGCCCCCTCACACACACTGCCATTCACACTCTCTGCTCGCCTCAGTAGTTTCCCTACCTCTACATTTGCCCTGCGTTTCTGCATTTTATGCTATGTTAACAACATTAACATAGGACATAATGTCAGACAGTTTCAAAAGTTTTTCCTTAGCACTGTGACTCAATACTGTGTTAGATACCTCTGGGGTAATTCGATTGATAAATTACTTCCAAATCTCACAAGATAGTTGACACAATCATCCTGCCAAAAAAGTGAAAGGTAAATGTTGTTATTCAAAAAATATTCATAATAATTAAGACTCATTGGGTTAGTAGCAACCCCACACGAATGACTGAAGACAAAAACTAAAATTGTGTAATAAAAAGAAAAATCAATGCAGTGAGGATGATCTCTGAGTGTATACATGAAGGTAGTCTGTAGGTCGATAATATAAACTTCCCCATTTTTGTATACTGATATGCTTACTCCATATCTTTTTGTAACTTTTGTTTCCTTTGGGGCCTGTGGGAAGACAGCTTTAATTAGCTACACAGGTCCTCCAATTTGTATGTATTCGACTACTAAGTTCTTTGTGAAATATAAACCGTAACAAATAATATACAAATTGGAAACTTAATTTGCATTGTCATTGTATTTATTACTAATGTTTACATTCCTGTGCAGTAAAGTTACAGATGTCACTGATCTGTCAAGATTTAAGAACCTTTACTGCCTTTGGTTGAATTCAAATAAGGTATGTTTTTACACACACACACACATACACACACTAATTATTGTTTCATTGCCAGTTTGTTTTAATTAGTATGATGTATCTATTTTACAAATGCTAGTTTTGTTATTTAAATAAAATAGTATATTATGCCATCAAGACCAATACAGTTTATTCATTCATTTTAAGACAAGACATGATTATTTCTAAATGTTTTCAATTTATTACTGTTCCAGCTGCGCAGTGTTAATTGTCTGTCAGAGAATTTCCGTCTTGCTGAACTTTACCTGCAGAACAATGAAATAACGACAATTACTGGGTCCCTCCGTCATCTGACTTCACTCCAGGTTCTTTTTCTGCACAACAATCAGCTGCAGAAACTAGAAGTTGTTGTCCAAGAGCTAGAAAACATGCAGAAATTACACACATTGAGTTAGTTAATGCTTCTAGATTTTCTCTGACTAAAGAGTCTTTACCATCAAGATGAATTTAAATCTCGATCAGTAAAAATTAATAACATGTATACATATCATTTTGTTCCCTGTTTTCAAGCGTCTTTTTATAACTTTTAAGAGTAATCTAGATATCCATTTCTATATTTTCAGATTTGTTTTACAATCCTGTAGCTCAGGAACCAGAATATAGACAGTACGTGATTTATAAAATACCATCCATTGAACTGCTGGACAGACAAGGTCAGCTTCTTTGTTTGTTTTTTGTTGATTGATTTGTTTTAATCCTGACACTTCTGCTAATGACTAAGCCACAGTTAATCCACATGCCATAACTGGCCACTTCCATAGGACAGTGGATAGGCTACTAAATGGCAAATCTCCAGGTTGAAGTTCAACTCCTTGTGTTGGTTGTGTTAGTTGGATGTTCTCCTGGGGATTGCCTCTCAGTCATAGATCCTTGGTGTGATTGGCTATCGGACTGAACACTGTACTCACTGACTGATTGATGTACTTACTTACATTCTAGCACATGCAATTGACACATTTGTGCAAATAATGAGCAGGGCAGAAATGGCAAAGTAACAATTGCTATAATCGTCTATTGATATTGCTAAAATGTCTCATCATCGATGCACTCCCGGATATTATATTTTAATTATGTCCAAATTTTGATAGATTTGTTAATCACCATGATTGAATTTAATTAAAATTATCTGTTACAGCTGTCTTGATAATTTGTATAGTAAATATGAATTTCAGTAAAGAACGACAGTCTGGAAATAAATACAAATATAATTATAAATTGTTGATTTCAGTTGCAGTTATGAGTTTAGTCTGTTATTTCATTTTATAAAGTAGCATTAACAAAGAAATAACCAATAACACTGATGTAATGATTGCATAATTTATTTATATTTAAATAATTGTTTGTTTTATTGGTTGATAATAGTTTTATTATGGGCTATCTTTGAGCATTCCAATGAAAAACGAACAGATACTTATCATTAATGATGCCATGTAACAGTGTAACTTAGCCATTGTTCATTGCCTAATTAATTATCGTTCTTCCCATCAGCTGTTTAAAATTTATGACTTGAAGTACGAACTGCTGATTATAATGTTGTGCAAACGCAGTAGGACAAAAACGAGTCATTTTTCTTTTTTTCTCCAAAACAGAGGTTCTTAAATCAGAACAAGACACAAGTGAGAGAATGTACAACCAGTTGGACACTGAAATTAAAGATACAATAGCATTTGGCAGAAGGTCGGAGGGTCTTCCTTCTCTGTATTATCATAGAAGTCAGGTATCTCTCTCTCCAACTGTACCAGGTATGATAAATGATGAGCATGTAAGACATAAGAAGTAAATGAATAGAGAGATAGATACTTAGTCTTTAAGTTTTAAATTTTTTTTAGCAGTATGTTTCACATACATTTATCAGTATACATTTGTGTGTATATGTGATATATATATATATATATATATATATGTATATACGTACATACATACAACCTCTCATACATAATACAAAACACATATATTTATATATATAAATGTATAAATGTATAAATATATATATATATATATATATATATATATAGTGTATGTATTTGTGTGTGTGCAAGTGTAATATATATATATATATATATATATATATATATATATATATAATTTGTTTTACAGCCGATCAAGTGGGAAATAATTTTTATAGAAATAAGTGAGTTCAATATATTTAAGTTTTTTTCAATTTAGTCACATTTGGCAAACACATTGAGTCAGTAAAATGGTTAAATATTCGACATCTAAAGTCAGTATTGTTGGACAATGATAAATCACCAAACAGATGGCATGCTAATTCACTTGATGTCACCTCTTTACAGCCCACCTTATGCTACAGAGGAGCAGGCGATAACGATAAGGGCATTACGACGTTCTGTGATGGAGTACACAAGCTTTGGCTGGTCCAAGGTACCTTCGTCGCTGGAGAGACGAACCAGTGAGAAGCCATTTGAGAACCCGCAGCTGGTCACTACAAGGTTCAGATAGTTGGACAAGTCATCAAAGGTTCTAGGTTGTGGTGGTGGGGTGTTTGTGATCTTGTTCCTTATTACTATGATACTGGGGATTTTTTTTCTTGTATATGTAAATATATATACATATATATATATATATATATATATATATATATATTATATCATTGTTTGAGTGATATAGATATATCAATTTATGTGGATCTTTTTAGTGGTTTTTATTTTTATTTCAAGATTCTATGTGCCAAATTGAAAAACTCAGTTAGTTGGGTATTATATTGTGTTGGCGTGATTAGTGTCAAATATTAGATGAGTCAACTTGAGGACATGTAGATAAGTTTCGTTTGTGCTAATGGTTCAGGGCATGTGATCCTAGTTGGAATTTTGATATAATGTAGAGTTTATTTTACTCAAGTTTACCTGTTTATTAGGTGATTGTGCCTGTTGGTGAGTACGTATGGATGTGTGCTCATTTATGCGCACACACATATATACCTGAGCTGTATAATGATATTATGTGCCAATATGTTCCGTATCGACCTTCCATAATTTATTGATATTATTGGATTCAACAGGAGTTCATACTATGTAGTTATTTCTGTAATCAGTATTGTATTATGATATTAAAAGTTGTCTTTGATCTTAATTTAGTTCTAAGTTTATTACACGTAATAACAAATGAAACATTTATGTGTATCAAAGTTTTATTTTCAGATTTAGTAATAAGAAAAAAATTTAAACATATTTGACCAATTAAAGTCCGAAGTCAGTGATATTAAGAATGTAGATTATGATGATGGGGATGAAATATTAATAATAATATATTTATTTAGTGTTCAAGGTAGCAAATTATATTGAAATAAATAAACACTGCACTGTTTATATTTCTCTTTTAATATTGAGGAGTATTGGCCTCGGATGTGTATCACAAGAATAATTCCAAGAAATTAATGAACACATTTAGTCAGCCGTAAGCAGTTTATACTATATCAATATGTCGATTGTTTCTCTAAATTTGAGACGGGATCAATAGTTCCTAATGTTGTATTATGTTTGAAGTTGTTGTCGCTGTTTTGTGATATTATTGTCTCAGTTTAGAGATCTGTGATATTTGTTGTTTGTGTACTATTATGTCTGATGGAACTTGTAAACAGTATTATATCTCCACATCATTGTATATGTCTGGTTTAAATAAAGATTAGTGTGTGCTTTACATGTTTATAATTAGTCTCTCCCCCCTCTCTCTCTGTCATTAATATGTAAAGAAATGAAAATCTTTTAGCTAGAGATCTATCCAAGTTATTTTTATTAGTTGATAACTTCATTAAGATTACGTCGGGCTGACGGCTGATGTCGCTGGTGGACCGACGGAGTGACAGATGTTGGACCATCAGGGGTCCAACAGCGACCTGCTATCTGGGTAGTGGATTATTTCAAAAATACCTTTTCTATATCATAGTTCTATATCAGGGTTCCAGTCCTTAGGGATACTAGCTGAGGGTTACTATAGGGACGACCAGATAAAACATCTCGCAGGAATAGGCCAGCAGCACATACTGTATGTCCTGGAATGTGAGCTCGTGATGGGAAATTCGCCCATTGCCATATGGATCTAAATCTAAGTTGCTTCATAATACCCATTTATCTCGTCTAATCACTTGAGGATAATCTTACATTTGAGGAAAAAGTATGATCGGGCATTAAGAACGAAGCATGTTGGTGAAAACATTTTCAGAATAATAACTGAAAATTGTAAAGCATTTAAAGTATATGTTTAATATAATTAAATATTTTAATACAGTATTCGAATAGAAATACAGATACTCTTTGAATTAGAGGAAAATATAAATGGATGTATATGCCACTATCACACACTTAACGACTACTTGTGTGTAAACACTTCTCCATTTTGTTAAATAGAAAGATTTTTATACGGTGCATATATAGATAGATATGAGTCTGTTATCCTGGACATGACCATGTTTATACTTTTTGGTCCATTCTTATGATTTTATAAGGCTTAATCCGAATTCTTCTAATACACTGAAAGCATTCTGTCTCACGTAGCATAAACACATTTCACGCATAAATACACAGATGCAAGTATTTATTTACTCGGCAGAAGTTTAATACGATCAGACAACTTATTCCACAGCCTGGCCATAGATACTCCGAAATATAAGTGAGTTACACTGTCATATGAATATGGCATTTGTTTACTTCGTAGTGAATTATACCTTGATACCAGATCTACGGAGTAGTGATAGTACAGCCTGTTAAAAACTTGTTTTCTATGCAAGATAATTGCTATTTAATGAATCGCGGCAAATTGTAAAGCTCCCTAATCCAATGTTTGTCTAATCGCGACTTAAATGTATTTAAGGTGGGACTGTCTAATACGTGCGCTGGTAACCCGTTCCAATCGTTTGTCACTCTCTGATTAGCAAGAAGAATTGGTTAGATTCCAGCCTGTCTATACCCTTCAGGATTGTATATTCCCGAAGCCCCCCCTGCGGGTCCGGGGTTTAGAATAGGTCCGCTGTATCCCCTGTATGTCGTAAAAGGCGACTAAAAGGGGCAACCTGTTTGCGTGGGTTGCGACCCGTAGGAGGGGAAGAGGGGATCCTGGTAGTTGAGTGGTGGAAACACTGCAATACACTACTTTGGCCCTAATTTCCTTCTAAAACGGGAGGTCAGAAAGGCCCGATCTGACCAATCGGCTAGTCACGTTTAGCCCAGGAGGTGGTTGTTTACGGACTATTGTTCCTTAAGCCGCCACCTACCAGAAGGCAGTGCCTGATGGGTCAACCTTGGAGGATGGTGTTACTTTGGGTAATCGGGTGGATGACACTCCTCCACTCGCTTTTCCTTTGCAATACTGTCTTCTTGGGGTATATCACAATTGTATCCCAGATGCACAAGTGCTGGTTACCACACCTCTGTGCACCCCATTGTTGGACCCCAAGGTGGGTGGGGGACATTTGTGCTGAAACAAATATAACTAAATATGGACACGCAACCCCCCCCCCCCCAAAGCGTGCATTAGAGGTGGATCCTTCATGGGAGACACCGAGGAACCATCTCTGTGTTTATGGCACAGATTTCTGGTAATTTATGGCACAAATAAGGACAGTCCTTTGGCAAGGTTAAACCCCTTTGCCATAGAAAAGGGACCGAAAGGCTTGGCTGGAACGTGGCATCAGTCAGCAGGCTCCGATCTGGAGACCTCATCATTGAGACATCGAAAAAGAGTCACTGCTGGCAAATGTCCCTATAAAAGTTGTCCCACATCGAAGTATGAATTCCCAAAAGGGAGTCATACGATGTAGGGACCTCACTGATACATCTGAAGAGGAAATACTCGTCAATCTGTCAAAACAGGGCATCACGGAGGTGAGGAAGTTAAGAGTCCAGCGTAATTGTCGCCGAATAAATACCGGCACAATCATCCTCACGTTTGGACTCCCTGTCCTTCCTACCTCCATGAAGATCGGTTTCCTTCGAGTGAAGGTCGAAGCCTACATTCCTAATCCACTGCGGTGTTTTAAATGTAAAAAATATGGACACCACAGAATGGCCTGTAAGCTAGAGTTTACTTGTGCTAAATGTGGTACAACAGGCCATGAGGATAAGGAATGTAGTCTGAAGCCCCACTGTGTTAACTGTGACGGAAATCACGGTTCTTTCTCCCGGTGCTGCCCCGTGTGGAAAAGGGAGAAAGACATCCAGACCGTCCAGGTAATATAAGGAATCTCTTTCCCAGAGGCCAGAAAAATCATCGAGCAGAAAGGCAACACTCATACCTCAGCGAGATCTTATTCTGATGTCACTGGGGTAAAATAAACCAGTGTTGCCTGCCAGACTGATATGACTTGGCCTCTCGGGGCCCAGAAGCCGAGAAAAGTGCCGATACATAAAGAACCTGTATCGAAGGCTGTGTCTACTATGACTGTTGCTAACAGAGTACAGTCAGAGGTAACACAAGCTACGAAATCTATGTCACAAATAAAAAAGGGGGATACCCCATAACTTTCACCCTACATCTCAGACAGTGTCATCAAAAAGAATTTCAACTAAAGACAAACCCCCATATGTTGTAACAAAGCCAACCCCTCCCCCCAAACCAGACAAAAAGAAAAGACACTGTCCGACAGAGAGAAAAAGGGCGATAAAAACCCCATTATCGCCCCAAACAAATACAATGTCTTGGGGGATATTTTGGATGGGTCCTCCATGGACTATGATGACCAATCTGGGACACTTTCAGAATAAAATAAAAACAAATAAAAATGTACCAGTCTATAATAAATTAGAACTGTAGAGGATTTAGAAATAATATAGATGAAATCAAGATGCTAATGCGGGACTATGATACCATTGCATTCTGCTGCCAAGAAACATATATGAAAAATACAAATATAATTAATTTTAGGAAATACTCCTCATACCATATATTTTCTGAAGTTATTGACACCAGAGCTTCCGGAGGAGTCGCCATCATGATCAAGAAAACCATCCCCCAAAGACAGATTAGTTTAAAGACCAATCTGCAGGCAGTTGCTGTGACGTTGTCACTCCGCAAGACAATAACATTGTGTTCTATATATATTACACCAAGCTATCCAATAGGTGGAAATGAACTGGATGAATTAATAAGCCAGCTTCCTTCCCCTTTCATTTTAATAGGTGATATGAATGCCCACATCATCATATGGGGAAATGCTCAAAATAATATCAAGGACAAGATATTAGAAACCTTCATTGAACATAATGAGCTGTGCTTGTGGAATGATAATATACTATATCCATCCAGCAACTGGGTCAACATCTGACATAGATTTATCCCTGTGCAACCCTTCACTATTTCTTGATTTTGAATGGTCTGTACATGAGGATCTCTGTGGCAGTGACCATTTCCCAACATTTCTGCAATACAATAACAAGGCAGCACTTTTAAATATACCAAAATGGTACTGGTACTAGTACAACTTTAAATTTAAATGTAGCCAAGAAATTAATAAAAAATACCTTCAAGACTATCAGAGAAAACCGCTGGGAACTTTTTACATCAGTGCTACATTTCATAGCAGAAATAACGATACCAAAATCCTCTATAGTTCCGGGAAAACTCCACAAGCCCTGGTGGAATGGAGAATGCGAGGAAGCTTTGAAGAAAAAAGAAAGAGCCTTAAACCAATTTAAAAGAAATCCCTCCCATGAAAATCTTATACATTACAAAATAGAATATGCCAGGGCTCGTCGGGTCATTCCCAGAAACATGCGAACTTCTTGGAGGGAATATGTCTCCCAATTAAATAATAGAACTCCCGTGAATACAGTATGAAAACTAATTAAGAAAATTTCGGGTAAAGTCCAGAGCCCTCCAACAAAACCATTAGAAAAAAATGGGAGCATAATTACAAACCTAAAAGAGATTGGGAATACGTTGGCAGAAACAATTGCACACAATTTATCGGCAGAAAACTACACAGAAAAATGCAGGAGAAAAATATTAGCCTTGAGCAGAATCCATTAAATTTCACAACAAAAAATGATGAAATTTATAATACAAAATTCTCAATGAGAGAACTACTGGATTCTCTCAAGAAATTCCATGATACTGCCGTTGGACCTGATGATATTCATTATCAGATCTTAAAATAAATGCCTGAGCAATCATTAGAAGTCCTGCTCGATATCTACAATGAAATCTGGAATAGCGGTGACTTCCCTTCCCAGTGGAGAGAAGCCAGCATCATCCCAATTCCAAAAGCAGGAAAACATCTCTCAGATCCTGGTAATTACCGTCCAAAAGCACTCACAAGTTGTATTTGTAAAACTTTTGAGCGGATGGTAAATATCAGGTTAGTCTGGTATCTCACAGCTGATCAGAGTGGGTTTAGAAAAGGAAGATCCACCACAAATCAACAAATTAAATTAGAAACTATAATAAGGGAGGGATTCATAAAGAGGCAAGACACTGTGGGGATAGTTTCCGATCTAGAGAAGGCCTACGACATAACATAGAAATAGGGAATTATAAAATACTTATTTAATCCCGGACTTCGTGGCAATATGCCAAAATTAATTTCCAATTTATTTACACTATTCAGCATGAAAATACATAACATAGTTAAATGCTTGCTGAATGGTGTTAACTATTCCCTATATGTAGATTACTTCCTGATATGGTACCAGTTACAAAAATATAAATTCCATAGAAAGAATTCTCCAGTTGTGTCTCAATAAATTAGAAAATTGGGTTAACGAGAATGGCTTCAAATTCTTCAGGTCCAAAACAGTCTGCGTGCACTTCTGCCAACAAATTTCACCCAGACCCGACGCCAAGACTATATGAGGTAGACATTCTTGTTTTAAAACAAACCAAATTCATCGGGGTAATATTCGACAGCAAGCTCTCCTTCATTCCACATATACATTATATGAAGGATAGGTGTAATAAAGCTCTAAATCTATTAAAAGTCATTTCACGATTTGACTGGGGGGCAGATCGAACAACACTCCTCCGTCTGTATAGAGCAGTCATTAGATCTCAACTTGATTACGGGTCGATTGTTTGGGGATCGGCTCGTAAATCATATATCAAAGTACTCGACCCTATACACCACCAGGGCTTGAGAATAGCCACAGGGGCATTCAGGACCTCCCCAGTGGAGAGTCTGTATGTTGAATCTAATGAGGAATCTCTTTACAGACGGAGAGAACGACTGTCTCTGCAATATGCACTACAGTTAAGTAGTTCTCCGGCAAATCCTACATTTGATATGGTGTTCAACCCAACACTCCAAAACAACTTCTTACTCAGACTGAAAACTATCCCATATCAAATAGAAAATATACGCCTACCTCTTATCCCATTTGGGATATGATGGAACCAACAATTTTGTATGGTTTGAGAGCGGGGAAGAAATCCGATGTTTGTCCCTCCGAATTTCAGAGCCGCTTTTACATCATGCAAAATAAATATGATGGCCATCAGTTCATCTATACTGATGGTTCAAAAGAAGGCGATAGAGTAGGATGCGCTGTCGTTTGTGGTAGGCAGTGCGTGATGGAACGTCTGCCTGACGTAGCCTCCATATTCACAGCAGAACCTCGAGCTATTTACCTTGCACTCCATCATGGTGCTAGCTCTACCGGGGGAAGATGTTTTATATGCGTGGATTCTTTGTCCTCCTACAGGCCATAGAAAATCTAGACATAGAAAATCCACTTGTCCTCAGTATTTCGGAACCTTGGACATCAGATCACATTTCCATATTCCAAATGAGGGCGTACCATAGTGATGAACAGCTTGGGGAGTGTAGTCTCGTCGATGCAGGTGAATGTTGCTCTAACACACCCAAGCATTCTTGATGCTCTGTTCACCGCTTTGAACACATGCATATGGAATATCAGATCCCGGTCAATAGTGACACCTAAGTCCCTCTTCTCTGTTATTGCTTCCAGTGAGATATTTCTCATAATGTACTCATAGCATGGGTTTGTTGAGCCTAGATGGAGAACATTGCATTTGGCCTCATTAAATCCCATTTACCATTTCTGGGACCAGTCCACTAACCGATTTAGGTCATCCTGGAGTTGTAGACAATCCTCATGGAAACTTATACCCGGGAAGAACTTGATGTCATATGCAAATATCTTCGCGGTATATGTGACATTATCAAGTAGGTCACTAATCAAAATGACGAACAGAATTGGCCCAAGAACGTGCTCAAGTGTGACGAGTAGCTGACTCATACATGAGTGTCCCGGAACAAAGCCATGTTGGGCATCACAGAATAGATCGTCATTCATCATATGGTTTACTAGCTTGTCTCTAATTACAGATTCTATAATTTTACCAATAACTGATGATAGCATTTATAATCTTTCAGACGAAAGCCCTTCATACATAAAACACAGGCTCACATAGATCGACAATAGGCTAACTATGCCCAAAATATTGTAGAAGATGATTATTCTTATTATTATAAATATAACATGCTTCGGGTAATCTTCTGAAATATATGTAATTAGTAAGTAAATAAATTTATTTATTTGATTGTCTGTCCATCTGCCTGTTCTAACTCATTCACTGACCCATTTGTTCAGTTCATAAGTGAAGGAGTTGGTGCCTAATGTGAAAAAAACTACACTACCTCACCGACTCGCCCACATCCCTGTATCGTAACAAACATATGTTTTATATCGTCGCAGCTCACCAAGACCAGTTCAAGGTGAGGGCGAGTTGGACTTCCTTTGAGGCTGGTCACGGGAAAGGTCCCCGCTATGTGGTTGGTGGAATGGGTTGAAGGATGGCCGATGAGGCGATCAAACACCAGAAAGTTGTCATTCAAGATGCTGAAAACTTCTTTGCCTGGGTCAATCCATGTGAAAATTCCCAACCGACATTGTCCAATCAACGGTACAGTGAGAGTACATGCTGTGATACCAGTAAACGGACAGTTATGACCAAAAATCCATCATGCTACTGTCAACGATGTTTTGCAGTAGATAAGAACTTCAAGCTTTCGTGTGATGGCTGGGGAAAGCTTATCGTATCGAGGCAAATGGGTCGTGATGAAACATTGGTTAGGAACAACAACACAAAGAAAATTTCCACCCACGTAGGTACCTTCCTAGTAGCGATATACGATGAAGAATCATATACAGTCAGAATCCTTTAATCCGACAAGGTTTGTCACATGATAATATGTGAATGTCAGAATATCTAGTCCGTGACATACCGGTATTTAAGCCAATATTCAATAACCGTGCGCAAGATTCGGAATGGCATGGAAGCCATTGATCATTTTGGTGTTTGTTAATTACAGACACTATAAAGAAATACTCGTGCCACTTAGTCCATCAAATTAACTCATGATCTGCTCATTGGAAAGATCACACATTTGTGTTTTTAATTAGCCATGCATGATTATGGTTGGCTATGAGATAGCCACAGCCAATGGAAGCATCGTGTGTCGGTGTGTATGGTCTAGAATGGTTGTAATTGGTTACGATAGGGCAATTATCGCGGGTCGGCAGGTTAATAAACCATTACTGACAACATGTTGGTGTATCGTACATGACTAAAACATCGGAATTATTTAGAAACATTTTTGTGTTGTCGGATTATCGATGTCATTTTACATTGAAATGTCACATTCTGTAGGCGAAATGAAGTGTCGGGGTCGGAACGCGAAACACGATTTTGTCAGATTAAAGAGTTAATAATGTGTTGGAAGGTGGATTTGTCGGATAAACGATATCGGGATTAACGGATTCTCAGTGTATATGCAAGGTTTTGACATATGATAATCACGAATGCGAATATCATGTTTCGTTAATGGAGAATGTGCCCACCAAAATAATGTGTACATTCAGATGGACAGCCAAGAAAGACGACGTATGGATATCTTCAACTGATCTACTCCGTAAGGTCAAGGAGTGACTGGCAGAAGCAATTGGTCAATGAAATTAACTGCTGCTAATATTGATTGTGTACCGATTTGCTTTACTGCCTTGAAATAATAACAATAACACTGTGGGTCGTGTTGTAGTAATATATATATATATCGTCGTAATTACGAAGAATAAGTAACTTGCAGTCGTATTACAAGTTGTGTCATTCGAATATCAACCACACGATATAACTGTCGTAATCTAACTTAGTCTATGTTAAGTAATTGGCAGTTTACTGTTAAAATATGACAATGAACAGCTCCAATAACGTAAACGTATTAATGCTAAGTTTCTCGAATGACAATATGTTAAAGAGGATATGTTCAGTATGTGTTCCATAAAAAACACACCTCTAAGCCAGAATCTAACCCGTAACCTGAAGGTTTGCATCGCGGCGTTCTATCCGGTGCGCCACAGGAGAACCCCGTTGAAAGATGTATTCCAGCAGGAACTTTGACCTCTGTTAGGGACACCGAAACAGGACTGGTCAATGGATAGGTGCTAGTTATACGGATTATGGTTGAAAATAACCTTAACAGAAACCTCGAGTGCTGAAGTCAGAGGTATTTGGCTACAGAGCGGACCCTAACAGACCTCAATACCATGCATCAACGGCTATAAGTGAACAGAAGAAAAAAGAAGAAAAAAACACAGGGAGAAGTCGGATTCGAACTCTGACTAGGTGGTTTGCAGCTCTACACTCTACTAGATATATGGGCGCGAAATTGGGTGATGTTGCAGGGGCTCGAGTGCGCTAATTTTATGAACGGCACCTCGGTATCGTTAAATACTAAAAATTAATTCACTGAATGTGTTCAAACAGGAACCGTTCACGATCAAAACAATAACGCATTCACTGAAACGTAGCTAAATCAATAACAAAAAAGTATTCGAGCGAAGGTTACGCCTCAATGGACACGCGTGTTACCTGAACGCCGATATAGGCAAACACGATTGTGAGGCGCGTAAACACAACAAGGACTTCACTGCCGTGATATATAGGTAAATGAAAGTCAGTCAGCGATCGAAATAAAAGGGGGAACATGTTAAGATAAGGTAAGGTATTAATGTATATTAACCGAATCGATATCGAACTGTTTTCGAAAATGTATCACAATGATTTCTGAGTAGCTAAAAGTAGGAAGCTAGATATATATTAGTATGTTGGTATTAACTCTTGTGATATAAGTTGTTGTTGTTGTTATTGTTGTTGTTGTTACTGTTGTTGTTGTTGTCGTTGTCGTTATGTTGGATGTTGTTATAAGCTGGTTTCGATATTTGTAACAGCTCAAAGTCGAGGGAACTTCACTAATTATAACCCAATGACACGCACATACGCACGCGCGCACGTACGGGCGCTCGTGTTTAATGCCAATCATAACGTGTCAACTAGATGGGGGTAATGATGCCCCACTGAAAGGTGACGTTATGACTAGAAATAACGCCTATCGATTTAGTTTGAACGATTCCCCCTCCGCATGAATGTAGAAAGTAAACAATAAAATACGAATATCGAAGGTAATAGAAACATAAAATTACATACAGAAAAATTATATATACAGAAAATTACAGAACTATATACACATATGTCCATATGTATCGGTCAACATAAACTGGGATGTACTGAATGAAGATGTATATAAAACGTATGGGATCATATATATATATATATATATATATATATATATATATATATATATATATATTGTGTGTGTGTGTGTGTGTGTGTGTGTATAATTTAACATGATAGATCTCCCATATTTGTAACATGGACACCAAATTCCTATGACTCGTAGTGCTATCGTTACAATTCCCCTAGATAATAATAATAATAATATGTGATATTTATATAGCGCCCTATTCAGCTAGAAGCTGTACTAATGCACTTTACAATATTATTATCCTTCACTCAGACCTGTTTCCACCCAGCACATATCTCACCTCCAAGGGAGCATACAATGCATGCTGCTATTATAGGCGCAAAGCGTTACTGAAACACATAGCCATCGCATCCTGTCAGGTACTCATATTTTTTTATGGATGAGTGAACCAGTCGCCACATGACGACATTGCAGCTCCCGGAGCCTCGAACCCGCGACCTTTCGGCTACGAGTCCTACACTCTAACTAATTGCGCTATCACGATCAGTGTCTTGTATCAGTATTCAGTTCTTGTTGAAGATTTTTGAGTGTTGAATTTGTATTGTAGATTATATTTTTTGAAATTGTTAGTCGATCTAATAAAGAAGTTGATCTGTTGAAGCCTTTCAGTCCCAATGCTGATCCCAAATGTTTTGCCCGTATAGTTTGTCCGTGGCATCCCCAGTGGCGTAGCGTGGGGGTGTCGCGTGTGGGGGTGTGCGGGCCTCACAGAGCGACCACTTAGGGAGGGGAGGGGGAGAAGGTTGCCAATACTATAATTTCATTATTTTCTTGTGATCTTGAGATACCATTTAGAAAATGGTTGTATTTCCCAAATGGCTGAATTTTGAAGTTGGTGCCATTTGTAGTGACGTCATCCCCTCCCCGAAGGTAAATCTTTGATGTACGTGTATTTGTTGCAGTCGAAGCTGTGTTACGTTAAGGAAAGGGGTGACGTTTTTAGCTGCCGCGCATGGCGGCCAAAATCCACCGCACTTGACTGAGTGGTGACCAAAGGCTGTAATTGGTCTGACTACGGCATCGTAAATATGCGTTATAGTTTCGTAATTAATCCCATTTTCGTAATTAACCCCATTTGTGCACGGACGAGCTCCATTTAAAGCATATAATGTGCATCTTGCAAATGTTATGCACTGTGTTTTAAATGGATAGAATCGAATTTCCTCTTCCTTTATAAAGAAACAAACCAACATAACAAAGCCTATGAAACTCAGGATCAGTAAATGAAATTAAAAAGAAGCGAAGAGGAAAGTTTACGTTGTTTCGTTCGCTTCCAAATCCCGATATCAGCAACAAGTCCGACACCCCGTTTGATCCGGAAGGCGCGACTGTGCCAATATATATGTCTGGTATCACTCCAATTGAGATCTGGACGATTACTGGATCAGGAAGCCTATCGAGTGCCCATTCATCGTCTAAGGAGCAAACTAGTCAATAACATCTTATCTCAGCGACGTGGTGATGGCTGCTTCTGTATTCTCTATGAATCCAAACTGAAGCTCGTGGAATTCACGATCCCCAACGAAAGTCTACGATATGAATATTCATGAGTTACGAAAATGTGATCGTCTTGAGGCCGACCAGATCTATAGTTAGTTTATAGGATGTTGTCACAGATTACGGTGATGGTAAACTTCCGTTGATAGATAAAACTAAACAAGGTATTCGAAATAGGCGAATAACGGCGAAAATTAATAACTAATCCAACATTTCGATGCGAGCAGCTTCTAATATATAACAAATAATGATATATTATTTATAGTCCTCTTGATAAACTTTTGAGTTTTCGATTTTAAAATATTGTAAAATACTTTAAGATGTCAGAAAGACAAATAAACGTGTCTCCTCTTGTTATCTTTGATGTCTCTATGCTTTATCTTCTATGTCTTAACTTTTAATTGTGCTGTTGCTGTTTATCTCTAGATTCTGTTAAAAACAAGCCGAGAATTAGCTACTTGCCTCATTTTGGTGAGGGCGCCTCTGTGGTCTAATTGGTAGAGCGTTGGATCACAGATCACTATCATCGGAGTGCGATTCTGGGTGTGGGCATATCTAATGGATGTTTCATCTTTGATTTCGCTTCATTACCTTTGGTGGTCGATCGGCCCATTTAGCCTACCCTGTGCACAAAAGTAGCCGTAAAACATCAATCATCAACATCATGTTGATCCTACACTTGTTAATCGTTCAGTACATCAGATGGCAAGATTAATTTAGAGTATATTATTTCTTCAGGACTCGGTGATTGTGAGTAACTATAGGTTATTTTACCGTGAATCAACGGTACTTGTGCTAGCGGACGGCCAGGTCCTGGAACCATTTATTATCAATTTATCATCACGAAGCACACACCATTGATGTCGCACTAGTTCGTTGTAGAAAATTCATGTTCTACGCAATTATCTGACTTATCTTCTCGAGTACAAACCTCACCTTCAAGAAGTTTGCTATTTTATACGACGCTTAGTAACAAATGTGATAATTGCGCGAAAACCAGGTATTTAATTTAAATTAGTTGATAAAAAATGTTTTGATTTAAATCAAATAAAAACAACAAAAACAGAATAAACGAATCCTATGATTTACGTTTGGATTTTGCTTTGCTATCCTTGTGCTAACAAATAGACTGAAAAGTGGCATGACTTGGAACAAACGGACGTGAGAAAAATTAGTATAATAGCTTAGTAGATTGACAATAGAAAATTAACATGGAAGTGTGGGGGCTGGTTAAGGTGGGAGGTTATGGCACATAGATGCAAATCCATTTTGACAAATGGAGTAGAGGTGTCTTTTTATTACAACGATGTATGTTCCAGCATGAACCAATCACTTTGCTGGAGCTCAGATTCCTTTTGACTGACGAACACCATGTTCACACTTAACTGATAAATGGGGATAAATGCCACTAGTTTCAGTATGAAAAAAATATACCCTTTTCCATATGAACGAGCTCCACAATACTACAGAGAGATGTCTTAATTTATTTTATTTAAATTATGCTATAATTAATATTTTTATAATGATCAATGCATTTGACAAAATAAAACCCGATTTACGTTGAAAAGCAAACAAATCAGATATAATTAAAATTACATATATATATATATATATATATATATATATATATGTGTGTGTGTGTGTGTGTGTGTGTGTGTGTGTGTGTGTGTGTGTGTGTGTGTGTGTGTGTGTGCTAAATAACACTTATCTTAGGCTTAGTACCAGTTTACGTAACATAGCGTACACGGTCGCTATAAAACAACGCCTAGCAAGTTATGGTACAGCAGAAAAATGTCTTCAACGTAGTGAGCAGGCACGAGTTTAGTCCTCCACAAGGGATTTGTGAGTAAAACTTTTTCAACTGGGTAAGGCTTTAAGTCCCCCAAAGCCACGTTCGACTTCACTAGACATCATCTAAATACGATTACTCGTTCTATTTTTCAGATATTCTACCCATTTAACATATAACAATTATGAGAAACTCTCTGAGATGTCTTGTCGTCGTTGTCGTGTGTTTGACTCTGTTGACGTCTGATGCCGAGACAGTGAGATGTTATCGGTGTAACTATGTCGGCTTCTTGAATGGATCTTCTCGGTGTAATGACCCCATCAATCCGCGATACCCCCCCTCATCGACGTGTATTGGCAAATATTGTACTAAGTTGAAAGGAACTAAGTCAGGTAAAAGTCCTTTCCCCCTTCTTCTCTGGCGCTTTCTTATATATATATATATATATATATATATATATATGTGTGTGTGTGTGTGTGTGTGTGTGTGTGTGTGATATATCAGATACAGACACCGACCGTGGCACCCCAAGTGAGCGTTTAACCAATTAAATGGTTTGGATACCGTGGGCTCCACCCACACCACTGTGACACGATCATATAACATGCCTGTAATCTATATAGAGATATTGCTATTTAGGAATTTAGAACGGCCAAAAGAAATTAAATCCACAAATTAATTTACCATTTAATTTTTTAATTCAGAACAATTTCTTCCATGACAATCCTACTTGGAATATAAACTAATCGGAGCAGGTACTACTCACGGTAAAGGTATTAGGCAAAAAGAGTCGAGAAAAAAAACTGAATTGGAATTGATAAATTTGAAAATGGAATTGATAAATCTTATGTGGAATTGGAATTGACCAAATGGAATTGAGTGGAATTCGAATTGACAAAATGGAATTGACTCCATATGTTTTAGGGTACCACCATGGTCATATGGTCTATAGGTACCACAATGGCTATATGTGCCAAGTTTTGTCCCCAGGCCTATTTAAAAACCACCTGGTCATATGGTCTGATCCACCTCCCTATATATAAGGACTCCATTTATTCTATGGTCTTAAAATACCACCATGGTCTTGGTCTAGGTCCCCTAATATTCTGGCTACCATGGTCATATGGTTAAAACAATGCCTTTTCGGGCCGAAAACCCTTGGCTCACTCACTCACTCACTAAACTGATCCCCTCCCTACCATATAGACTCACTCACATTTTGAAATTTTATTTTCCCTTTTCAGTATAAAAACGGCTACAAGGAGGTTTAAAAGAAGGTGATGAAAAGGATAAGTGCACATCAGTCACGTTTTTCGACATGAAAGGACAAAACTGCACTTGCGGTTCTTTGCGATGTAACTCAGCCAATCAGATATCACCTCCAAGTCACATGACCACAATAGTCGCCATCACAATTACGTGCTATTTAATATCAGTAGTGTACAATAACAAATGAAATAAAAAATTATTATTATTTTATCACTTTAAGGTGTCATCCGGATAAAGATACTTTCATCTGAATGCAACGAAGAGTTTAATTAAGATTTTCCAAGTGAACTTTAGATAGACATAGTTATCACGAGTTTCTGTCTTTGGTGGTTATAACAGAAGGCTTATTTTATTTATTTAATTTCAACCCCCAAGATCGGGGAAATACATAGAAATAAAAACCAAAATAATTAAATACATTACATACATATGAATACTAAAACTGTGTATGATAATAATATTTAAATACTCAGCCTAATACAATTAGCACAATGTATAAGTTGACTAAGTGAGTCTATAACTCCATCACGCACATGCTATGGCACCGGGACATATTTAGTAAAAGCACAGTCTACTAGTGATAAACCTAATTGTGTAAGCCGGTGTGTTATTGTATCTGGAATACTTTTACTACAAGCCATAAATGCAGTTAAATCATACACACATAGGTAACGTAAAGGGGAATTAACTTTTAAAATTCGAGTATACAATGAGGTGATTGATTTTATAAGCATGTTATTAACAGAAGATATATTTAATGTGTATGGTGCGAACGTTTGAGAATACCACATACTCTTTTCATTATACCACATTGCGCTTTTTCTAATTTTTTCATCATATTGTTAATTAAATTAGTAGCGTCGAGACCATACAATAATGTTGATTGACAAATAGCGCGAAACAAATAAGACTTAGTCTCGGACATAACACCGGGATAACACATCCCTACATCAGACAGTTTCTACATTTAGTAATACGATTATCAACATGCTGATTAAAATTAGTTTTTTATGTAAACATAACACCCAGGATATCAATTGAGTCGGAATTGTGTATTTGGTTATTACCTAAATACAACGTAGGCTCCTTGTCATATATATTTAAATAGTAGGCTGGTATTAAACACTGACTTTTTATTCCAAATTTAGAACGCCACATTAGGCTGTATTCCGAACATGTAGTAATGACTTGTTGTAATCCTGGCAGAGGAGAAGCAAAAATACTCGCATCATCAGCGTACGCAAAAGAGTTCTACAAGCGAGAACCAACACGTAAGCCTTGATTTACATCATATAATTCATATAAAAGGTCAGATAAAAACATATTAAATAAAAGCGGTGATAATAAACTGCCTTGTCTAGTACTTCTAGTGACACTAAACATAAAAGCATTGTGTACACGATCATTCCACTTAATAACTGCAGTTAAGTTACAATAGAATTTGTACAAATAGCGCCATAATACATCAGGGAAAATAGATTGTAATTTGGAGAACAAACCATCGTGCCATAAAGAATCAAATCATTTTTCATCATCTAAACTGCAGATAAACATTGGAGAGCCTAGACTGTTTATAACGACTTAAAAGATAGTTTAACAGACCAATACCGAATGAAGTACCACATCCCTTTCTAAACCCAAACTGGTTATTGTTTAAAGTGACATCAGGCATGATAGTGGATTGAAATAATTTGGAATATGTGAAACTTCATGTAATGCGACGGTAATGTTCAGGTATATTAGGGTCGAGAGTAGCTTCCTTCAGGATCGGTATTATCATTCCAGTGTTGAAACAGGCGGGGACGCAGTTGTGCTTTAGCATTTGTGGATACAGAGAGGCGAGGCAGCTACACAAGTGAGATGGGTTGCCGTTGATGAGATATTCTGATGTTACAGAGTTCATACCAGGGGAGCTGTTGCGCTTTTGTTTATTAATACACTTCTCCAGTTTGTCTGAATATATGGTAAATTTCAACTTTTGGCCGCAAGGTGTATTGTATTTTCGGGACACGGTATCTTTTATGCGTAGTTGGCCATCAATAAATTCACTGGACCCTGAGTCTGTCATAACGGAGCGATAAAGGTGTGACAGCGATTTGATGTCCCTAGGTGGGTTACAGTGACGAGAGCTGCGGCTCCCCTGCTTCACGGTTTTCCAGAATCTAGGGGTGTTGTTTTGCTGCATAGTTTCGTTAAGGTCATGAAAATAGTCCGTGTTTACCTGGTCCACTCGCTTTCTACACAACTGCCGGAACATTTTCTCCATTTCCTTCCAGCACTTGTATACCTCAGCAGTACGTGGCCAGCCGTTGCTAACTCAGAGATGCCACCAGAATCGCTCGGAGTCTCTCAACCTGCTCAACTCTGGACACCAATACTTCTTTGGAGAGTACTGTTTCTTCGAAATGCAGCCGGCTAGTTTAGCAGCTTCTATCATTGCCTCGGTTATGCTACAAATATAAACATCAGTTTGTATTTCTGCAATGCGTGCTGCTGAAATATTCTTGTAGCTTACGAAATAAAATATCTGTATATTTAACGTTGACATAAGAGTTCGACCAGTTCACGTTTGACTGAGGCCGCTGTGGCTGCGGCTGAAAGGATTGAGTTTTTACACTGGATACGTGAACTCTATATGTCATGCAGATGGGGAGATGGCCACTTACATTGCCGCCATCCAGGGGCTGGAAAACGCACGGTCATACATTTTCTATATCATAACATGGCCTATTGAAGTGTATGTACCGCTTTTGATGCAGAAATATGTGTATTTAGTTGTTTGAGGATGTTTTAAGTCAAAACATGTTAGCTCATTGGAAGAGATAAAATCATACATAACACGACTGTGTTGGTTATGCCCAGACTTGTTGTACCACTTAACATTATTTGTTAAATCGGGACTCTTCACATTGAGGTCCCCCAATATCTTCCCATGAGCTACATTGGTATAGTTATCCAGCGTTTACCTGGATAACATCAATGGTTTCAATACAACAATCAGTTTGTGTAGCGGCACCAGAATAAAAATGCATATATATAGAGATAAAACAACTTGGATAGCATTACCATTAACATCCTTCACGACAATACTAAATGATGCACTCAGAATCAACATCAATATCAGAGAACGACAAAAATGAGATGTTCCTGCAAATTATAGCTACGCCTCCAAAAAAGGGCGACCTGTGTAACTGCCGTCGCCCTCCGACGTACCATACTTATTAAATATAGTAAACATACCAGGTAATCCGTTATCTACAATATTATTAATAAGATTCATTTCATGAGACCTGATCCATGTTTCTGAAATTCATAAAATGCCAGTATTACATAACATGTCTAAAATATATTCAGGAAATTGTTTGAAATCCTTAGCATTGAACGATCTCGGCCGTTCTCTGTTGTAGGCACTTGAGGGAGGGTAACGTGGTGTGTGACCTGTGATCTGTTGTACTGCCCGCGTCTGTAGGCTCCACCGGGTTGTCTGGAATCATACCTTGTATTGGCTCTGGTATCGGCCCGGTTTGTGCCGTCTCCAGGTTGACGCTGCGCACGAAAGAGCCGCACTCTGAAAAGGCGCTTTTGTTGACCAAACTGAACCCCAAGTTCCGTATGTCAGTGATGGCAGTGCTTGCTGTAATCCTGTTTTCGCCCTGATATTGGCAAATTTGGGGAACATACTGCACAGTGTTTTATGAAGTGGTGTGAGAGTTTCTAATGCCATAACTTACAAAACCTTCTCAATGTCCTGCATTGTATATTGAAAGATAATGTTCATATTTTTTACAAACACCTGGTGGAAATCTTCCTTGCTGAATTTCTTCAGGTCAAAGCAGGGTTGGGGCCGATGTACTCCTGTACTCATCGTACTTGAGTACACAATATGAAGTACTCGGATGCACTCAGTACTCATAACAGGAAGTACTCAGTACTTGTACTCGTGTACATTCATAAAGTACTCTTACTTTCAGAGTGCATTCAGAGTACTTTCACCATAAACAGAATATTGTTTTCAACTTATTTCCATTTGTCTTTATAGCTATTTTCCTCCCGAAATCAATTTAGAATTGTGTCCATTGAAATTGGTCAGTTATCATTTTAAACCAGAATCCCTGTGGATTAGGTCACTTTGATTTGAAACATAAAGTATGAATGTTATGCCATGCATTAACATTAATGTGAATTTCACTTAAACCACTACTGTGATTATGTGATTATGTGATCATGCACATGTTTGTGACATAATTATTATGCAATTTCTGTCTACCTGAATGCCTCATTTTACTTTGTCTGTACAATATAACGGATGACTACAACTATTATGTCCAATAGGTAATATAGACCCTGGTGGCTTACCATGGGGGTAAAACAAGTTCATTGAAGGCCATCTGGAATTGCACTCCAAATGATATATTGTATTCTTGCGGATCATCTGATCATGTTGTACTGGAATCCTGGATAGTGTTTGGAATCTGGTACAGGTAAGTGTGAATTATTTTCATGTGTGGCCTGATTACATAATTGGATTGTTTCTAGTGGTCTATCACCTGTGTATATTTGAACATGTTCTCAGCGTGGCTTCTTATGATGCAACTTTGCATATGGAATCAATGAAACGAGTAATATTTGAGCACTGATAGAGTTCAGTAGAAATATCAGCCGGTGCGTCTGAATATATACCTATGATTTTGATTGGACAAGTTGACAGACTATTAGGATGATCTCATGTCTACAAATGATTTAAATACTCCAACAAACGGATACTTATTGCATAACATATTGAACATGGCTAAATAAAAGGATAAAATAAAGATTGAAATATATGTTTGCATAGTTGTAAATTAGTGAATAATGTAGGCCTCCCCCCCAGCTGAGAACAAAGAATATACATTGACTATTAATAATGTTTGTGTTTGCGTTAACATGTTAGAGATAGAGAAATTAGTACTTTCCTAATTAATAACCCACCCTTTATTTCTGTCAGAGCAAAAATAAGAAAAATGAATGTTTCTACCAATATTTGAGGTATTTAATCATTAATTTCATAACATTTAAATTATAACCAATGAATGGTTTATATAGATCTATAAGTACCACTTGTAATTGGGAAGCCTTAAATAATAGAATAATATATTTACTTTGTTCAACCCCCACACAGTGGAAAAACACACATATATACAATAAAACATATAAACCACATTAAACATATAAAATATGACAATAATAGACATATAATATCATTGTCAATTAAAATGACATAGTGAAAAGTTTGACCAATATAATGAAAGAACTTGATAGTAATTAACAATGCATGTGTCTTATTATACACAGCTAAAACACGCACGTACGCACGCACGCACGCACGCACGCACGCGTATTGAAGACTAGCTCTAGACTGCTCTGCCATAAATACCATTACAATAGTTTGAATAGCAGACATTAGGTCTGGTTTGAAAATGTTAACATATAGTTTTAACAGTAACGAAGTTATGACGCGCTATACGGTCTGCTTCAGCGTAGATGTCAGTCTTTTAATAGCAATTAAGGTAACAGTTTTAATAATAATCGCTTCGTGACGTCTGCCCGTTGTAAAACTATCTTTGATGAAGACAGTGACAATTGGGTTATATAGTTTATATAGTATTGCTTTGAAGAAAGATACAGCAATTGAAAAATAGCTATAAATAGAGCTGCTTAGATAATTAAGCAATTAATCTAAAAATGAGCTCCGGTTCGATCCCAGCAAAAGGTCAAAACCTTTCCAGAGATTAATTTCTCGGCTCACAACATCGTGGGTAGATGACCCTGTTAAATGGCGCTGCCGTCTCCACTGAATTGTTTAAAATTAAGGGGGACGTTAAAGACCCACTGAGGACGTAAAACACTCTGGCAGTGACCACCCTCAGTGTATTTCGGCTCCATCTTTCCGTACTGCTCCCCTGTGAGTGGTGACGGAGGAGGTTCCTCAACCACTCCAACATAGAGGTTGTGCTGAATAAGTGACAGCCTGAGGATTCTCCGCGAACAACAAATCGTTAAGCTAAACAGTCTCACTACTGCCGTGATCTGACTTGGGTGTTCTACTCCCAAACTCCACGGCTGTAGGTGATTCGCATTTTTATTTTGCTTTGCGGCTTAGGGACTGGTGAGACATTACACATGTCTCAGCAAGAAAAGTCGCCACTCTGGATTCAGTCCCCTGAAGAAACGTCCAAGGTTTGAATTCACGGTTCGAGATTCTCTGTGCCTGTGCCTTATTATACACAGCTAAACACACACACACACACACACACACACACACACACACACACACACACACACACACACACACACACACACCATGTAAGAGATGTAAATATGATAATTTGTTGAACAAAATTAATGCCATAAAGCTTTCCATAAAAGACGAATGGTGTGTATATGTGTGTGTTTTAGATGAACAGTTTGGTATATTAGTCGGTTAATTGATTAATTGAGTAAGATTGAGTTAGAGTTTAACAATAGATCGATAGAAAAAGATAATTTAATGTCGTTCAATTTACCGCCCCCCCCCCTTCCATACGTTAAGCTAATTCTAAAGGCCACACCCATGAAATGGGACGAGACGGCTACTGATAAAGGTAATGATGTTGATGAAGCCCGATCGAATCAATACAACCATCGAGATTTATAGCATCTTCTCAAATAAACACACACACACACACACAACACACACACACACACACACACACACACACACACACACACACACACACACACACACACACACACACAAAACACACACACACACACACACACACATACCTTAAGTGCTGGTTACAAGATAACCCCTGTATAATCGAATACGGGACGAAACAGAACCCGACTCGTGATTTCCTAGGAAATCGCAAACCCACATGCCCATATATGGGCATGTGGGTTTGCAATTTCCTAGGAAATTACATACCCCCTCTGGAAATGTTTTTAATTGCATCTCACTATAAGCCTTCTTGCCATATGTGATTTTAATATGAACAACATATATTTGTAAGTTAGAAATGGATCAAATTTGTTTTGCACAATATTAATTATGTTGTGTTTAAGAAAGGTTTAAAGTATAGTAAGACTGTTAAATTAAAAAAAAAGTATTTCGTCTCATAGGTCAGGTTTCAATCTAATAACTAAAAAATAGGAATATTAAAATATAATTATAGAAAAAATTAGCCCATTTGTTCATGTGGTAAAATATACTGCCTCTGTTCCTAACCTCTCCCATCTAACATGTATTCATTCAATAGTGTTACAAAACAATGGAATAGCTGCCCCATTTCTATTTTACCACGTTCTATGTTCTAACTGAAACAATTGTCACCCTACCAGTAATTACCACTTCAAAAACCAGCTCACCAATAGATACCATGGTTGTGAACATAACACGTTTTGTACTAATAGATCAACAACAAGCCATTCTGTAGGCAGGGGTTTATTATTTTTATTATTATTATTATTATTATTATTATTATAATTATTATTATTATATACCATATTTATATAGCACTCTTCATAAACTATATCATGTTCAAAAGTGCTTTACAATACAAGACATATAAACGTAAAATGTTAAAATGACATGGAATAATATATATTAAATGTAAAATAAAATATTACAATTGTAGTCATGTATTATCAAACTGGATTTCATGGGGGGGGGGGGGGAGTGGGGGGAGTGCGATTCCCTTGGGGTGATTTCCTAGGAAATTACAAACCCTGGCGTGTGCGATTTACAGGGGTTTGTAATTAACCGCTACACCTCGGATTAAACGAAATGACTAGAACCAGATTAGTAATCTTAGAATTTGACACCCGGCAAATCGAACCTCTTTTAAATCAAATACGGAAGAATCGAATAGTTGTCCATTTGTCTGCAGCAAAATAAACGTTGTGGATTATGCTACACGTTCATCGTGTTTTTGATATCATTTAATTTATGTTCGTGTAGAGGTAGGGGAGTTATCCTTATTTGAAAACAAAATAATACCGTTTTATTAAACTAGCATTCTGTACAACAGCGAACTATGTATTAATACCTGTTGCCGTAATGTAGAAGCATATATTAAGAACACTTTTATGTAAAACAAAAATTATAACAATAATAATAATAACAATAATAATAATAATATAGGGGTTGGTAAAGGGTCAAATTAAGTAAATGTATTCTTATTCGCTATGGAGGACTAGAAATAGTAGGAAGTAGTACACGAAGGTAGAACAAACCGATGAAAAATAATCGTATAATTATATCGACGCTAAACCATTATTGCACAAAATTGACAATTTTGTAAAAGCGGAAGTTATTCTTTTCTTCGCGTAGGCTTGGAATTATTTTTTATAAACTTGCTGCTGTTTTTGGACAAGACTGTCTTCAAGATATTTGGAGCATTCTGTGTGACGATCGCGATCTCGAAATCAACGAGCTGGCGAACAGAGAGCCAGTAGAAAGTTTCAACACTGATGTTTTGGAATCAAATTTCCGAGTTGCCGAGAGTATTCGAGCCGCATCATTCTTTGTTGTTCGCCGAAGACACTCGATATAATAACGGGACGGGTCGGAGCTATAGTCCAGACGGCGTGCTGTTATGTTGTCAAGAAATGGGCGGCTTTCTCCGAGGCATTAAGAACGAGGGAATCCCGAATTCCGATCCGGAATATCGGATGTTTTTGAGCAACGCCGAGGCTGTCAATTGCATCGCTAACGCCATCAATATTCGACTAATGAAGATGCTAATCTCCGCGAGGCCAACATAATTATAGGGAGCTGATGGCAACATAGTCCTGGCGTATCTCCTCGTCGCGGGTCAACCATAGACAATATTGTCAAGGGATATCCCATAGTAAAATCAGATGACCAGACATAATCTCTTTATTGAAGAATGACAAAAGCCACGGATCACAAATATAATAATATAACTTTCTTTATGTGTCTCCCAATATATTACAAATTAACATCACACTCACATTAAGTGCGAGTGTAAACTTCATCAGCTTCAGATATATAGATATGATTTGTTTGTGATGCTCAGAGGAAAGGCTGCTCGACTTTGCGTCCTTTGATGAAGTGTCGGTATAATGACACGAATGCCGTCCCACGGTATGTCGTGGTCTGCTTGGAACAAAATCGAGATAATCATTATTATTGTTCGTATCAAAACCAAATAACAACAGCCACACATAGCACTTTGGTGTGCTCGTAGGGTGTAATTCTCTAGTATCACCACCAGCACCCCCCACCACGATCACCACCACCACCACCATCACCACCATCACAATCATCATCACCACAATCATCATCATCATCCACATCATTATCATCATGAAGAACAAGAATATCATACCCATCAAGAACAAAACAACGATCAAAACAACAACAATAATAACAACAATAACAGCAAAAACAACAGCAATAATACCAACAACAACAGCAGGAAGAACAACAACACCAACACGCTCCCGCAGCAAACTAAATCCTAGCAATGTTATTATTAATCAGCGAAGCCATAAATCATCGCATTGTCTCGGAAGCCGGCGTTTAGCGAACATATAGGACATTGTGGTGGCTCCAGATCCAGACGTCAGTCATCCAGGGAGAGAGAGAGAGAGAGAGAGAGAGAGAGAGAGCTAGATGTTATACGTCTTCACCATTAGATTTTGTACAGCAATACGCATAAATATACGGCGAAAAACGGCCCTGAGACCGATGGTGTTTTAATAATAATAATAATAATAATAAGGCCTATTTGCTATAACGCCAACACTATCGCATAAGCCAAATGGCAAATGTTGCGACATCTTTATGGTAAGAATCTACACCAGGTAGAGTAGGTGTTCTAAACAATATACAGCTTGCCATATTATCTGAGCTCTGTCTTGGCAATGGCCAATTCATCTTACCCATGAAACGCGGGTATTGCCTTAAAGGAACCCCCATTTCAAAATTTCACGACGAATAGAAATATTTACAAATATCATAAATTATGTCAAAACGTGAAAACGATCACCCACATATTAAATAATCCAATTCAAAGTGCCGATTAATCGACTATTAATGACCTATGGGCGCCGCAATTTCGAAGCTAGACACAGACCGGTTGCTCCTGAATGCTGACGTCACTTGAACCAAGCAATTTGACCGCAAGTCTACAACCCATTTAAAAGCATGTAAACAAGTGTTAGCCAAGAATATTTCCTGAACAAAATTTAGTACTCTCGCTAAATTTACATCGTGACTGACATTCAGCCATATCAATTTAAGTCAGAAGAAACATTACAAGATGAAGATGATTCTGATGGTTTTGAAGAAAGCGGAATCAGCGAAAAAAGGGCGAGGAGAACCGGGAACAATAACTGGTGTCTATGTGTACTCTGTGTACCAATGGACTTCTGGGTCAGGTGACGTCAGAGCCCTTGACTTTTCTCCTTCTCGCCTTCGAATCTTGCTTCCGGTGTAGTCGTAATGGCGGTCCTCGAGTAATTTGGATTATTTCCTTATATGTATGATATCAGGTATAGTTCGTGATTATTATTGTGAAATTTTTGTTACTGTTATAAGCATTACATATTTAAGTAATATTATCTTAGGGTTGAACTGTTCCTTTAAATGCTATTGTGTGTGTGTGTGTGTGTGTGTGTGGAGAAGGGGGGGGGGCTCGTTTGTCTGAAGTGCCCTTGTATAAGTATCATATTTGACACACAGTTAGTCCAGTTTCAGAATGCTTTATTTTGCCAGAGGTGGTTTTAGGGTCTGTACAAGGTTATTTTGGTAGCTCCAGCATGTCTATGGACAGAATCAGGCAGGTGACACTTTTTCACCCTTGGGGAAAAATGTTATGGCCAAAATTCAAAATGGCCGCCATTGCGATACAAAATTCCGTATAACTTCACTTCTAGACCAAGCAAAAGGCTGATTTGTTGTGGCAAATCGTACGTCTTAATGGTCCAGGAAAGAAAGTATAATATGTATCCTTGTCAACGATATTATTGATATGTTTTCATTGTAGGACCAGCAGAAATGTGTTTTGAAGTATCTGTTATATATAAATATTTTGCCTGTTGGTGGTAGCTAACATATATTAATTATTTGCAGGAATTGCAGCAGCTGTATCAGTGAAGTTATGTTAATGTGTGCTGGTGGTAGTATAGTTAGTGACAATGTCTGCATGCTTCTTTAACCCCCAAAGATGGTTGTGTGACAATGACTATGGTAAATCCCTAATTACATCAGGGCGTGTTCATGTTGAAGACATAATTAGATCAAGCAAACTCATGGGTGATGGTATTCACGTTCATCTTGAGGAACAGTTAACTCAGAACAGTGACTACACCATAATATGGCACAAGTCATGTGTGTCAACATATACGCCAAACGTTCATATCAAGCGTAGCATCTCAGAATCAAACGACCAGCTCCAATGTAGCACCACAACACCACCATTGAAGCGGGCATGCCGCTCCACCTTGTCCATCTTTGATTTCCAGAAACACTGTCCATTCTGTGGTAAACGTTGTTAACTAGGGCCGGATTCTCTACATCTCGAATGCTGGAAAATGGTCATTAGATGTAGAACTGCCGAACAAGCGCGTAAATATGATTTCAAACAAGCAATACTTGATCATCGAAATGATGCACAGGCAAACGATGTTCGTATCCGGATTCAGGGTGCTATCAGCGACTTGCATGCCGCTGGTGCCATATACCGTAAACAATGTTACACATTATTCATTGCCTCTCGTTCCATGTCTGCGGCAGTTAACATATTATCGTGTTCTTTCAATGAATCAGGGGTTTCTGATCCAGCAGTTCAAATAGTAGTTGACGCCATTGCATGCAACCCATCCCATTTTTGGAATTCAGTAAATGTCCATAACTTGTACTTGTCACACAAAGGTAGTTGCTTATCACGTAGACTATTGACAACAAAGTTGACCCAACAGTTTGGCAATGATCTGCTGGTTCTGTCGGGTAGTGGAGTTGTCAATTTATTGGTTTTCCGCAGTAAGGCATCAAGTGTGCTCCAATTGGTTGACGATGATGAGGACAATGTTAGTGCATCAGTGGAAATTGTAGCTAAGCAGATTATTCGCGAACGTAGAGAACTCAAGAATGATGAAAGGTATTACCAGACTCGATTAAATCTTGATGAAGCCAACGAAAGTTGCAGTCCAATTCTTCTATCACTCCTGAAATTAGTTTCCATCTCATTGCATGCATCGATGTCTGCTCCACTCATTGGCATTATTGTTACTAACAGTATAAAACACCAGGCTACAACTCTGCAAGTTGCACTGGGACTTATGCTAAGAGAAAAGAGCCTGATAAGTCAGTTACATAAGTTTGGTGTAACTTGTTCATATGACGAAGTTCTTCGGTTCACGGCATCTGGTGCCTCAGCTCCCAGAAAACTGTCAAAGTTGCGAGGCATAAAGAACAGTGCATCAGGACTTGTACAAGCTGTAGCTGATAATTTTGATGCAAATATATCATCTGCAAATGGTCTTCGCTACACATGTTTTGGCCTTGTTGATAACTCAAGTACAAAGTAAGGCTCATCTTAATGTTTCTCTGTCTGATGAAAGACCCTCCATAAAGCGTGTGAAGAAAGAAGACATGAAAGAACTTATTGAACCAGCAGCTCCCATTTAACGCTATAATGGACCTAAAAGCCTATGATGCTTGTACAACATTCAACAAATTATGTATTACCATTAACAATATTGGCAAGTCAACAGGTGACAGTTGTTCGAGCAAGGGATGTTGACTTCACGTTCTTCCAGATGATAGTCGGTGATCACAATACTCCAGAATATGGTGGTTTCAATACCCGTCTATCATGTGAACAAGGTCAGTCTGTACAAGCTGCTACGAAAGCACTTGACATTTGACCTGATCATGTGTGGTACCAGCTCATGCCGAGTGATTGGCATTGTTGATCAGTTACTTCCAGCTCATGCCTTGTCTGTTTGTGACACAGTGTCACAGATGTATGGAATAGGCAAAAGTACAGTTCTGAAGGTAATACGATCACTGAACCAACTGAATAATCTTGGGAAAGTCTCAGCCTAAATGGATGAAGTTATTGAGGAGTCAGTTAGATTCACTGCTGCATGCTATGGTTCACATGAAAGAACCAACATGTCAGCTGCAAGGTACGATATCTGGACATCTAAGATGGCAAGTAAAAGGTTGACGACTGCACCACAGCTGAAGACATTGCCTTCAACAAAAGACGCTTTTGGTGAGCATGTCCATCGGGCTCATATCCAAGTAGCAATTTGGCGGTCAGCTCTCCAGCAAGATCCGCCTAATCTCAATCCTCATCATTTTGGATGGTCTTTGGATGAAGCTTCGCAATCACTTGAATCCGTTCCACCTCCTGCTGATTTACTACTTTACCCCCAGACGTATTACAGTTAATAAATTTTGAGGTGCATCAGAACAGCCATATTCAAGGGCTCGTTATGGTTGTTATGCCGCTCGTTTGTCATGCTCCATCTTCTGTGCCTGCCATGGTGAGCACCTTTGTAAGAACACGAGTAACTCTGAATATATTGAATACGACTGCGATGGTGATGGAGATACAGATAATGTGAATCTGAATAAGGATTAGAAATTGTACAGTGCATGGTGATAATCCATTGTGATTCAGGCTTGATAGATATGTGGCCATGCATACACAGATATTTTTTGGAATGTGTTCCTGTGGATTGTTCAGCTGTCTTTAATTCACAGAATGGACACAAAGCCTGTGTATATCATACAATACTGAACTCACTTTAGTCGACACAAATGTACACATTGAGTATAATATCTTCATTTTCCTCAAACTGTCAAATTCCTTCACGAAATGTAATTTACTTTCATAAATAGTTTGCCATAACAATTGCCCTTTATGTGATCTACGAGTGAAGTTGTGGGGAAATTTGTATCGGGATGGCGGCCATTTTGAATTTTGGCCATAAAATTTGTTCCCCAGGGGTGACAAAGTGTCACCCGCCTGATTCTGCCCATAGACATACTGATGTTACCAAAATAACAATAAAACGTTGTATAGACCCTAAAACCACCCTTGGTGCCACTGTTGCTGGACTATAATACTGGCTCTGCTTCACCACGTGTGTTTATTTATCCCGAAACCATCCCACTACGCATTGCGCGCCCGGAACTCCTAATTGGCTTATTAAATTTCAATTCGACTAACTTTGTGTGAAACAGTTTCAAAATGTTGTTTGAAGTGTGAGTGTTTTCAAGATAATCATGCCAAGCATGCTTGTAATATGGTCATCATCTCTGAAAACAACAACAACATCATCATTATCACCATCATCGTTATATATGAAAACGTCTATGGATATAGATATGAATGAGTGATTAAGAAAAGACTCATAATGATACCATAGTTAGTTAGAGCGTAGGACTCGTAGCCGAAGGGACGCGGGTTCGAGTCTCCGAGAATTGCAATGCTGTCGTGTGGCGACTGGTTCACTCATCAATATAAAAGGGAAACCTGATAGGACGTGATGGGTGTGTGTTTGAGTAACGCTTTGTGCCTTTAATGGCAGCATGCGTTGTATACTCTCTTGGGAGTTCAGATGTGTGCTGGATTGGAACAGGTCTGACTCAGGGATAGTAATGCTGTAAAGCGCATTAGATCAGCTATCTAGCTGAATAGGGCGCTATATAATATAAAATAAATTAAATAATAAAATAACTTTCTTCATGTGTCTTTTAATGTCTTACAAATTAGCATCACATACTATTTCAGTAATTAACAAAAATATACTTTTCACATCACGCCCCTTTGGGTGATATAGATCCAGTATGAGTGATGGGTTGAGACTAGAGAGTAAGATGGTTGATCTGGATAAAATACATGAAACCGATCATCTCTGTGTAATCTTCATCAGCTTCAGATATCAACGTGATTTGTTTGTGATGCTCAGAAGAAAGGCTGCTCGACTTTGCGTCCTTTGGCGAAATGTCGGTATAATGACCCGAATGTGGAACCACAACATGTCGTGGTCTGGTTGGAACAAAATCGCGATAATTTGTTATTATTGTTGTTGTTTGTATCAAAATTTAATAACATCTACCACACTGGTGTGTCCGTAGGGTGTAGTTTAAACATAGCCTATTTCAAATAACTAATCTCTCACGCACATTGTAATCCAAGGCTAACAATTAACTATACAGAGATGGGCTATCCATGTGGACATTTACAATGGTCCTTTTCATTCCGAAGATTTCAGAAGTAAATTTAGAACTAGCTAATCGGAGAACTATTTTCTGCTAGGTCAGAAAATAACGTGGTGTCGGACGAAGGTCAAATAGTTAGGTTTCGAACTTGACCAATATCTCGCTGGAGGCTGGATTGCGGATAAAATCATTAAATTCAAAATTTCTATATAGACAGACCAGGGATGTCAATTTTGAAACAAAACAGGATGCTATATAATTGCAGCACTAATCCGATGCCACTTTGACTATGCCAGCTCACCGTTATATCCTGGACTGACCAAGAAATACAAAGCTAGGCTACAGTGTACCCAAATCTAAACTATTCGATATCTTATGAAGGCAACCCCTCGGACACATATTGGGTCAAATGAGTTTATATTTCTAAATATGTTGCCGGTGGAACCCGTGTCAATTAAACAACTCAAATTAAATCAACTCCATAATTTTCTAAACCGCACAGCCCCAGTTTACCTAAATACTGCATTCAAATTAACAACGTTTCATAATAATATTAATACAAGATCTAGTACGATGTCTCTTCAGATACCTCAAGCTAAATCATTTGGAAAAATACTTTTAATTATACAGGAATATTGGCTTGGAACGAATTACCAACTGAAATTAAGTGTTTAGCGAGTAAGTTTCTTTTTTTAAAAGGTGTAAAACTATTTTTATTTGGCAATCTTAATGGCCAGGAAGCAAGTTTTTACATTATTTTTAACCGCCCATCTTACAACCACAGGGCTTACGGTACGGTTGCAAAACGGGAAGGTCCCGTTTTAAAACGGGCAGGGTTGCGAAATGGGTCGGTACAATTTCATGATCACGTGATATTTTGGGTTTTTACAAAGTATTCATCACGGGCAAAAGTAGGGAAAAGGTTTTTTGGGGGAGTAAAAACACCTACTAAATTGATTAATATATCTTCCTACTTGATACAAAACCTTAGCTAAGACCTACTAATACATGTTTAACTTGATCTGTTCAATGATTGGTGGCCAATACCCGTGCTGTTAATTGTTATAACTAAAAAATCTTGTTAAATCTAGATCTGGGGTCCGTCGACTTCGGCCCCTGACAACCTCGGCCCACGTTGATCTCGTCCCAGGTATTCCAGGCGATTAACATTAAAATAGTTGCTCACACCATAATGTCAATTGGCCGAGATCGACTGGGCCGAGATCGCCATGGGTATCTTTAATATATGTTGATCTCGGCCCATATTGCATTAAAGTGTTATTTGTAGATGCGTGTTCGTATGTCGCCGACCTCGGCCCATGTCGATTACTATATATATATTTTTAGATAATTATATATATAATTATATATGTATAATTAGATATAATTAATAATATATAAACACACCCTACATTGGCTACAACCACAATCTACTCAAATCTCAATGAAACAATGCTAGAGCAACTAGAGCCGACATAGACATGATAATTAGAAAGCATAAAAGCACGAAGACATTCAAGTAACATTTTATTTTTGTACACAAACACATATATATGTAATTAGCCCGGCCATTTAATTATACACAACAAAACATAGGAATGCCACTTTAACGATCGACGAGGGCCGAGGTCGACGTGGACCGAGATCGACGAGGGCCGAGATCGACGTGAGTCCCAGATCTATCTAGAAGATATAAATATTAGATGTTATCGCTCATGTCGCTGTCAATCATGGCATTAGCTAATATGCACATTATCTTGTTATAGTTATTTGAATGGCCACAGGAGAAACTTGATTTGGAATGGAACACAGTGCATTTGCATATTTTGCAGTTGGATCGGATCAGTTTAAACAATGTTTAATTAATTATTTCTTACTGGTCAGTGGTTTTCTGGAATACCGAATAGCACAACTTCACAAGTGACAAGTCACAATTAGATCTAAGATGTATTTTGTCACGCAAGCTATCCAAGACAATAGACATGTATTAACTAGTTATAAGGATTTGCCCCTTTTTTAGTTTTTGAGTTGGAAAATAACACCTGCCATTACAGAAAGTACTTTTTGTTTTAAGGATTTTACTTTTGATTTGGAAAATAACAATGCGCTGACATCATCATTGGTCTGATTATGACATTTTGGGGCCCCTAGGCTAATGAGATTATAGGGCCCCTTATCTCAAAGGAAGGTCTTCAAACCGGGGAATCTTATCTCAAATAAAAGGCTTGGTTTTGGTTTGGTTTTGTTGTTCGGGGAGAATCCCCAGGCTGTTGCTTAATCAGCACAGCCTCTATGTTGGAGTGGTTGAGAAACTCCTCCCCCACCACTCACAGGGGACTAAAAAAAAGGCTTCAAGCAGGGGCCTTTTATCTCAAAATATTATGCTCATTATATCAGCCAATAATAGCATATCTTACATGCAATTTCATGCCATTCTAACAACTAGTTTTCATCTATGTCAAAGTGAAGTATGACTAAATTTGTGGACCATTGTAACTGAGAAAACCCAGTAAAATTCAATTTAGCACAGTTTAAACTGGGTTAATCCAGTAAACCCCCAATTTAGCCCACTGCACTGGGATAAACTAGTTTAATCCTGGTTAAATTCCAACCCTGATTTACAGTTAAAAGACTGCATTTAAAAGCAATGTCTGAAGAAGCTAAAGTCTGTGGAAGTCCAAACTATAAATTTTAGCAGGATATCTTATACAATGTCCCAGACATGGGGTCAATAGACCCATTGCATGATGACATCAAAAACCAAAACAAACCAGCCACGCTTTGCATGGTGGGATTTATGCTAAGCGACAATACCGTGATAATCCTGCATTCTAACCTTAAACGTCATTGTTCTGGATCTGTTATAATCATGCCAAAAACTAACTCCTGCGTACTGTATTGTCATGCCACTAGTAAGTGATATAAACATTTAAGTTGGCATGTGCTGGCCGCAGGATGAAATGCTGAGAAAGCGTTGAGTAGTTTTAATTTCGAAATGACAGTGAAAGGCACAAATAAAGTGTAATTTACCAATATTATTATCCATCAGATCATAGATAATAATGTTGGTAAATAAAGTGTAATTTACCATATTATTATATCCATAAATAATAAATTAAATTTACCAATATACTGGACTCTATTCTTCTTCTTTTTTGTTAAATATAATTTTAGTGTGATTTATTATGTATACCACATCTTTGTTATGTGCAGTGAATATTATTGTACTATGGTTTACAATGTTGAATACCACACTTTACTATCATTTATAAAGTAGCAATGATGAATGATTAGCATATAGTTATAACCTGATTTTCAGTTTTGGTATACAATTTTTCAACAGTGCCGGCTTTTTCGGTGTCAAAGCAGAGTTAAATGGTACGTAGAAGTTAGTTTTTGGCATGATTATAACAGATCCGGAACATTGACGTTTAAGGTTAAAATGGCACAATACAAAGCTCGGCTGGTTTGTTTTGGTTTTTGACGTCATCATGCTTCAGGCTTATTCAATTTTGGAATTGTTTATTTAAAAAAATGGAGGCCACAGAGGCACATGGTAGGTACTTAGAATACCAACTCATGGTTAAAAAGTAGTAGGTAGAAAAAGAGTCAGTAAAAAATTGAATTTGAATTGTTACATTTGGAATTCGAATTGATAAATTTGATGTGGAATGGGAATTGACCAAATTGAATTTACCCCATGTCAACATACATAAATGTTTCGGTTTATGTAATCACAATTGTTTGGAGAAAACCCCCCACTTTTTTCAAATAAATTGAAATCGAAAGTCAAAATCCCACATGCATAGGTCTGTCTGGAGACACCATATTTTTGATGGTCGAATCATGTTTCCTATTGTCCAGTAGATGATTTAGTATGGGCTTTCTCCAATGGTCAGAACATATTCTGACATATTGGTAATTGACATCACCAGTCTTTAAGGAAGCCTAGTTGTAGTATGATTTTGTCACATTATGCACAGTTAAAAACAAGTGCAAGACAGTTAATTTTAGATATTAATCAGCAAAGTGCAGCCCAGTATCAAGATTGTATTCTGATGCCCGTTGATTTAAAAACAAAGGGAGCATCATATCATGCCCACAATGCTATTATTATATCACAGGTGAAGTTTTCCTGAATTTATTTATAATTTTGAAACGTTGTTAGATTTGATGGTTTCAAAGAAAATGTTTCATATATTGGCCAAATTTATGGTGTCCATTTTCATCTATGTTGTATACAGATAAAAGTATGAAAGTTTTGTGATTAATAAATGATACTTGTCTGGGAAAAACAGTATTGTTGATGGGATATGATGATGCATTTGTTCTTCCCACAGAGTAAGACAAATGCTACTCAGTGTAACAAACATAAATCCTTACTGATTATTAATTGGCAGTGGAACTTTTGAATATACCCACAGAATACATATCCACCATTACCAAGTTTAGTGGTGTTATGACTGCAAGGTATAATGTTGACATGGGTGAGAATGGGGTTTATTGTCACATAAACCATACAAAAGTATTCTCTGCTGTTATTTACTTGTGACAGACATTAGTAAGTAGTAGTATGCTATACTAGTAATAATATTTAATTTTTATTTATGATAAATTATCATACAGTTAAGGTAAAAAATTCGAAATAGCATTGATCTGAACAGTATCTAATTAATGACTGGATATTTGGATGTATTAAATTAAAGGAACTCGCCCCGTACGAGATAAAAACAATTTAGCTTGCCTTTATTTATAGACCATAGGCCAGACTATGACAAGCTAATTATAATATCATTTCCTTTGCACACCTCATTAATTATATGAATTGTACTTGGGGGATTAATATATGTTTAGAGATAAACACCATCCTCAGTATTATTAAGATATCCAAAGGACATATATTGTTAACGCTCGCTCGCTCCACATACACACACCTTGGTTTAACGGTAGCGTTTTAGATCACAGATCACTAACACCCGTGTTTGAATCTCGGCGTGGTCATATCTGAAGGTTGTTTCATCTTTGACTTCGTTTCATTACCTTTCGAGGTCGCTCGGCCCATTTAACCCACCATGTGCACAAAAGTGTCCGTAAATCATCATTACACACACACTGCTAACACACACACGCTGCAATATGCTCAAAAATATCTTTTGTACTGAAACTCACCCGCTCGAGCACACACACATGTATATATATATATATATATATATAATATCGTTGGCCACAGAGGTAGAGCGTGATACTATTTACCTATGGCTATGGTCATTCTGTGCGAGAGGTCGCAGATTCTCGGCCGTGTCACTATAGTTGGGACAGTTTTTCATCCAACTAGTAACTGGCAAGGTTTTCTCCACCGAACATGCCATTTATTCTAAATTATCAATTTATTCAGAATTAGTCTCCGTGGGGAAGCTGTAATTTACACATGCACTTGATGAAGGTTTCTTATAACCGAAACTAGTCGTGCTATTTTGGGCTGAGTGAAAATACTATTATTTCTGCTATTGTCGGAGGTATTAGAATTATTATCATATTATATATTATATGTACTGATATATATATATATATATATATATATATATATGCTTTATTTCCAGTTATAGCTGCGTTATATATGTACTAATATATATAATTTGTTTTCTATTTAGGTAGTTGTCGTTTGGTCATAATTCTGTAAGAATTATAAACATTACGAAAACCTGAGCCCACGCCTTTATTATATGTAACACAGAGAGAGAGAGAGAGAGAGAGATAACATTAAATGATTAATACTATTTACCACACGCCATCTTGATAACGTGTTTTCATCGTTTATGTCAATAGGATTACCATAATCCCCGGTGTAGGCGTCATCTAAAGGTAGTCTATCACCTAGCACCTGTTTTTGGTATCATACATGTGTGTTACTTTGATCTGCGTCTACCTGCGATCGACAACTACATACAGACAGCGTGACCAATCTCGCCATTTTGTTGACAACATTCTTGGCACTGTGACTTGTTTCACCATTTATCGACAATGACGTCACTGGCTTGGATCCCTGTCGTCATTCTGATTGCCTACGCCGTTCATTACGCAATGAACGGAAGTGACCGACCGTTGGATGCCGAACGCCTATTGGCCAGTTACGATTACGTCATAGTTGGCGCCGGAAGTGCTGGCAGCGTACTGGCCGCGAGGCTGTCCGAGGATCCGGAAGCGACGGTGCTTCTCCTGGAAGCTGGCTCCGACGACGCGCGCGTTCCGGAAGTAGCCGTGCCGATGGCGACATTTTCGCTGTGGAACAATCGTGACGTGACGTGGTCGTATAAGACGACGCCGCAGCGTGACGCCTGTCAGTCGATGACCAATCAGCGGTGTTCGTGGCCGAGGGGTCGACTTTTGGGCGGAAGTAGCTCAATCAATGCTATGATATATCTCCGAGGACATCCGGACGACTATGATCGGTGGTCGGCGACCGGATGCGACGGTTGGTCATACGAACAGGTGCTGCCCTACTTCGTCAAATCGGAGCGCAATCTGAACCGTAACCTGGCTAGTTCGTCGCAGCACGGTGTCAACGGACCGATGACGGTTGCCGATGCAAATCAGAGCTTTTCGTCCGAACTTCTGGACGCCTTCCTTAAGGCTGGGGTTAGCCTCGGTTACGAAGTCGGGGACGTAAATGGCGAACAGCCAACTGGAAAATTCATGCACAATCAGGCTAACGTGGAGAACGGACGTCGTCAGAGTGTATTTGATGCCTACGTCAGGCCAGTGATTGGTGCAAGAAACAATTTGCATATCAAGACCAGAGCCCTCGTGCACAGAGTTCTTCTTCATGGGAACAGAGCTGTGGGAATTCAAGTGCAGCTGGAATCGGAATCTGCGGATTTGGTGAAAATCTCCGCCAGTCGAGAGGTGATCTTGGCGGCGGGTAGCGTCAACACGCCTAAGATTCTGATGCTTTCCGGGATAGGACGACGGGACCATCTCGAATCTCTCCATATCCCAGTCGTTGTTGACCTACCGGTGGGAGACAATCTCCAGGATCACGTGCTTTTCCCGGTGCTTCAGTTCACGGTGAATGCTTCGGTGTCAATCCGTGTCGATGACGCCAAGTCTGTAACCGAGATATTAAAGTATGCTGTGTTAAAACGAGGCATTCTATCACATCCAGCCGGCATTATGGGGCACGCCTTCTTAAAATCCACCAATCAAAGAGCAGACGACATTCGGCCCTACATAAAACTCGTCCTCAACGGCGTGATGCTGGGCGGCTCAGAGGAAGGAACGCGTCAATATTCGGCGATTGTCAATCAGGATCTGGAGCTCGGGCGTCACGTGTTCGGAGGTTACGAGGGCAGGCACGGATTCCACCTGTATCCGGTCATACTGCACCCGGACAGCATAGGCACTATTAGATTAGCCTCTTCTGACCCTGGAGATATCCCACTTATTGAACCGGCCTACTTATCCCAGGAAAATGACATTGCCATGATGGTAGAAGGAATACGATTAGCTGAGTCGGTCGTTAATACTGAGCCATTCGCCATACTGGGTGCCAAGATGACGACGAACCGGCATCCCAACTGTCTGGATCACGAATTTGACTCGGATCGTTACTGGGTATGCGTCATCAGACATATGGCGGCTACCGAATTCCATCCAGTGGGGACATGCAAAATGGGATCGAGGAATGACTCGACGACCGTCGTTGATCCCGATTTGAAGGTGAAGGGCATCGAAGGTTTACGAATCGTGGACGCTTCCGTCATTCCGTCGTTGATATCCGGAAATACAAACGCTCCCGTTGTGATGATAGCCGAAAAGGCAGCCGACGTCATAAAAGAATCCTATCACGATCCAGACGATTAGCCGACAGGTAGGAGCTTATGGCTGGCGACTGATCCGGAATGCATTAATTACGATAACAAGTCATTACGATATTAGTTAACCAAGGATCACAGCCGAAATACATAGCCACCAGTAGACTCACTGGAGAATAACATAATTCAATTAAACATAATCCCACAGACACAAATAACGTTGCGATTCGAAAAAAAGACTTGGAGAATTGTAGGGCAGTGCGTTTCCAAATGGGCTACAGGAGCGCTTTACGTAACAATGACTAAGTAAGCACGCGTTCCATAAACGAGGATGGCATCGAAAGCCAAACCGATAAACGTTCATTTGCACTGATAATTGATTGATGATTAATGTTTTACGGCCACTTTTGTGTACATGCTAAATGGGTCGAGCGACCTCCCAAGGCAATGAAGCGAAGTCAAAGATGAAACACCCTTCAGGTATGCCCACGCTGAGATTCGAACTGAGGTGGTAGTGATATGTTATATAACTCGCTACCAGTTAGACCACGGAGGCACCCCTACTTGTTTGTAGTTCGGGAGTATCCCCAGGCTGTCGCTTGTTTGACACAGCGCACCTACACTGAAGTCAAAGGCTATTATCCACGCGAAACAGGACAATAAATAGTCATATCGGAAGTGTCGATTAACACTCGAATGATGCCAACAGGAATGCTAACATTATTAACGTGAAGGAGAACAACGGGGCTCAAAGGGTATGAAAATAATAAGGGCCCGGGCTCTAATAAAAATCTTAGCGCAATAAATAAGCGCCGATTCGTTATATGTATACGGAATTCCCCATCGTAAAAGCTTGACATCTACTCGTATCTTTTTTCACAATTAATTAAAACGTCTGCAGTTTTTATGTCCAAATGCAGAAATAATAAAAATAGTGCTCATATTTACGGGTTCATCCCCCCCCCCACACACCATCTTTTGTTGTATTTGCACTTTTGTAAAAAGACAAACAAAATTTGATAATGTACATATAACGTGACTTATTTGCGAAAGGACACCGAAATCTGATGGCTATTTTTTGTTGCTATGTCAGTGCTATATGATGCAATAATTATTAAAATAATGAGGATTTTTTACGGCCACTTTTGTACACGTGGCGGGCTAAATGGGCCGCATAACTTCCAAAGGTAATGAGGAGAAGTGAAAGATGAAACAACATACAAACATCACCTCTCTGAGATCTGATTTCAGATGGTGGCTATGTGCGCTACCAGTTTTATCATGGAGTCCCCCCCCTATTTATAAGATATATCCTGTAACTATGATGCTATTACCTCTTATGATATCAGCAGCTTCATTATTAAATATTGAACACTACTATTATCTGGAAAACATTTTCTGTGATTACATTTACAGAACGCGAATATTTGTTCGTTTGAAGGCCAATCGCGCCGCTGCAATACTCCAGGTTGCTGGTTCGAATATGACCCGTACCTGTGTTTGTGGGATGTTTTTCAAAGGAGTAGCCCTCAGCCGGCCATACGTCCCAGATCCTGTCAATTCGTATCAAAATGCTGGAACGTTACAAAGCTAGCAAACTGTAAATACGGGTTTCCCACGCGTCTTGGAAACCAGGAGAATAAATTCATTTTCCAGGTCCTGGAAATATCCTTGAATTTGACAAGATCAGGAAATGTCCTGGAAATAATATTGCCTATGTAAAAATTCAAAAAGTCCGTGAAAATAAAGCATGCCTGCAGAATAATACTTCAATTGTAGAAGAGAGTATTGTTACATAGTCTTGATATCCCATGTTAGTTAAAATTTAAATAAAAGTGAGTGAATCAAACAGATAGAAGGGGTGAGGCGGAGACTATACCATAAAATGTCAATAATCGATCATACAGTGAATAAATATGATATGCTTTTTCCCACATGTCTTGATTTTTTACCTTTAAATATTGTATACTTTGTACTGGAAATTGTAATTTTGTCTTGAGCGTGGGAACCATGAAATAGCAGCTCGTCACATGTGATGGGTTATATTATCTTGTCAATCCTACTTCCGGTATAACATAGTTAAAGGTGAAGGTATGCTGAACAAAATAAGTAAAATTGTTTGATAATCAATTATATGGATGTAATTAGACACATATCATGATATTGTCAAAAGGTTATCATAGTACGATCTGTTGGTGTGAGCTGTCTGCAGAGTTCCCACGCGTCCTAGAAACCTGGATGATAATAAATTCCTTTTCCAGGTCCTGGAAATGACCTTGAAATTTACCAAATCTGGAAATGTCCTGGAAAAATACTGCCTGGAAAATAGATCCACCTAGAACAAAAAATCCCGTAAATAAATATTATTCCTGTAGAAGAAAAAGAGTACCAGTACATAGCCTTGATATCCTATGTTAGTTGAAATTTAAATAAAAGTGCGTGGATGAGACATATAGAATGGGTGAGGAGGAAAATTATAATGTTGTCCCAGGATTGTTCTGGAAAATAATATTTCTTTGGCTGTGGGGACCATCTCTATGTCATTAACATACATGAGATAAATTAAACATATATCATAGTGGTATACATCACATGCAATCGATCTAGCAACTGTTTGTTTAAACGCTCAAGTCTTGAGTTCACAATTTTCCGTCTTCCGTATACATTTTATTTCCTTATCAGAATAACGTGACCAATAACGTCAAAGGCTTTGAGAAGATCTCCAAGAATATTGTAATTTCGGGATTTGGTTGGTCGGTTGAAGATGTACGATCGTGTAAATAGTCAAATATATCGATCAAGGTCGCACTGGAGCTTAAACAGAGAACGGCTATTGTTAAAGGAAACGTCTAGTCTTAGTAAAGAGTATTTAAAAGTTATTTAAAAAAAGTCTGAAGTAGAGTTATAGGTCTGTACCTTTTAGTAGGCTTTTGTTGACAGACTTGTAGATTGTAGCAATATGTTTTTTTTATTTGTTTAGACAAAATTATGATGATGATGATCATACTATTAATAATAAGCTCCTTTATAGTCCATTCCTTGACGTGGTGAGGGGGTTGTGTGTCTCAGTGACACAGAGAGCTATACCAACAGAAGCTTCGGCTTCTGTTATGGACACTGAAGCTGGACTGGTCAATGAGTAGAGGCTGGACTAATATGGACTAAGGGTGAGGTAACCTTAACAGAAACTTCGAGTGCTGAAGTCAGAGGTATTGGACCAGACGGCTCAATCTAATAGACCTCAGTATCATGTATCAACAGTTATTAACAAACAAACGAAAACAAGAAGATAATCTTAAGTAATTATTACAACATATTTTTTTCATGATACAATATACAGAGAGGTAACACCAATAACCTTATAGGTTGAAAACCCATGGCAATACTATTCATTATTTAATGTACTAGATCAGATATATAACTGATATTGGATTAAGTATTACCTAAAACAGGTGCAAGACATATAACAGTATGATAAACATTAATCTATTAGCGAGACAACCAATTTATCAATATAAGGAACACACATGGAGAAGCCACAGATTATCATGTACAGTTGTCGAGTTTAGCAACGGAAATATTGTAAAAACACACCACCACAACAACAATTGAAAGCTACAACAACAACAATATATGTCAGAGCGCTTATAACTTATTTTCTCTGCTGGTTGAATAAGCATGATAACTTACACGATGATGATGATGATGATGATGATGCCTACTATAACGACATCACATTGTCTATCGAAAACCAAAATTTCTACTGTTTCAGCTATAGATGATGACAGTTCCTAGATGTGATGTATATACATCTCTCAAAATAGAATCAAAACCAATACCTAATAGACCCCCCCCCTCCCTACCTTAGCGACACATCTCAATGATCAGGAAGGCATAGAAAAGGGAAACCTATTATTCTACTAAGTGTCGGCCACCCCCCACCCAATCTGTTGCTTCGAACTTGATCAACCAATCAATGACCATGATCGATCAGACTGTTGTTTACAACAATTCTGTACATTTATATAATAATAATGGCCGAAATGAGAGTTATTTTACGTGGCTTGGCTATGTTTGAGGGAGATGCATATGGTCTGTAATTTGCATCTTTACCACGGGGACTAATTCTACACAGATTTAGAACTTACAGTAGATAGCACATTTGACGGAGAACACCTTACCAGTTGACTGGCTGGATGACAAACTCCTCCTACCATAGCGCCACGGCCAGGATTCGAACCCCCGACCTCCCGCACAGCATGGCCACGAGTAAGGAGTCCCATCCTCTAACCCACTAGGCCATAGAGGTGGTATTACCGCGGGGTGTAGTATATTTTCCATAAATACATACAGCCTTTTCATAAGACACTAAAGATGGGGCTTCGTAGAGGCTATACGCCGCCCTTAATATACGGAGAGTAGCGCTGTAAACACACTCATTTACAGTCAGCTGCGTTTGGAGGGTGTTTCATCTTTCACTTCGACTCATTACATTTGGAAGTCGCGCGATCTATTGTGGCTAAGACGCGGACAAAACTGACCGCGAAACAGCCACGTTTTCCGCTTACTATTTGTATTTATATCGACGTACGAAAGGCTGGTAGTCGGGTAGCGGATTCGAACCGAGGAGCCTCCAGTTATAACCTACCCCCAAACCACTGGGACACCAATGCTGATTTATATATGCTAAGGCATCAACCTATGTAAAATGGAGACAACATGGAAGTAGAGGAAAGGTTGTCTCAGAGGGTTTCTATCCAGGACAGGACTACTTACTGTGTGTAGACTATGGACTATTGACTGCAGATGTCAGCTGGCGAGTGAAATAACATTTCTGCGGCCAGCAATCGGCGACTGGAGGAAATAAAGTGATCATGAATCCAGAACGCTGACTATTGGCTCTGCATGGTGACGCCCTCTGTGGCGATTGTGTGGACCCGGTGGCTGGTCGGAGCCGGCTGGTCTGCGCGGTGAGGCCCCGCGCGTTATGAGTAGGCGTCGTCGTCATATACGAAGGTCCCTAGCGGGGTCCATCGGGGTAACGGCCTGCTAGGTTAGTGCCGCAACAGACAATACTTCCGGCTCGCCTTCGCCGAACATAGATGGCATCCCTTCGACGCTGTCGCATCTATCTCGCCGTATCCCGTCTGTTAGCGTGACGGCGTTCCTCAGTGCTGGCTGTCGGTCGACGAGTCGGGATGCGGTGAGGCTGAAGAGGGTAGGATGCGGATCGAGGTGGGACACGCTGCAGGTGAGTTGATAAATCTCTCTCTCTCTCTCTCTCTCTCTCTCTCTATATATATATATATATATATATATATATCGCTCTTTCTCTTACGCACATACGCCAACACACGCAGGCACCCCCAGTTTCCAGCGCACTGTAAGACTTCGCCAAACAACATCAAATATTTAATATTGTCGAGCTAAACACTTATAATATTTTACTGGACTAAGCTTTCACGAGATAAATTGACATTAACTGGCCAATACGGTCTCCCGGGCCAACGCTTGTGGGGGGGGGGCGTGGAATGTTGGGTAGGACACCAAACGGTAGGCTCATCATATTATAAAACGGTACATTTATGTCAGGGTGAGGTGTGGCAATGAGAGTGTTTCGGTTTATCGGGGCTCTGAATCAACCTTGGCCCGGCAACAAGACAACAATTGAACCCATCATGGGATAATATTACCTGCAGCTGGAACAATATATGCTAATTGCCCCGCATTGTTCCCCCTCCCTCCCCCGGGTGTCTGTATTTAAAGCTGGGAGACGGGCAGTACGGCACCCACCAGGGCTTGCCGGGACCTCAGCCTCGCTGATAATTACGTTGATTTGATTAGAGAGCAAATGTCTCCAGGTACATTCACGTGTTCGTAGAGCAGCCTAGAGCCGTGCAACCGCGCCCTGCACATACGCAGACATACACCCACGTACGATGTACGAGTGTCGTATGTGTTTCCAATATCCGATATGTCCGACGGTATGCTACTAAGTCCGGCTTAAGGGATCATCTCAAAGAACCGATCACCGAAAAGGGATAATTTCAATATCCCCATAGTTAAAGATTTACTCGAGCAGTTAGTTATTTTCAGTCTGAAACCAGCTCTGCCGTTCTAAGGACGCTCGTCTTGGTTACGTCTAAGGGTTTTACTCGCTATTTGTCCCACGTTAGGGACCCGTACGATATGGCGACAACGTCAACGCCCCTGTGGCATAAACTGTTTCTGTAGCTGCTGAATATGGGCACATCAATCTGTGCGGCCTCCAGCCAGTTTAATGATTCAAACGGCCAGCGTCCCGATTTCTTGTCCAGCACCATACCATTGTAACAACACCATCGACCTGTTGTAGTCGTCTATTGTGAGATAAGGGCTCGAGACCATAGAGTAGATGGCAGCGAAATGCGGTGTAAGCCTCTTGGCGAGAAATCGAGTCTTAGCATTATCTGTGTTTCTAGAATGTTTCCCCGAGAAGTCGGCTCACGACCACAAGGTTAAGCAAAGCACTGATCCACTGACTCAGTGACTCACTGATCCACCTACTCACTCACTCCCCCACTTGCTCCCGTTCTGAAATATTCCGCCAACGCATATTACAAATCTCCGAGTTAGGATTGGAATCCCAGCCTTATCCCTATTTGTAGGATGTTTCATCGGGCGTTGACCCTCGGCCATAAATCCCAGTCGTGGACACAATCAAGGTCAAACGACCCGACTACTCTATTATGTTAGTTACGAAGAGAGACAACTTTACAATTTTAAGATCATCTTCAGGGTCGCGTCTTAAGACAAATCTACCTGGTTAGAATATTGCTCTAATGGGTCGGGTTACGAATCAGCTCAAGTTAGCCATCTTTGTGGATTGTTTCCCTAGACAGTCTCTTGATGTCGCCAGGTGTCGCTAAACAAATCACGGGCTTACTGTAATATGTTTAATATTCTAATAATAATAATAACAATAATTATCATTTAATATTCTACATCTGGTGAAGGTTTATATGGTTATATGCCCCGTTACAATTACAAAACCTATCCTATTTGTTTTTTTCCCTATTATTACTTGTCGTAATATAATTAATTACCAGTTGGTTCGTATCGAAGACAAAACGGAGTGAAAAGGTTGCTATAAAAGTTAACCCTTTTCTGCCATTGACTATATTCGATCCTCCCAAATCGTACGCGTTTGTCATATATATATATATATATATATGAGACACGCACACACGCTCATGCATTTACGCACCCAAATTAAGACTTACACAGCGCACCTGCAAATTTCGATGCTTAACAGAGACCGTGCTGTACCTAAGACCAGGTCAGTTCGGCTCAGGTTCGCGTCAGACCCAGTTATCGTCATTATATTTTCCGTTCGCTGAAATCGGACCCCGTTCGGTGCTTCTTGTTGTTGATGGTTACCTGGGCGTATACGGGCCAATAAAAGGCCTGCGATTGTTAGATATAGGATGCGACATTCTATATTTGTTTTGTTGCTGTTCTGGTGCTCGTTGATTTACGGCCACTTTTGTGCATACTGGGGCTATAATGATGCATGTTTCTATAGCGCCAGAGCCAGCTAACCCTGTTCTGAGGCACTGTACGGTATTATTAGCCCCTGAATCAGACCTGTTTTCACCCAACACCCTATCTCAACTGCCAATGGAGCATACAACGCATGCTGCCATAAAAGGCGCAAAGCGTTACTCAAACACGTAGCCATCACGTCCTCTCAGGTGGAATTCTAATACATCTGGATGGACACGACAGGCAACCCCCTCCTCTTTCGATGATGATGATGATGATGATTGATGTTTTACGGCCACTTTTGTGCACAAGGTAGGCTAAATGGGCCGAGCGACCTCCAAAGATAATGAGGCGATGTCAAGGACGAAACAATCTTCAGAGATTCGAACACGGGTGGTAGTGATCTCTGGTCCAACACGCTACCGCTAGACCACGGAGGCGCCCCTTCCCCTTTCGAAAGCCTAAAATGAATAGCAAGCATCTAACAAAAAGATGTCTTCAGGACAAAACCAAAGTCCCTATATATCGGTTAACCATTCGTGCTCGCCCGCATATATTCGTCTTCGCCGCCAACGAGGATTACGTACGGGTATCTTGTTATGACGTATTGCCGGTGTAAGATGATACGAATAAATCCGGCACGAGTCAACTGGCGTACGAAAGGCTTCTCCGTCCTCGTCAAATGCTCCTTTTTGTGCGCCGTTTTAAAGACAACTGGGAGTAATCCGAAGTAAAGCCTTAGTAAGTCCGAACGGATATAAACCTTCCGTTCATTTCAAGTGGTTCTTGAAACTGGTGTTCTTTTATAGCAGGTTCTAATCTCATGGCGTTTGCTAGTCGGACGAATTAATGGAAAATATTTTAGTTCTGTGTTAAGAAAGAGAGAGGGTGTGCGGTTCTTTTAAGCGAGCGATTGTTTGGGTAAGTACAATTGTACGCGGTGTAGAGTACAAACTCCTGAATACCCCCCCCCCTCCACACACACACACACACACACACACACACAATATATATATATACATTCAGAAAATGTGAAAACTTGATATCCAAACAATATAATATAGAGAAAATATAAACAATGATCTCGCAAAGGTATTAAAATCTTGATTATTGAGACGAGTTAGTAAAAATAACAACTATGACTTTTCATCGCCATATTAAGGTATCTTCGAAACTTTGAAACCCTCACATATATACCACGAGGGCCACCCAAATGGCGGGAGTTTGGACATTGGTCCCAATTAGCCGTACGAAAAGGACAAGCCTTGATATACTAATAATTGAAGTGCTCGTTTATATTTTTTATGATAAGGCCTGAGAACACTACTGCATTACCACCGTCAACTGCCGGAATCGTTTATGGCTGAAACAACCACGGATGGGTCGAACAGCCGGTTAGCGGATTCGAATGGAGGAGCTCCCAGTTGGTAACACAGCACACTAGCCACTGAGCCAATACGACCCGTCGCCAGGCGGCGCAATGGACGGGCTCTGCTACGCGCCAGAGACGGTGCACGCGCACTAATCGCCAATCAGGATTATCAGCGTCCGAGCTGCCATTCCGCCTCCGCCTCTTTGTATTTTAAGCTCGCCCCGGCGCCATAAATTATCGCCGTTACCACGGTTACGACGGGCGGTTGACCAACGAACCCCCACCCCTACACCTCCCGCCATCTCTCCACGTGTGACGTAGGCCCGGCGGCCATGCTACCCCCGCTGACGGGAACCGAGTTACAGTGGCTGCGCTCGTGGTTGGGAGAACACGGAACGGACGGGCATACGTCATCGGCGGGCAGGATGGACGGCTCTACCGTGACCGACGGTGACGTGCGCATCGGCGCCAACATCAGCTTTGAGGATCTGGCCAGCATCATCAACCAGAGCCGGGTCGAGGATCACTGGTTCGAGCCGATGCTGGAATCATCAGTGATCTGCGCCTACGTGTTCGTGATCAGCGTCGGCCTGGTCTCGAATTCGCTGGTCTGCTTCGTCGTGGCGCGCGTGAAGTCGCTGCGCACCGTCCGGAACATGTTCATCGTCAACCTGGCCGTCTCGGACATCGTGATGTGCCTGTTCTGCATGCCACTCACGTTGGTCAAGTTGGTGCTGAAGAACTGGCCGCTCGGCGAGCCGCTCTGCCGCATCACGCCCTGGATGCAGGCGGCCAACGTGTTCGCCTCGACCATTACCATCACCGTCATCGCCCTGGATCGCTACCACGTGATCCTGTCGCCGACCGGCGGCACGGCCGGCGTGATCGGTGGCGGGCCGACGGCGGGCAGCAAGCGGCGTTTCGCCGGCGCCGTCTGCCTCATCGCCGCCATCTGGATCGTGGCCTCGTTGATCGGGGTCCCGCTGGCGGTCTACAACGGCACCACCGAGACGGGCTACTTCGTGCTCGTCTCGTTCACGATGTGCATCGAGAAGTGGCCGAGCGCCGAGGCGCGCTTCGCCTACGCTGCAGTCGTCATGGTGCTCCAGTTCGTCGTGCCGATCTCTATCCTGGCCATCGTCCACTGGCGCATTTCGAACTTCCTCAAGTGCCGCATCAACTCGAATCCGAACACACTCAGCTCGGTCCGGAGCGCCGTCAAGGAGACGCGCCGCCATCGGAAGAACACCAGCCTGCTGATGGCGATCACCATCATGTACGCCCTCTGCTGGTTTCCGCTGACGCTGCTCAACTTCCTCGCCGACTTCAATTACAGCCTCTTCATGTACCGGAACTTCCTGCTCGTCTACGCCGCCGCGCACCTGATCGCCATGACGTCGGCAATCGCCAACCCGATCCTCTACGGCTGGTACAACGCCAACTTCAAGCGGCACTTCCTCCAGACGGTTTGCTTTTGGCGGCTGGACGGCCACCAGGCGGGGTCGCGGGACGGCGCCCGGACGGCCGCCGTCGGGGGCGCCACCGGCGAGCGGTGCGCCTTCAATGTCGTGCACGCGAAGCCGATCAGCTACAAGGCGATCCAGACCGAAGTGCAACCGCAGATGTTGACGTACACGCCGCGAGAGTCGCCGGTTATGATAACCGAAGCCTGTCAGATGACAACCGGAAGCGGTGTCTGGTATCCCCAGAACGAGGCGCACGATCCATAAACGGCTCCAGTTCGGGTATAATGTCGCTAATGGCCTGAGCTATTCGCTCCAGGACAGTTGGTATTGAAGACGTTGTACTGTAGGAGAGTGCAGCCGTCATCTTCCTGATTGAAGTCATCGACAAGGTCCGGGTCACACTATTTAGAGCACGTGAATGAAAAATGTATTTGCACCTGTAAGCGAATATATATATATATATATATATATATATATATATATATATATGACGCGTGTGTGTATGGATGTCTCCCATATTTACTGAAACTGTATTGGTTTCAGAAGGTATTATAGGCAGCCATGTTTGTTTTTGTCTGACCAAAATTTGTGTAATTAGAGCTAAAATAGTACCATTATAATAGATACAGTAGCCGCTTCCTGAAACTGTTTCCGGATCCTTTTTTAAACAAATCCATTCCGGACACGTGGGAGAAGCTACGAAATGTTCTTTTTATAAATTCGTCTCGATTTGTGATGTATTTGTGTTTGTAATCTGAATGTTGTTAACACGTACACACACGCACACACACGGCCGGTTTCTGCCCCTCCCCCCATCAATTACCGTTAATTATGTTGTTATATCCAAGTCGGAGTTTCCACCGAACGATTCCAAATTTTTCCTGTTTCTTTAACGAGACAAATTCCTTTCCACATCTTCAGTTCATCCTCTCTCTCTCTCTCTCTCTCTCTCTCTCTCTCTCTCAGTCCGGTGATTTAACAGCCAAAAGGAAGAGGTTATCTAGCTAAGCCGAGAGAAAGCCCTCGTCTCGGTTACTGGCAATCCCGGATCAAATCCGATTGCTGTCACGAGCGACCGTTGTTCGGGATGTCGTCCCTTTCGTGTCCTCTGATGGATGTATAGTTCATCAGCGCGCATCCCGTAATTCGGGCGACTTCAGCGAGCAGCAAGCACAACAACGTTCGGCGAGCTCGAATGAGCAATGTATGATGGAATGTCTCGCTTTCCGAAGACGTGGGCTCGAATCCAGTATCCTCCGTAAATCCCAATCTTACGTGCCTCCCAGATCACACAGATACGATCCGCGATTGTCATAATTTATGAGAGAGAGAAAACCAACTGTCTTTTGTTTCACGTTTCGCATCTTCCTTGACCCGATTATATTATAAAAAGGATAGGATACTCAGCGAGTGGATGCTGTACTGCAGTCCTGTATCTTTGATGCTTACCATTGTTAATATGTGGCTTTATTTATAGAATTTGTTAAATCAACATAAACGAGTAAAATATGAGCTCTCTCGTCATATATATATATATATATATATATATATATATATATATATATATATATATATATATATAATCTGTCGGTGCGTGAACCTGCTGAAACATTTCTAGGTGCCCGTACAATAATGCAATAATAAGGTAAAGTGTATTTAAATCGAAGCTCATCAGTCTAGTTTTTAATTGGTAAGAAGTATATATGACACATGGCAATAATTAATAGCTGCTAGTTCATGTTTAACAAAACAAATTCTAAATAGCCGCAATTAAGCGTGAATGGCCACGTTTTTTATAGATCCAAATCCCTTCGAAAAATGTGAAAGTTAATATTGTTTACGAAACTGTTATGGAAATAAACAGCATACCACTAAATGTAACAAATTCTAATTCATGCTAATATATATATATATATATATATATATATAAGGCATGTGGTAATTGGTAATCGTAATCGATTATAATCGATTATACCATATGAAGTAATCGTAATCATAATCGAAATTTCCAGATGTAATGTAATCGGAATCAATTACACTGTAAATGTGATCAGTGATTATTTTCACGGATACACATTATATATATATATATATATATATATATATATATATATATAAAACTTCTTGGGTGAATGTTTAAAGCTGGCATACCGATGACCCGGTTGAAGGGGGTCAAGGGATAGAAATGGGTCAGTGAGTTAATGGGCCAGTTCGTAGAAAATGAAGCCTAAAAGCCCCTATCAGATACCCCCCCCCCTATATAGGTTTAATGGTTGACTAAAACAAGCTTCTTATTTGGTGAGGCTTTTAGGTGCAATTAAGGGTTTATATTGGACCTCATTCGTAACGTAGCCTAAACGACTGAACGAAATGGGCTGGCAAATAGCAGTTATAAATATATGCATTGCTTCCATTCAACACGTACACACTCACTCTCTCTCTCTCTCTCTCACACACACACACACACACACACACACACACACACACACACACACACACACACACACACTCTCTCCACACACACACACTCTCTCTCTCTCTCTCTCTCTCTATATATATATATATATATATATATATATATCCACCCACAAATACATAAGTATATCTCAGTATTTAAGCTCTTCTATAACGTTTTCTGGAATTGTTCATCATTATAACTTCATTGTTCTCAGTTGCTGTATCCCGTATTCAGGTTTTATGTTGTCTCCTGCTCCTGGCACACACTGCTAAAATCTTACCTGTTGTCCTAATTCTAAATCACGTAACTGGTCCACAATACCTGTTGTACGTACAGGTTTTACCCCGTAAACAAGGCAAACTGTTCACCATCATACTGTCTTATGTAATAAGGGATAAACCTCAGGTAAGCCGGTAATTACTTTACGGTTAATAACTTGCTGAGGACACACGGACACACACACACACACACACACATACACACACACACACACACACACACACACACACACACACACGCACGCACGCACACACACACACACACACACAAGGGAAGAGCATTCCGATGGTACAGTGAATAGAGCACTGGGATGCAATTATCAAGACCAGGCTTCACACTTGAGTAATACGTGCCATATATCCCAGGTGTTATCAGAACTGCGGTTGAATCAAAACACTCGCTAGCTTCCTCGCCTACTCACTCACACAATAATTCACTTACTCACTCACTCACTCTTGGGAACAAGAATGTAAATCCGGTTAAATAGCGATTTATCATATGTTTATGCGCCATGACACCCAGCAGTTTCTATAGGTTTCATATATCTGTATGAAGCCCATATATATATATATATATATATATATATATATATATATATATATATATATATATATATATATATATATATATATATATATATATAATAATAATAATAAAGATACACAATCACTTGTCATATAAAATATGTTGTAAATATATATTGTAATGAGACTTATTCAATAAAGAAACTTCTTACGGTGTCCCTTTCCCCGCATTTGAGGTATGGAAGCGCGTTTATACGTGTGTGTGTGTGTGTGTGTGTGTGTGTGTGGGCGCGCGCGCGTCCCCCTCATGTTGTTGTCGTAATTCCCGTTGCTTCGCGCACTTTCTCTCTCCGAACACAATATACTGCCAATTTGCAGCTCGCTGACAGCATGGCGGGCATCTGTCATAAGTCCGCACATGGTATACCAACGCCCGCACCGCCCACTCAGAACGCCCAGACGGAACGCCCACACGACAAGGGCATTGAGACAGGCCGCGGAGAGATAAACCACTTATAAACTACCCGCCTAGGTACACTTATTGGCAAAACCTGGCAACGACGAGGAACATAAAAAAATGGAAGCAGAAGATGAAAAAAAAAATAGAAGGAAAATAAAATAAAAACGAAAAGTGGACTCTTCCCAAGATAATTCATCCTCCCGTCCTCCCCCCTCCCGATAATCGGATGACAAGACAATAAAGAATGCCGGGCTGTTGTCTTTGGTTGCACGGCGGCAGCCATTAGGATAACATCATCATCTCCAATAGGACTTCCGCCTTCAAAGCTAATAATCTCGTCCGACCTACCTAATTCGACCCCGAGACCAGTCGGCGATCATAAATAGACTGATCTGATCAGGAACAGTCCGCGCACACGTGACGACTGTTTCGTTTTTTGGTGGGGGGACACGCGCACACGCACACACGAGCACACACACGCACAGGCGTTGAAATGCGGAAGTGGATGTCTAATTTCGGTCGACGTCGCCGTGGGAGAAACTAATTTCTCCCACGTGTCTCCGACACCGAATGAGCAGGGTAGGATCTGAGCTCAGGTTACGGCCCGCTTTGTACTGAAGTTCAAATATCAGGCTAGACTAATAATATTTGGGCTAAAATTTCACGATTGATACACCGCCAATATGGCAGGCTGGGGGGGGGGGGGAGATGTTTTGTATATGTCAGAGTGCTGAAAGAGTGAGGTGAATTATTGTTAAGGTGTAGAATTAGTATGGTTGCTGCAGGGGTTTAAAACTTTGCTATGTTATTAGCTGCAAAACGTGCGATCTAATGAGGAATGGGGGGGGGGGCGATATAGATTGCTCTTCCTCAAACTTTACTTTATGCTTAAAAGCGTAGCATCCGTATCTATACAGGATCTGTAGTAAACAGTATGTAGGTGAAACTGACTGACTGATCCATTGACCTGAAAGAAAACTAGACCGAACACGGCCACCTATTTCATGGCAAACAGGTTCCAACTTCTGGTCGTGGAAAAAAGGAACGCAGACTGCAAATTCAGGTTTATAAATGAGGTGAATTATTGTTGTGTCGATGGTTACATAAGCCGTGGGCGTGGAAGTAATACAAACGGGATATCTTTTCATGGGTAAGTATAACACATTTAAAATAGCTGAACTATTGTTATTATATTTAGTCTAATCAACAATCCCCGGCCTATCTCTGGCGTTTGATCCCAACTAAACTAGATCTACGGACTTGCTAAAACGACATTTACATATTTCATGGCATATAATAGGACAGGAGTAATACAGATTGTCTGCACACACAAAATTATAATGCACACATCTCAATAAATGTCCGTATCCATAGGCTCAAAACTCGAAGTGCAGCCGCTTCAACGTTCGTCTCCCCCCTACCGGAAGTCAGAGCTGTTTGGTCGTGGCGGCCCAATCAAACACCACTGAGTGCTTGGTCTAGTTTTCTTTTAGGTCAACGGAGACTGATCTCTTCCCATAATATCCACTCTCCACTGATTTGCGACTGAAAGAAGACATACAGATGTGTGCGCGTGTGAATTTATGTGTATGTGTGTATGTATGTGTGCTATTCGTCCCTTCATCTACATATGTATCTGTCTATTTATCCATCTATCTATCTGGGGTGCCCCATCATTTAATTGATAGCGTGGCTTGTCACAGATCTCAACCACCCGAGTTCAAATCTCGGCGTGGACATGTTTCAAGGATGTTTCAACTTTTTCTTCGCTTCATTGCCTTTGTCTGTCATTCGGCCCATTTAGTCTAAAATGTTCAGAAAAGTGGCCGTTAAAACACCAAACATCATATTGTATATATATATATATATATATATATATATATATATATATATATGATGCGTGTGTGTGTGGAAAATTTATGACTAAGCGGATATATGTTAAAACATGACACCTAACAGAAAAATAGGATCAAATTAAACCAATCATACATCGAAATCGAAAAGAAAATGAAGAAAGTATGCAATAAACTATGAGATGATGATGATGATGATGATGATGATGAATACCAACCGAGCAAATATAGATGATAACGGTGTGATGCGCGTGGAAGACAACACGATACTAGAAAATATGATCATATTACCCCAATTCTTCAAAAACTACATTGGCTACTTGTTAGACAGCGTATCCATTTTAAGATTCTGTTAATAACTTATAAATCTATTAATGATATGGCACCAGAATACTTGTGTGAACTGGTTTCCATTAGAAAGTCATCCCGAAAACTCAGGTCATCCAGTCAGATACTATTGCAGGTGCCAGTGTCTCGGCTCAAGTCATATGGTGATTGTGCGTTTAGTGTTGCAGCCCCCAATTTGTGGAATAAGTTGCCGGCAAATATTAGAAATTCGTCGTCTCTTGGAAATTTTAAGTCTCTTCTAAAAACACACCTATTTAAGGTCGCTTTCACAGATAAATAATTATTATCTTTTAAATCATTACAGGGTTTTTACAGACATTATTTGGGGTATTATTAAATTACATATTATTTGTACAGCGCCTTTGAATGGCTCCTGCTAGTAAGGGCGCTTTATTAAATATACATTATTATTATTATTAACACGAGTGTCATCATTGAGAAATGGCTCCGATGGTACGCATGGCTATCAAATAAAGAAAATAATTTCTGTCGAACGGATAATGATTATTGCTAAACATAGATACCGATAATTACATCTTACTTAATAAGATGTAATTAGATATTGCTTAATATTGCTAAATATTGCTAAATATTGTTTAACTGCACCGATGACGGGTGCTGCTGCTAACCAGAACATGTTATATATATATATATATATATATATATATATATATATATATATATATATATACATATATATTTAGGATGGCATGAATTATTGAAGAAACAAAAATTAATTTCTCCCTCGTGTGTCTGAGGTAAGATGATGGTCGTTTTGGTACTGAAGATGGAGGTCAGATAAGAATGATGTATTTGTGGTCAGTTGTCATCGGGATTATATGGCCAATGTGGAGGAGGGGGAGGGGTGTGTGTGTGTGTTATATATCAGAGTTACGATGGAGAGTGATGCATTATGGGATAATTATATGGAATGATGAGATATTCAGTAGAATTTCTACCTATTATATAGATGGAGTAGGTCAGATGAAGGACAAGATGGCGACGTGAAGATAAAGCCATGTTCTGTCTTATGCTCTTACTGTGTTCCTCTTTTTCACCTTCTCCTTCCCACGCCTTCTCTTTGTTCCTACCTAATTTTCCGCCAGTGAATATATATATATATATATATATATATATATATATATATATAATATGTATGTCTCTCTCTCTCTCTCTCTCTCTCTCTCTGTATGTCTCTCTCTCTCTCTCTCTCTCTCTCTCTCTCTCTCTGTGTGTGTGCGCGCGCGCGTGTGTGTGAGTGAGTGAGAGGGGGAGAACTTTGCCGTATGTCTCAATCTTGCACACAGAGCCGACAAGAAGCCTGGTTATCCAATAAAACGATATGTGCACCAAATGTGCACCAGACAACTTTATCCTCTGATGGACGATATGTTATCTGATATGAAGTTGTATTGAATATCACAATCGCTGAATGATATTGTATACACTTATCTTGTCTGACATCAAATGGAATGACGTCTACTGCTGTCAAGGCTATCTCTGTCTGATATATATATATATATATATATATGAGCGAGATTCGGCTTTGTTATAAAGAGGATCACCTGTCAATATATATATATATTTTTCTGTATTAAGCTAATAGCATAAACAATTGTATTACAATCATCCGAAATATATTATACGTTATGATCTGTTAAACCCGTTGTCGTTCTAGTTATTATCTTGTCGAGAGAGAGAGAGAGACTAAACATTCTTAAGGTTTGTTGGTTTTGTTGTTCGGGGAGAATCATCAGGCTGTCGCTTAATCAGCACAGCCTTTATGTTGGAGTGATTGAGAAACCACCTCCCCCCACCACTCACAGGGGAGCAGTACGGAAAGATGGAGCCGAAATACCCTGAGGGTGGTCACTGCCAGAGTGTTTTACGTCCTCGGGGGTTTTAACGGCCCCCTTTATTTTAAATAATTCAGTGGAGACGGCAGCGCCATTTAACGTGGTCAGCCACCCACGATGTAGTGAGCCGAGAAATTAATCCCTGGAAAAGTTTCGACCTCTTACGGGGTTCGAACCTGCGACCGTTGGCACCGAGTGCCGGGTGCTTAACCGCTAGGCCACCGGAGCTCACTCATGTCTTAAGGGGCAGTTGATGACCTATATATCGCCATTCATCACCGCGCCACCAGACGGCACCACCGTCGTCTTCGAAGCGCGTCACATCGCTGTCACTTGTTTTGATTGATACACTCGTACGTCATCGCGCTGATACACCTATCCACTACTGAAAGCCTTTCACCCTACGAACCGAGGAAAAGGTGTCATCGCGGAATATAATTCATCGACCAAACCATAGTCGGTTATTATTGCCCAATGACAGCCATAATCTGGATCGAAGGATGGTGTAAGAGCTTCTAATACGAGCGAGACGATTAAAAGCGGCGAGCTGATTCGATGATTAATTGCCGGATGTGATCCATAATAAACTGCCCTCGTTTCCATACATGCGTGTAATAATCGCCGGAAGATGCCCAACCCTCTGTATGGTTTTTTTAAAATATATTCTTCCCCCCCCACTATTAAACTTCTACTGCAGGTATTTAAATGGGGCGCCACCGTGGTCTAGTTGGTAGCGCGTTGGACCACGGATCACTACCACAAATCACGTGGTCATATCTGAAGGGTGTTTCTTCGTTGACTTCGCTTTATTAACTTTTCAGGCGCCCCTCGGCCCATTTAGCCTACCATGTGCACAAAGGTTGCCGTAATCATCATCATTTAGAAATTAAAGGAATGTCCGGCGTTCGTAAGAAGAATAATAACCACAATAATGTGGTAGTAAGTGAACAGGTATTATATTAAATTGTCTATTTAACTATTTATCAACAACACGGGAAGTTCTCATTACCAGTAATTGGACTTTCAGGTATTCAGTGTGAATGTTTATTGCCGTTTTAAAGTGTTTTTTCGAAGCATAAATATATATTAAATGTCAGACCGTGTACTAATAAATACTATGGGTGGGTGGGTGGATGGGTTATTACCATTCCTACAGACGTCTAGGTGTCTAAATGGCATTTGTGGTACAGCCACCCCCTCACCTTTAGAAAGGTTAAAATAACTCCGTTTCGAAAACCGAACCTTTCTTTTCAGAATGTCATCAAGACACGACGATGCACTTCCTGTGGCAATATATTAACCAACGGAAGATGTGGTGATTAGAATGGCCCCTAGCAAGGTGACGAGAGGTTTTGGGGACGAACATGCATCACTCCGGTTACTATTGTGTCTTGACACACAACAAAGCTATAGTGTCTCCCTGTTCGTTAGCAATGTCATAACGTAAACAAGCGGAAAGAGCACAACTCTATCACATTACTTCATCAAGTTTGCCGATAAAGCTCCCATGTCGGCCCTCACTGTTAGGTGTAAAGTTGAATCATACATGAATAACACACACACACACACACACACAATAATGGCCGAAATGGCAGTTATTTTACATGGCTTAGCTACCTCAAATGAGGGAGACGCACATGGTCTGTAATTTACAGCTTCACCACGGAGCCAATTCTAAATAAATTTAGAATTTACAATAGATGGCATATTTGTTGGAGAAAACCTTAACTAGTTGCCTGGTTGGCTGAAAAACGACCTCCTACTACAGTGCCATATATATATATATATATATATATATATATATATATCCTTTAGGCTTTCATCAAGTATTTGACTATGGACTTCATCGGTGTCAATTGATCTATCATGATGTGACAAAAAGGTTGATATAAATTGATGATTTAATTTCGCCACCTGAGAATGGAAAGAGCGGCATTGGTCAGTGTAGTTCAGCCTCATGCCATTTATAAGGCTTTTTGTGACGTTAACATGGAAATAAATTAAAAAGGAGTTTTTTTTAAAAGTAGTCATCCCATTTGAGTGGCAGGACAATCCACATAGAATCATAGGTACCTCATTTTCATGTACACATGTAAATTCACATTTGGGCATCACCCACGTATATATATATATATATATATATATATATATGAGTGTGTGTGTGTGTGTGAATATTTTCAGGTAATATAGATATAATCTGATTATACAGATTAACTATAACATAATAACCCCCCTCCTGAGTAAAACAAATGAAGGAACAGATCAGTATTATTAAAAGCTTCTATTTTAATATATATTTTCCAACAATCCACTTAATACAGAACCATACCTACATACCGATATCAAGTTGTCGTTGCGGCGGGAGATTATCATTCTGGCTCGTATCCTACATATTTACAGTTTTCGAATGAACAATAATAATTTTGCTCTGATTGTTCAATGAATACGGCTTCAGGTTTTCCGGACACCCCTAGTGTGTTTGTGATTGTGAATCTCAGCATTTATTTAATGACAATTGTCTGAGGGGTTCGACTAATGCAGTCATTACTGAGCGGAATTCTCTGCAAATACTTCCGACGCCCACGGAATGATAAATGTGTTCGTGTACATTACTGGCAGCTGTAGTGTAATGCTGTAGAGTAATGATCTAACATTTAACCTTCACGTATATTGTACTCAAGGTCGAAATTATTGACCTTTTCTTGCACTTGACTGAAATATAGATTTACACATCCAAAATAAATAAACACATAATTTGAAATTATTTCCCAGCAGCGGAATTAACAGAGGGCATAACAGATAATTTAGGAAGGGTTTATTAGCGGTATTGGCATTTAAAAGGTAATATAATACATTTGAGAGCACACACACACACACACACACACACACACACACACGCACACACACACGCCTGTATAATGTATAAAGTGTATATATAGACTTGAACATCCCTAAACTTAAACATTCTTAAAGCTATACGAGCATCAAACGATGCTAGTTTATAGCAGGTTGAATACAAATGAAGGAAGTAGTTCATATATCAAGCTAATAAACAAACATTCATCTACTCCAGTGAGCTCCGGTTCGAACCCCGCAAGAGGTCGAAACTTTTCTCAGGGATTAATTCCTCGGCTCACTAAATCGTGGGTGGCTGACCACGTTAAATGGCGCTGCCGTCTCCACTGAATTATTAAAAATAAAGGAGGACGTTAAAACCCCCCTGGGGACGTAAAACACTCTGGCAGTGACCACCCTCAGGGTATTTCGGCTCCATCTTTCCGTACTGCTCCCCTGTGAGTGGTGGGAGAGGTGTTTCTCAACCACTCCAACATAGAGGTTGTGCTGAATAAGCGACAGCCTGATGATTCTCCCCGAACAACAAAACCCAAACCATTCATCTACCTGTCGGGTAGATTACACATAAAAGTACAACATAGTTATATCTGACACGACAAGTTACAATAAACATCGGGTCCTGTACTTCAAAGATAACGCACATTTCTGGTTAGTTGATAAAATGTGTTATACCGAGGCAATGTTCGTTAATTATAATTATATAAATATTTGTATCAATGATAAACACTAAAGCATAAATTATTATATATATATATATATATATATATATATATATATATATATATATATATATGATGTGTGATGTAAATGTTGCTGTTTTACGGCCATTTTTGTGCACATGGTAGGCTAAATAAGTAATGAGGAGAAGTGAAAGATGAAACACCCTTCTGACATAGCCCGGCAGAGGTTTGAACCATGTGTTATAGATCAGTAGGGAAACGTGGGGGTATAACAACAAGAACAACAACAACAACAACTGTTATTACTTCTAAACTACTACTACTACTACTACTACTAATAATAATAATAATAATAATTATCTATTTAATATAAAAAAATTCTCTAGTCAGTCATATTCTAAAAGCCATTTGTCACTGATGACACTACCGTTATCTTCAAGAACACATCATTCCCGTGTGTCAGGTATTTTTGTTTGATTGATTACCTCATCTCCATCAGCTACCTGTCCATTACTTAAAGCTCTTTTTCCTCCTCAGCCACAAAACTTATCACCGAGACAAAACACACTAAATAACGCAGCTTCTTCTTATGGTGGACCGTGGCGGCCATAACACGTGTACACATCCACATGTAACAAGAGCCTAAAATTAGCGCTATGGTGCTATAAAATGTGAAATGAACCAGTGATTAAGCGCTAAATATGATCCAGTACCTGCGACCCGTACCGATGGTAATGTTAAAATAAGGAATCAATGTTTTTTACTAGAACGACAAAGGCAGGAAAGGCGTTTTCCTAAATATCTAGCCATGCAGTCGCTGCAAGAAGGGAAAAGATAACTCTTAACCAACAGCGCCTTAACTGGTTCCGATAGAGCGTATTCGTGTGTAAACCAGCCATTAATAACGCCTCTCTGTCCGGATGGTGTACGTATCGCCATTACTTTCCCTCTGGTATGTCTGGAATCATCCCTGTTTGAAATCGCGTGCGATTCTTTCCCCAGACTCTCGCCGACGCCGACGAATGACTAGCCGGCAGGACATGCTGCGATTAGAATGACGCATAGCGAGGTGACGAGAAGCGTTGGGCCGAACATGCGTCACTGTAATTATTATTGGCTCCAGTCACACGAGAAAGCGATGATGTCATAACGTCGACAATGGGGCAAGTGTACCGGGATCCGCGACAACTAATCACCTCACCAATTTCGCTCATTTTCCTCACGTATTCTACACTGAAAAGGCTTACATAACTAACACGGTTAGGATGAAGTATTGAGGTTCCCGTGTGACGTCACACTAATCATCCTAATGTAATATTTTTATTTTTATTTATTTATTTGTATTGAGCCTTCAAAAGAAGAGTATCTAAATATACATACAGGGAATACATAATACACAGCAATATAATATCAATATAAAGTAATCAGCAACCTGATTCAGTAAAAGATGCTATGTATAAAATAGAAATATAACAACTATCACAGATATATTAAGTAAGAATATTTCAAAATACAATGTCGTATGTCAACATTAAAATTGGTTGGTTTTGTTGTTCGGGGTCAATCCCCAGGCTGTCGCTTAATCAGCACAGCCTCTATGTTGGAGTGGTTGAGAAATCCTCCCCCACCACTCACAGGGGAGCAGTACGGAAAGATGGAGCCGAAATACCCTGAGGGTGGTCACTGCCAGAGTGTTTTACGTCCTCAGGGGTTTTTTAACGTCCCCCTTTATTTTAAATAATTCAGTGGAGACGGCAGCGCCATTTAACGTGGTCAGCCACCCACGATGTAGTGAGCCGAGAAATTAATCCCTGGAAAAGTTTCGACCTCTTACGGGGTTCGAACCTGCGACCGTTGGCACCAAGTGCCGGGTGCTTTACCGCTAGGCCACCGGAGCTCACCTTCAACATTAAAACGGCACCAACAACATATTTAACACATAATGATCGTAAGGATCACCATCATGGGTCAGCAATAGCCGTCTTACACTGTCTGCTAGCCCATCTCTTCTACGGCATAGCACTTCTTCAAATCCATTCTTGTTTTGTCGGCAAAACTTTATCAATAACAAATTTAAAAAAAAAATTCGGGCGTAAACCAAAAAGTTTTTAATCCCTCAATAAGATCAGTGTGACCAACTAGCTCGCCGCAGACATACATATTTAACAGATGAGTATAAAATGACTTTGCTCGTGAAGTGTTAGAAAATACGGTGCGAATCAAATCCGGCGAACTTATTTCGACAGTCGTTTCAACCTTATTTACATTCAGGGCTTTCAAAACCAGGTGTACTTTAGCAGTATTTGTGCAGACCTATTCCGGCTTTAAGTAATTTTGTCTGCAACCTTTCCATGGTCTTTAGAGACTTTTTACCTACGTACATAGACTTACAACAATATGTTAACAAAAACAGGTCTAACTGCTGCCTTACAAACATAAGACGAAGCATCAGTATCGGGAAATGTTGTTATTAAAACGAGCGCCTTGCAGGGCATACTAATCCCTCCTACAGGCATTAATTCGGTTATTAAAGTGTACGTATGTCTATCTATACTCAGTGACGGGCACCGAAAGATTTGGTCAGCTAAAAAAAGATTCCTTTTACACTAAAATATCTCGGGCCTGGGAGGGGGGGGGATATGTGTGATTATCATCATCATCATCATCATCATCATCATGTAAGTCATAAGAGTCGACTAAAAGAGAGCTCTATCAAATTATCTCCTCGATCTGTGCTGGTGTGTTCTTTAGTTTCTAGGGCTGGCTGGCTCACTCACTCACTAGCACATCGGATGGGACGCTTACGTTACTAGACGCAATCTGATAAAATTTGTTTGGTTTCTTTCCGAGTATACAGGGGGGGGGGGCCTCCGGGTTGGATCTCAGCTAGATCACTACCACCCGTGTTCGAATCTGGGCGTGGGCATAGCTGAAGGTCGTTTCATCTTTGACTTCGCTCCATTACCTTCGGAGGTCGCTCGGCCCATTTAGCCTACCATGTGCACAAAAGTGGCTAAACAATCATCGTCATCATCTTTCCGCGAGTATAATTAATTTCATAGAAGGACACACTATACAACGCTTGTTTAACAATATTCATGAATATTCAGAATGGGTCAGGAATAAATATATGATTGCGAGCCTATACGTCAAGTTAATATTGATATTAATATTATACGGAGATGACGAGAATCTTTAGACGTCTAAAACAAGTTACCGTTATGACGTCATCAAAGAAAAACAATATTATTCTATCTTCTTGTAAAAGGTGCTATAAATGAGGAACTGAAGAGTATAAGTATTTAATTCTAGTTAATTGTAAGCCTAAAAAAGATTTCCATTGGAAGGATTTATATATATATATATATATATATATATATATATATATATATGAGCCTATATATTTCCCCTTTGAAGTGTCTTTTTGTCATGTCCCGGCTGAGACTAAAATTAGGTCTAAACAAAACACTCATTCTTTCTGTGCATCGAGAGCAATCGCTGGTCCGAATGGCTACTGTCTTTAAAAAAAAAACTTACTGTTAACTTCATCTCATATATAGAAATACCTCTTTAATTGATAATGTACTCGCCTCTGTGATGGTATTTCTATATTACGGTAATTTACTTATTACGGCCATCATTTCTCGGCGACATGAAAGGTGAACGTGACAGGTTGATTTTGTGCCGATCCCTCTTTTGTGCCGATCCCGCAAATCCCCTCCTTTGATGTTTTATGATGTCACAGTTTGAGATAGCCGAGCACGAATATGAGCACGTGATGGAAGGTAAGATGGTGATGATGATGATTGATGTTTTACGGCCACTTTTGTGCACATGGTAGGCTAAATGGGCCGAGCGACCTCCAAAGGTAATGAGACGAAGTGAAAGACGAAACAACCTTCAGCTATGCCCACGCCGGGATTCGAACACGGGTGGTAGTGATCTGTGGTCCAACACGCTACCGCTAGACCACGGAGGCGCAACTTCATACGTTGACCTGATATCTTATCCATCCGTCCACAAGAAGGGAGTTTGGCATTCGTCCAACATCATCTTCCGATTGACAGAACCTGTCAACGCGCGGAGACGGCAAAGCAAAGGAATAATAAAATAAAGCAGACGACCCAATTAAGATAAAGAGGCTTTAATTTGATGATGATACAGCCTAACACACGGAATTGCTGACGGACTTATTTTTTAGTTCTATAAATATCATCGTGAAGGGATCAATATGAAAATATAGATAGAAAATACATTGAGAGGCGTATGATATATATATATATATATATATATATATCGTCATCATTATCACCACCACGAGATCAAGAGTTTCTAATGTCTTAATATAATAATAATAATAATAAATAGGTGGTTTATAAAACACCATACTTATAGTTAGTTGACCTGCAGCAGAATTTAAGGAGTGTGAGTAAGGTGTTCAGCAACCAACGATGTTGGGACACCGGAACTTAATCTCTCAATTTGTATATGGGATTAAAAATCACGATGAGCAAGTGTCCACTTTTTCATTCGCTTGATGAGCAACTGTCCGTACTCCCAATCTAGCACTCCATGAAGCCGAAATAGCTACCGGTACCCTCCAATAATCAGGATTATTTCCTCATATCTGTGATACCAGGTATATAGGGTTTGTGATTATTAGTGAGAGATTGGGGTTAATTTTATTAGAATTACACACTTAAGTCATATTATTTGAGGCTGAACTGTCCCTTTAACTCTTTACAATCACTACTGGTCAAATGCCCACTGGCGTCGAATGATTCAATGAACATTGGAATAATAAAATTAGTACAACCTATTTATTTATTTATTGATTGAACATTAGTTGAACATGAAACCCTTTGTTTTATAGCATTGGCAGCAGTTAAGAAATGGTCGGCAGGTCCCAGTGGACTAAACTATGTCAGCCCAATGGAGTTTGGTAATGTTGGCCCCACATTGTACACCAATTTGTTTTCAATTTGGAAGAACAGATTTGTACTATCTGGATCTCTCAGCATAGAAATATTAATTTTAAAATATAAAATTTTCCTTTTTCATCTAGCAACGTATTTATATAAAGAAGTTGCTATATCAGCAATGCATCATTAACACAATCATTGTCATCGTAACTATTGAACTATTGTATTAATTCAATTTACTCTGTTGTATCAATATTCAGGAATTCAACATGTAAGTAAATATTTTGAGAATTGTTAATTCAAGAAATTGAGCCAAAAGTAGGAAAATTGCAATCACCAAAACCATTTTGGATAAATCATATATGGATCATATGCATTTTGTAACATTAAGACATTTGTCACCAGGAAGTTGATGTGTATTGTGGGTTTTTTTTAGACAAAAAGACTATTTGAGAAAAGATCAGCGACATAAAGAATAGTAACCCAAAGGACATGTAATTAAAACACTCACAATCTAATACGAATCATTTACAACAAGGACATAATGGCTTTTCATTTTAATAAAATTATATAACATTCACAAGAGAACGTTCACGTCACCTGAGTTTGTCACAATCTTGTTTAGCAAAACAATTGCTTTGTAATGAATATGTACAGCTTTAAAAACAACATAACATTGAGCCATGACTGTAAGAGAAAAATATATTTACATATCATTGAATATCAGAAGTAAGGAGAACAAATGTATAAATATGATTCTGTACAAATTCTTAGAACAAATATGAGAAAACCTTGGCTACTAAGAGGTCTCTGAAATTGGCATATGATTAACAACAACATTCAACACACACACACACGCACACACACACACACACACACACACACACACTGACAATATAGAAATATGATTTCAATCATACAGAAAATTACCCCCAAAAAAACTTTTATAAAAAGGTTAAAAACATCAACATCACTGGATTTTAGATCTTAGCACCTCAAAATGTAAATAGTAATAAATAATTATCATAAAGCTTTAACATTATGCATACATCACTTACAATATTAGTATTATTTAATAAAATAAAACATTATTATTATTATTATTATCATAGTAACATTTTTTAAATGACCACCTAACAGATTTAATGAAGGAAAATTACTGAACTAGTAGAACTTTATCTAATCCAAATGAACTTTTCACCATCCAGTTGTTTGATGACTTGACGTGTTTCTGCTTCAAATAAAATCCAGTTTCAGTTCACAACCAACAGAATAGCACCCATTACCCTGATATACAACTGCCAATGGTAGCCAGTTATTCGATCATCTATATCCTGGCAAAAATATTGCTTAAGTCTTTTCTAGGAAACGTTTTGTGCCAAAGTTACTTCAATATATAATAATATCGTCTCAGTATTACCAGTAATAACAATCGTTATATGCCGGTGAAGCTTAATAGGCATAGGACACTTTAATAAACATAATCCTCGTATTCCACCGACTGGTCCTTGTTCCGTGTTCTTCCCGATCTCGACCTTGCACGGCCATCTTCATTTCCATCATCCCGACCATCATCCGGATTATAACCAGCTTCCTCGTATTTATCTTCATATCCATCGTTGTCGTGGTAACTGCTTTCACGATTTACATCTCCATATTCATCGCCATCGTATGACTCATCGTTATAGAAATGTCTTTCTTCATGACCATAGGAAACATGCTTCTTTATTTTTGATTTTCCATCACCTACAAAACAACAACAAAGTGTGAAATATTGTTTGATATTTAATAATAATAATAATAATAAAAGTATTTTATATAGCGTCTTATTTAACTCGAGTTGCTCTGAGGTGTTTTACATTGAAAACATAGTTAATATATATTCTGGCTCATACATAGGACAAACATCTTTTATAGATAAATACACTGGTTATAGATAATTAAAATAGGATAATTTAAATCAGTGGGTTTTAAGAACCTTACAGAATATTTTTTTACTTGCTGCAAATTTAATTCAGATTTAGGCAACTTATTCCAGAGCCTTAACTAGATCTTATAATCAGAAAGATTTATCTCTGTACGTATCCACTTTTGTGCATGTGGTAGGCTAAATGGGCCATGCGATCTCCAAGGATAATAAAGCAAAATGAAAGATGAAGCATCCACCACACATAGCCAGGCTAAGATTTGAACCCAGGTGCTAGAGATCTGTAGCCAACTACAACATCATTTAGGCCAAAGAGATGCCCCCCCCCCCCTAAAAAAAACTAAAACAATATTGAAATAATGCTAAATACATCCGAATGTAATAAATGTACTATATAGACTTATCAGCAAATCATTTACTAGAAATTAATCATAGATGAGCTAAAAATTAATGATTAACTGTCAGAGCACACAGAGACAGAAAACAATATTTACTTTATACTAACAATGGGATGAAATCTACAACCTGTAACTACTTTGTCTAAACCTAACATAATATATAATATGATGAATACCAAAACCTGTTAAATACACATTACCCAGATGACCATATATATATATATATATATATATATATATATATATATATATATATATGGTCCCACAGCCAAGGAAATATTATTTTCCAGGACTTTACCAGAACAAAATTACCATTTCCAGGTCAAAGTATACAAGATTTAAAGATAATAAATCAAGATATGTGTGTAAAAGCATATTTATTTGATGTATTATTGATGTATTATTGACAATTGACATTTTTATGGTGCAGGTTCCTCGTCACCATTTCTAGCTGTTTGATCCACCCACTTTTATTTTGATTGTAACTAACATGGAATATCGAGACTATGTGCTAGGACTCTTTTTCTTCCATAATTGATGAGGATGATTGATGTTTTATGGCCACTTTTGTGCAGCAGTAGGCTAAATGGGCCGAGTGACCTCCAAAGGTAATGAGGCGAAGTCAAAGATGAAACAACCTTCGGATATGCGCATGCCGAGTTTCGAACATGGGTGGTAGTAATCTGGGTCCAACATGTTACTGCTAGACCATGAAGGCACCCCGTTTCTACAATTGAAGTTTTCTTATACAGGCATAATATTTATTCATGGGCTTTTCTGTTCTAAGTGGATTTTTTCATGGGCAATATTTTTCCAGGACAATTACTGATTGTGTAAAATTCAAGGACATTTCCAGGACCTGGAAAATGAATCTGTTATTTTCCAAGTTTTTCAAGAATCTGTGTGAACCCTGATACACACACACACACACACACACACACACACACACACACACACACACACACACACACACACACACACACACAACACACAACACACATATATATAGGTACATTTAATTTCAGTTGAAGAACATTGGTGAAATAAGGTCATGCACCTGAGTAATACCTTTTAATCTGATAAATAGACACCATTTTTGCTTTTGCATATTTTTGAAAAAAGATAAATTATAAATTCCAAACAGATACAACCTAACACTTATGGGTACACAATTCTTAATTAGTCAAAAAGAGCACTTAATCATTTAATATAAATGTTACCAGAGTTCTTAAAAATTCCTTGGAGACATCACACATTATATTAGCTAATCTCGCTTTATGTACTGAACAACATTAAAATCTGATGTTCTTAATCAACTTTAGACCAATTTCCGATCACTTTGACACATCATATAATGTTATGCAGAATTGAATTATAATTTATGCCAATTATGATGTGGTTAAAAGCAAGAAAAAATGCTGTAGACTTTGATAATCTGTTACTGCTCCTCATATTTAGTGAATACACAACTAATACAGGTATTACTGTGCGTAAATTATCGGACGCCTAAAAACTCCTTTCCCTCGTGTATAATATAATGATTTGCTCATTTATAGATGTGCATCAAAGAACATGCCAGTAACACAAAGCACAACACGACACACTGTGATTAAATGATAGCGGATCAAAATAATGTGTATGCAACGTGAAAATAAACTCACATACTTCACTCATAATCTGAAAATAACAAATCAATAATATGTTTGCGTGAAAATTATATATATAACATTATGTAATGCATACATGCAATGCATATGTGTGTGTGTGTGTATGTGTGTATGCATGTGTGTGCAAAGGCAAAAGTAGTTACAATAATACAATCATACATTTGTTTAGTTATTATATCGCAAGATACACCTAAATGTTTTCTACAAATATTATATTCCCCAACAGTTAGATCTACACAGTTACAACCAGCCCAATTGCCAAAACTACGAAGACAGTGTATTACTATTTACCATAGCCCGCTGTGCTCATCTGCGATTTGGCACGTTTCAAACCAAGTCTCATGTCTTTTGCTAGTTTTTGGACTTCATCCGAATCTCCACCAGTCTCTGGATTATAAGAAATTCACGCATATACCATTATTTTAATTTTTTATAATATTAGACATAGAAAATAGCAATGATGATGAATGAACGTGTAACAAACACCTTCCACTTATTACTGTATAGTACTAATATATTCGGCATATATTTATTTAAATTAGAATGATCTGGGACATAATTAAGTTGTTTCTTCCATATTTCGTGCTATCTTCCTGTTCCTTCTTCCAGTTTTGTAGTTGATTTATGTACCTCTACGTTTGGTTGACTTTACAGCTCAGAAATAAGCACATATTAGACTTCTATTCATCTCTGGGCTGTCATAATCAGTAGTTATTAGCAATTGTAAATGATTACATGACCTCAATATGTGCGTATCATGCGTTAAAACTAATCTGATATAATGATGAGGTAAAATGAAAGATGAAACACCCTTCAGACGTATCTAGGCTAGGATTTGAACCCGCGTCCACAGGCTTCAAGCCAAATGTTCTTCATGGAATTCTGCTAACTACTCGTCTTTCAAAGGATTTATTCGCAATAAACATGACACAATGGTTAAGGTTTATCATGGATAATGGTGTTTTATATATATATATAAGAATGGCTGGGCCAATATGTAGTTTGTGTGTGTGTGTGTGTGTGTGTGTGTGTGTGTTGTGTGTGTGTGTGTGTGTGTGTGTGTGTGTAGAGGGGGGCATGCAGTCTCCCCATAATATCCATCATCTTCGTACAAGCCAGCCAGATAATAATAATAATAATAATAATATAACATATTTTTCTCCCAGGCCTCCAGGTTCTCCCAGCTACTCTTAAATACTGACCTATCACAGCACTAGTAACCAGCTCATTTACTTCTTCCCTTGACATGTCAATAATGGCAGCGAGCTGAGAAAGGAAGCTTTTCTTTTGTGCCTAAAATGTAAAAAAAGAAAGGCAAATGCCATTACATAAACAGCAAAGTGCAAAATATACCTGGTTTCTATGTAAACTTTGTGATCAATGTGTAAAGTCATAGTTATGAAGAATTAGTGATTGCCCATACGTGCCGCTTAACGGTTTGTGGACGACCAATTGTGAGGTCAAATGGGTGTGAAACCATAGATCTCTGATTTATTGATGTGCAAAAGTTGGTGGTAACCCGTTCCGTGCCGCTTGGGGATTTGTGGCCGGCCGGTTGTTGGTATCGCACGGTGTAGATGTCGTAGCCGCCGGGTTTGTACTCTATTAATGTTTTCGTGATGTGGGTTGAATGTTCAATTCCCTATATGTATCTGGATTTTTGTAGAGTAGATGAGAGAGTGGTGGTTCTGGAGTGTAAAGTTTCGAGGAGTGTATAGTTTTTGTACAGTTTTGAGTAGAGGAATAAAGTAGACACATGAGTTTTGAAAGAGATAACTTAGCTAAGGCCGAGATCCGGGACGGCCACATCCCGGATCTCGTTACTTTTCAAATGGTTAACAGCCTTAGGTGAAGAATGGATTTACTGTAAACAGATCCATTTTATCATTTTGTAAGTTATGGTAGCAATTGTTGGCTCAAATTCTATTAAACATATTTGTAACAGCCACAAAAATTTACTGAAAGTCGGATATATTATAATTTAGTAAAATTGTGACATATAGTACAGAGCTACTTCACGTAGTGGTGTCTAAGTAGTGGTCCAAGTAATAAAACATAGTTCCTACAGCCAAAGAAATATTATTTTCTAGGAATTTTCCAGGACAAAATTACCATTTTCCAGGACAAAGTATACAAAATTTAAAGGCAACTATATGAAGATATGTGCGAAAAGGCATAGCATATTTATTTAATGTATGATCTATTATTAACATTTTTATGATACAGCCTCCTTCTCACCCCATCTACGATAGCTGTCTGATCCACCCACTTTCATTTAAATTTTAGTAGTCTTTTTCTTCTACAATCAAAATTTTCATCTACAGTCATAATAGTTATTCATGGGCTTTTTTGTTCAATGTGGATTTTTTTCTAGGCAATATTTTTTCCTTGTCAAATTCAAGGACATTTCAAGGACGTGGAAAAAAGAATTTGTTTTTTGCCAGATTTTTCAGGACTCGTGGGAACCACGAATAATGGAATTAGTGGGCTAAACAGGAACCAACTGAGATAATTGAGAAATGCTAAACTTAGGAATAGAAATACTGATTTTATGGTAAATTTAGAAAACAAAGCAGATATCCAGCTCAGCGACCAGTGGGTGGTAGCTTTAGTTTAGTAATAGTCTTATTATAAGGGAACACATTTTAACATTTCATCATATGAGGGGATGCTTGGGTTCTTTAAATATACTGTAATGTGGACATGTGTCTTGGTTGAGGTATTAATTACTGCCAGTAGACATTACATAATTCACCTAAATGTTTTGTTTAATTCAGATTTATACAATTCATGGTTTATAAATAATATAATATATAGTTAGTGGAATGCCTAAAATGGTATATCTGTGATTATGTATGCATTAATGATCAGATGATGCAGAACCAGATATCACAGAGACATCATATTGAGCAATCATGTGTATCACACCATTCTCATATAATAGCAACAATGCTCGGATGACAGAGTGGCTAGAGCACTGCGCTGTGAACCACCAGGTTGTGAGTTCGAATCTGGCTCATACCTGTGTTTGCAGCATATGTTGAAGCCCCTTGGCCAAATGTCCCAGGTGTGACTTGTCATGAGGCTAAATGACTCAATTCATATGATAGTAACTCGGACATGAAACTGTATACGGATTTATGAAACATCACAGATAACGTGCCATTACTTATAAATATATCAGCTGAACCTCAACAGCCAATTGGGTTATGAAACATTTTAAGACAATGACTGAAAACTATATTTGGATAACCTATGGCAAATATTTAATACTTTTTCTATCCAGATTAAATGCAGATTACTAAAGTGGTGTAAAATGGCATTAGAATTAAATTATTGTTTGTCTACGGTGAAACAAGTGTATCATCGAGTAGACATATTAAAGAGAACTTTGTCAAACTGCAATTAAATTTCAGTAGAACAAAGAATCACCTGAAATGATGTTTGACTTCACCAGATTGGGAGCCCAATTGGTTGATCAATAGTTTGAGTGTCAGACCAGAAAATGGCAAGTACTTGATTCTAATTCATGCTCTAAATACTGGTTTTTCATGTGCTAACTGGCTGTCTCAACCATAAATGTAAATTTGAGTTTACAGGAAAATCTGTCAGATAAGACGTCAAATTTGTGCAACAACAGTGACAAAATATGAGTGCAAACAATGAGCATATAGACCATTTTTGGCATGTCGTTGATGTGCCATGTGTGGTAGAGAAAGTAAAACATTTTAACAGTTAAGTAATGGGAAAAACAGAAATATATCTGCCAGATCCTGATAGTATTAACTTAGGAACATCCCACACAGGGTGACCATGAGTAAGAAAGTCCCAGACTCTTAACCAATAGGCCATAGAGGGGATTTATCAATCCAACAGCTTTGTCAGTGATGAACGGAAGGTCACATTATCTCCGTTGTGCTGAGTCAGCAGTACTAATATATATATACGTAAAGATGACTGACCTCGAGTTCGGCTTGTAACTCGGCTTCTAATTCTTCATTAAGCTCCTCCCTCTGCTGCTTCATCTCAGCCTGCATTTCACACTCCAGCTGATGCATGGCCATCTTGTGTCTGGTATCAAGCATAACTTGCTCCAATACAGCTGAAGCCTTACTGTAAAAACAACAGAATAATATATATATATATATATATATATATTTATAAAAGAAATATAGCAAAAGTACACTAGAATTATATTTATTATTATTATTATCATCATTATTACTGTTATTATTAGTAGTAGTAGTAATAGTTCTATTGTTGTTATTATTTTAATCTTTGTATGCCTAAACACCATCCTGCTTTGTTAAAAAAAACTGTCTTAGGGATGTGTTGACACAATTACTAGCTCAAACTACATGACGATTACCAATTGAAATAAACTATTTTGGAAAATATTAACAACAATATTTAAGAGAATAAAAAATAAAAATGTTGCTATTAAATGATGGAAACTCTTGTAAGTTCACTAACTGACAGAAAATTGACATGCTTTTATTTTTTGTTTATCTTATAAATTCTTTTTGATATCAATGCATAAAATCTTTCTCATAAGGGTTTTTATTTGTAATATGGTATTTCAGTGTGTATGTGTGTGCATGTGTTTTTGTGTGATATGTACATTCACATGTTTATATATATATATATATATATATATATATATATATATATATATATATATAGTTCTTACCTAATGTTCCCATTTTTTGCTTTTTGTCAAATTCCTTCTGTGCGTCCAGTTCAAGTTTGTCCTCCATTTCTCTACAAGAAAAATATTTGTTTATGACTTGCTGAAATTCTGGTCTTCATTTAAGCAAGAGGAATTTAATAAATATAAAAAATATAGCCAGATCGGTCAAGATTAAACTAACCTCTCCTTCATGATCCTCTTTTTCTGCAATTTTTCCTGCAGAATTTGGTTCTGTCGATCCTTTACTTCTTGCAGTCTGTCATTTAAACCGGAAACCTGGAAAAATGAGAATCACAGTCTTAATTAATCGCAGTCATATTTGGTGATAACAGTTATCCAGTCGAAGGATAAACATGGAATGAAGATAATAAATTATACAAGTTTAAAAATGATGACCAATAGATTTTGTAAAAGGACTTCATGATAAACATTACATTTATCTGTAAAATCGGACACTGGGTGTAATAATGTGTCAGATGAACCTAAATGTTTTACTGGTTCAAGAGCTGGATCAACTTTGGATACATAAAAAATCACCATGATTTATATATGCATGTATATTTCAAGTGGCAACTACAAGTGTTCAGTTAATATTGATGGTGACATAATGATCTCAGTATATCAGTTTTGTTGTCACAGTATTAGGTAAGCAGTGAGAGTGAGTGTGTATAAACGGCTCAGGGTCCAGCTTCTTCTAGAAAATAACAAGCTGATACTCAAATACTTTGAGTGAGTCAAGATATTTGTGAATGATTGTAACAAAAGAAGAAAAAAAAATAAAAAATAACTCAAAACGATGTTGAATTAAGAGTAAAAAACTAGAACCTAGGACTGGTTTGGCCAGTTGCGTAAATAATTTTGCTGATTCAAAGAGAATACTTGAACGAAAAAATAATGAGATATCTGATATCATATGAAAAAAATTTGTCTGATTTTCAAACACATTGACTAACTGAGGGACTTTTTTCCCATTACACTATTTGTGACACTAACAAGAGTAAAGAGAACCGGGTTTTTTTTGGTTGAAAATGATAAAAAGTATTATCATTGAGAGGAACCATTTTGTACTAGAATCTAAAACCTTCTAAAATAATTTGAATATATATAATAAAATAATTGTAAATGGCTTGTAGCGGTGACTGGCTGAGTACAGTTTAATTATACTGACCTTAAATATTAATTAAGTGCTGTCTGTTTTAGTTGCCTTTTGTATACACAGGATATGGAGAGCTAATTCTATATTTTCATTAAATTTGCTTTACTGATACACACACACACACACACACACACACACACACACACACACACACACACACACACACACACACACACACACACACACACACACACACACACACACATATATATATTACGAATGAAAGCTAAGTGAAAAAGTAGAACTAACCTGTGTCATATGTTGTTGAAGGAGCTGATCCACCTGTCCTATGCCATCATCTTCATTACCTGTAGCTTCTATCTTATCTACGACATGGGAAGATAACTTCTCCTGTAACATATATCATGGTGTTATGGGATGACGATAACAATTAGCCAGTATCAGCAAATTCTGATTATAAACATAAACACCTACATTTATGTATGTGTCAGAGATGAGCGTGTGTGCATGCGTGCAAGAAGACAGACAGACTGAACAGAGAGACAGAGAGACAGAGAGAGAGAGAGAGAGAGAGAGACAGAGAGAGAGAGAGGCAGCTATAAGCAGACAAATAATGTTTACCTCTAGCTGTTTGATTGCTTTATCCTGTTTCTTTATGAGCACCTGGCGACGAGCCTGTCCCACCTGTAATCTGGCAATCAACAGACCGAGCTGCTTCTCTTGCTCAGCAAGGGCCAGCTGTGTTTCCTCCACGAAACGTTGGCGAGCTTCAATTAGTGCCTTCTTCTTCTCCTCTTCAACGTGAGCTTCTTCTTCCAAAATCATCTTCTCCTGAAGTTTCAAAATACATTAAATAACTTTTTTTTATCATTACTCAAAGAATTGGTAATACCAGGTTTTATGTGCTGAAACGAAAGAATGGCTCTGTACAAATACCACTTACCAGCTGCGCTAATTGTTTTTCTTTTGTCTTTTGTTGTGAGATTTTTATTTCCTGAGCTTGTTTCTTCAGGTCTTCTACACGAGCCTGGCGTTTGTTGATTTTTGCGTCCAGTCTAGTCAGATTATATATATATATATATATATATATATATATATATATATATATATATATATATACATATACATATACATATACATATATATAAAACTAACTGAATCAATCATTCACTGACTCATTAGCACAAATCATTGCAAAAATATTTAAATCACATGTGTAAATTATTATTAAATATTCACATGATCAATAAAACAGTGATGCATCATCTGACTTACAGTTTTTGTTGTTTTAGTCTTGACATCTGTAGTTGGTTGTTCATGAGTGACATGTTTTGTTCATGCTCTTTCATTATCTTCTCTTTATCACTGTATATATTAGATATATTACACATAGATACACGAATAACACAGACAAACTATAACTAAGTATGACTGCTCAATAAATTTACTAATTACTGGTAGTTATTATTTATATAAATCTGCAATCACACGTAGAAAGGTTATAATAAATTCTATTTACTGTGAGACAGCACCAATTTGTATTTAATTCTGATATGTTTTTACTGTATATTTCCTTTCCATAATAACTGATTTATAAAACACATTATTAAGCAATTAATTGTTTCATGAAATAATTTTGTTTGGAAATATTCAAACTATCCGATTGTTATCCATGGAGTGGTTATATAGTAAACATATTCATCAGTGTTGGTATTAAGAAAGTTATGTCTGTTTCGAGTACAGAAACTAAATTTTTGGATTTGTTATGGTGTTTTATTAATATTACTGCACAGATGGATTCAAAATATCCCATCTGAAAGACCATATTGTAATCGGAGATTTTTGACATCTCTATTCTATTTAATCATCCAGGTTGGGGACTGGGGATTGGGCATGGGCTAACATCCCCACCACCGTAAAAACAAGCCTATTACGGAAACTACTACAAAAATTACATTGTTGTTGTAGCCTTTTGTCCCGCTGGGGATGAAGAGTTGATAAGAAGAAAGAAGAATTATATTTGCCCGTTCTAAACATTGAACGAGGGTAAATTACTAACTAGCAATCAGGACAAGGTACATTTCAAATGATTTGTTATCTCTCTATATCGTTTACATGTATGCTATGTGGTAGCGTCACAGGGTTGTGGGTGGAGCCCACTATATCCAGACGATTTTTAATTGGTTAGGTGCTCATGTGGGATACCCCCATCGGTGTGTGCATGTATCTGGTGTATGTATAATGAACCAAAGTTCTGGATCATTTTGATTCTAATATCTCGATTCCACCACATGGAAGTGTTAACTTGGTAAAAAGTTTCACAGAAACAAAACAAAAAATATGGCAAACAATTAGGCGTGGCAGAAACCATTTAAAGATCATTGAATCAATGAGGACGCAGAAATAATATTGGCAGACCAGGGATATTCTATCTGAATACAGTTTTAAAGATCATTCGAAAACAAAATTGTTGGGATATAAAAACACATACCTGCTACTGATTTCAACTTGAGACTGTAAAACCTTCTCGATTGTAGCATCTTGCTGTTCCTTGATCACAGCCAACTCCACTAAGCAAAGTTTCTGATTTTCTTGCATTTGCTACGTGGATTAAAATACAACATTCTACAACTTGAGCCAGTCTATGGAATATTCTGACTTGGTCATCAAGGGTTATATTAAACAAAATCCAGAGGGGAAAGATTGACTGACAGCGAGAAAATAAACCCATTTATTTTGACACCCAAAAGGATGTATTCTTGCATTTATTGTTTTATATATTATATGACATCAATAACATTATCTGATATATATATATATATATATATATATATATATATGTGGCTGTTGTTTGCATCACTGTGCCCTAACCACTGTGCTATCCACACACATGCATATGCAGTACCTATATCAGGTAATGTAACCTGGCTGTGGGTTTGATTATGGTACATACATGTGTTTAGGGGATTTGTTTACCTGGGCTGAAGTGAAACACCTCAATTCAATAACAACACAGATTCTGTATGAAACTCCTTTAAAAGTTGAGATTGCATGGTTTTATTACATTGTAAATAGGTCACATGAATAATTCTTGCTTATAATAGATATATCAGAGCATAAGCATTTTTCATGCTCCACAAAATTCTGAATGACAATGATTAAAATTTCATGCTCTTGGACTGGAAATTATCATATTCAACTTGATGCCATGATTGATAATTAATTTGAGTAATTTAAATAATCTTTCTGAGAGATCACAAAAATGAATTAAATTATATTATAAGAGTCCAAATGCAAAATAAACTTGCAGTCTCCAATTTAACTTTAAATTAAAGAAAAAATATTTTGTTAGGCAAATACTCACTAGATGTCGCTGCTCTAGTTTTTCTTCCATTTGGGACTTCAGTTTTTTACGTTCAGCTTTTTTCTGGGCTAAAATTTCAAAAAAAAACAAGAAGATTGTTATTCTAAGGTATCAAGTGCCATTGGTACCTTCATATTATCAGAGTTTGAATAATTGAAGTTTGTTATATTAATATATCTATGTATATGGATTGTAAATGTTCTTTGTTTTATATACTGATGTGCTTTGAGAGAGAAATGATTAATTGCTGTTCAAACTCGGGTACATTTAAAATGTTGTAATGGTTTGGAAATATTTAAAACTGAAATTGAAAACTCATGAGTCCCATGCCGGATTCGAATGTCATTGGCTTAGCTTTGTTGTTCGGATTTGGCAAGGGACCTGAATATTTCTCATTGGCTGTTTCATAATCCATGTAACCTCTGACCCAGCTTAGAGCTGGCAACCCCTTTCAAAATTTTAATCAGTTTTTGTTTGGATCTCGGTGAATGTAGTCGAAAAGTGAATTGCGGTAAAAGTGACTTGTGATGTTATTGAAAATGGAAATGTGAGTATAAGAAATGGATCATTGGTATTCATTAACAATGGATCGTGAATAAATGGATCGCGATTTATCGAGTCTCAATCGCTGATGTGTGTGTTAGACAGAAGCATGAAGTTTAAATGGAGCCTGGGTACATCAAATAACGATACAAGAAAGCAGATGCTCACAGCTCGTGAAAAGCCCACCCTAAAACCCTGATAATATTTTTGGAAACCAACTGGTTGCTGATTAGTCAGAGATCATCATCAGGTCAAACGAACTGAATTATTCTAAAATATGTGCAGCTAGAATTAGCAGCTTTCGAGTATACACCAATGGCACTAGACCGTACACATCCATATTGGGAAGGGATCAAGAGCGAACGAATAAGGCCAACAGTGATAAGAGCGGTGCAAAGTTCTTAGTTCTGGAGTAAATAAATATAAATAAAAATACACCCTACATTTCAACATGCAATATGAGGAATGGGACCCATTGCTCATTGCCACAGCTTGCAGGATATTGCAGTTTAAATCCCTGCTGGAGTACTGTAGCAATGGGATTATTTTGTCAACCTAGCCAATCAGCAAGGTTTTCTCTCACCAAATCTATTTAGAATTGGTTCCCAATAGGGAGTTAATGACTTGCAGTGCATCTGTGACTGCATAAAGGAAGTAGTCAGCTAGTTCTATAACCATATTACTGCCATACGATGTATTTATTGCAAATGTTTGTGTGCATGCTGTAAGAGAAATTCTGGTTACCGACAGCTTGAACAAATGATCGTACTTGTTAAAATAATGCTTATTCGAGTGAATTTCGAGTATACATATTCAAACATCACAGTTACTTCTCATTTGTTCATAATCCACTCTGAATGTCTATAACCAATAACAATGAGTCTTACCATCAAAGTCCTCCATTTGGCTTTGATGTAAGGCAACAAGTCTGTCTAGTTCTCTGTCCGTCAGTTGTGCTTTGGCGAGGATTTCTTCTTCAAACTCTTCTTCCCTCTTCTGGACATCGACGTTCTGATTCTTTTCAACACTCTGTACACGCATGGGAAGATAACTCTCATTACAAACGGCAACAATAGCAAAGGACCCCATAGGGATGTATTCTGGTAAATCCGATACATAGCTTAATTTACTGTTTTTGTTTTACGGGATGGTTCAATTATGACCCAGTATAAGCTAGTGCGTTATTCATTGGTGATAATGATTGATGTTTTATGGCCGCTTTTGTGGGCTGAGTGACCTCCAAAGGTAATGAAGCGAAGACAAAGATGAAACACCGTTCAGATATGCCCACACTGAGATTCGAACTCAGGTCGTAGTGATCTGTGGTCCAATGTGCTACCAACTAGACCACAGAGGTGCCTGCAGTGTTATTCATTGGAGAAACATTCCTAACTATTTTTGTTTGTTGAGTCTCGATTGGTCAATATCGTTGACACGCTCAAATGAAATTAATTGAATACAAAAGTCAACCCTTCCAAGGCACAAACACTCCGCGAACACTGAATCATGATACAAAATCATAAAATGTTGAAATTGAACAAAAAAAATGGCTTGTATAAGTGCATGATTCTAAATTGACGATCCAGGGGATTAAAGAATTATTAACAGTCAACAGAATATAATTTCAATTTTTTCCCCACATTTTAAAGGCTCTTTACAAGTCTCAGTTTCAAGGAGTAAGGGGTTTTAGTGTTGCTCATTGTATTTATAATCTGTACTCTGTACAATTCTAAAGGCATTGTTCTTCCTTACCATCGCCATTGGTACCATCAATACCTGTACACGCTCACGTGATCATCAACTGCCCATAAAGCATACTGGTTTTAGATAACAATCGTAAGTGCATAATCAATAATACTTAACGTCACCCAGCTCATTATTCATTAGTGGATGAGTAGATTTCAACCTAGAACCTCTCACCTTCTGCCCCCCTACCACTTTGCCAATGTGCGCCATTGGTGGTTAGAGAAGGCCCATTCAGTGATTAGGTGAGTAGAGTGGGATAATAGTCTAAATATAGACGACAGTTTTTACGGCAGTTCGGATTATTACCCGAGATAATTTGCGAAATTCTTCAGCATCTTTCTCATCCAGCTGTACATTCAGTCCATCGAGCTCATGTCTCTGTTGCTGCAACAACTGATGATATGACTGTGTAAAAGAAGTTATTAAAAGATATGATTATAATGGACACACACACACACACACACACACACACACACACACAAACACAAACCAGAAATAAACAGATCATATAACTTATTTCTTGGCCTTCCAACTTCAGATTTAAAAGAAAATGCTCTTACCATAACAAGGCTTGCTGAGTCAGCTGCACTTTCGGAGGCACTGAAGAATTGAGCTTTTTTGGTTTCCTGCTGCTCAGCAACTTTTGCCATTTGTGCTTCACGTCGCTGGCGTAGCTTGTCAGCCAGGACAAGCTTCTGCTGTTGAAATTCTGGATGAGTTAAACCAATACAACTGAGTAATACTATATTTCCAAACTAATGTTCCGGTCATGAGGCATGACAAAATATATGTCGGACACATCATATAACCGATATATAAATAAAAAAAGATGTATGTGCCATATTCTGTAGCACAGACATGTTTGTCATAAGCATGTGTTATATAAAAGATATACATCTATACATAACAACAAACAAATATAATTTTAATCAAACTTATATCAGATTAAACCCATTGAAAAATTTGACTTCTCGCAATTTTCTAAATCTGCGAAATGATTGAGTGTTACATATTTCAAAATTGAAAAACAAATTACGAAAAAAAGGAAATAAAATATCAATCTATGCCCAAAGAAGTAATTAAGATCAGTAAATATAAATATTATACATAATTAAATGTACCTTCTTCATGTTTCTTCTGTATTTTTATCAGATCATCATTATATTCTGAGAGAATCTCCTCTTTTTGCCTGTCTTGTAGCTTCCCATCTTTGGTGAGCTTGTTTAGTATAATGCCATGTGACTCAACACGATGTTGAAGTTCTTCGGTCTGTAGCTGTGCTTCAGATCTTTGCTGTTTGGCAAACAGACGCCGTCTTTCTAGCCTCTCTTCAAGAGCCTGTGTAATAGAGCTGAGATGACGTTTTTGACGAACATCACTGTTTATTGACAGTGCATTTCGATGGACATCGAAATATATTTTTACAGTTTGATTGGGTGGTTGCCTGATTTAGCCTTACTAATGGTCTTACTGAGGTGAAATAACTATAGACTGAGTCTCTATGAACTCAGACATCTGAAGTAGAGTGTGTTACTAAATATATTGTGGCTGTGCCACGGCTGCATTGAGTTTTGTTTATAATATAATTGTTACAACCAACCAGCAACTGAACTTTATGGACAATCATTGAATCATCACCAGTTCTATACGAATGCATTATCTGCAGTATTTTATGGGCACTGGCAGAGAGACTTAAACTGACACTGTTATTGTCATATTCATAAACACATATACTGCATATGTAGGGTATATGCCGACTGGAAGTTTTGGCTGCTCACTATGAATTAAAAACAAAACTACGATTATGTTGAATTAAAGACATTATGCATACAAATTTCAGGAAATCCCCAAAAAGCAGCCATATTTCAGAAACATAAATTTATAAGATGCAGTTGCAAAATCAGGGATTCCCTCATTTTAATATTCTCACACTGATGTATATTTTGAACAGCAATACTATATTGCATGGGATTCTGAGTATCAAAGCATGGCCGGCTTCATAAAATGGTTTATACAAAATTTGCCATGTCTTCTAAAACAATCCAACTGTTCTAATTACTCCTCATAAAAAAAAGGTTATAAATATAAAAATAAGAAAGTATAGGTTGTTGTTCATTGGGTACACAAATTAAGCCTTGAGTGGACACTTACAAACAGGCCAGTGTGGCAAAATTAAATTTATTTCTGGCCATACTCTGTGTATAATCTGATCTTTCCCAGAAATGAAATGAAATGGATTACTGGATACTTTATGCTATATATTAACTTGGCGTATTATTTTTAAACCTGTAAATTCTGGGATCCAAAGTTAGTTTACAAAATCTTGTTTCTAACTGATGGTGTCGATCTCATCTGTTCAGCTGTGATGGTACAGTTAGTTAGAGTGTAGGACTCATAATCGAAGGGTCATAGGTTTGAGGGTCCAGAGCTGCAATGCTGTCATGTGACGACCGGTTCCCTCAGTGAGAAATGAGAACCTGACAGGATGATGATTGGTGTTTTATGGCCAGTTTTGTGCACATTGTAGGCTAAATGGGCTGAGTCACCTCCGAAAGGAATGAAGCGAAATCAAAGATGAAACACCTTTCAGATATGCCCATGCCGAGATTCGAACACGGGTGGTAGTGATCTGTGATCCAACATGCTACTGTTAGATCACAGAGGTGCCCCCCCCCCGAGAACCTGACAGGACATAATGGCTATGTGTCTGAGTAATGCTATGGACGTATAGTGGCAGCATGCATTGTATGCTCCCTTGACAATTGAGGTGTGTGCTGGATTGAAGCAGGTCTGAGTCGGGGATGACAAAAATGTAAAAGCACCACAAAACAGCACAACAGAAGGTAGTTCTATATTAATCAAACATCATCATCATTATTTCATGGCTAAGAAATATGATATTTTCCAGAACAGACTGGGACACCTGTCAAGTCTGTATGACAGTCATACAGAAACACATACTGCAGTGAAAAGAAAAACTCAAAGCAAAGGATACAGTTGCAATAGACCAATCCAGGTGAAATGCATTGCATCAGTTACCAACTGTGGTCTCGGGTTAGAAACAGCTATGGCATTCACTGTTAATACAACTTTTCACTGACAGTAAATACTGGAAGTTTTTCAGCAAATTATTTCATATTAAACGGAGACTAAGACTAGTATTCCAGCTGAACGATTGTGTCTTTACAAGGATTTAACACAATACTTATCAAGATATAACCCAATGATTGAGCGGACCAATTTCTCCAGATGAACAACATAGCTAAGCCTTCGTTATTCATGTTGACTTGTATGGGATTTTTAGCATAGGTTTCAATGGATTAAATAAATGATTTTAAAATTAAACTTTTGTTTGTAAATTGAATGTAAATTGATTTTACTGAAGAGTTTTTAAATATTTAATGTAGAGTTTTGGAAATATTGATTTTACTTATACCTTGGAACCAATCATGTATGTATCACCTGTATATTATTAAATAATTTTTTTTATTACATTAGAGTATTAACAGCCTTGACATTTACATAAACGTTGCATGAATGGCTGATTCAGAAAATAAAATAGCTAGTTCACTTTCAATAAAAGATATTATGCATTAATACCAATGTTACGATAATAGGAATCACCCACTGAATTATATTCTATGCGATCATTAATTTTATCCATTCACATCATCATGTCAGATGGTAATGGTTCTACAAAACATAAATTTGAACTACCATATATACTCGCGTATAAGTAACTTTTGGGTAGTGAAAAGGGAATTCCCAGAAGCAATTCGAATTATATGCGCATCATATTTCCTGAAGGAAATATGTTTTCGGCCATCCTTATAAGGTTCAACCCAATAAGAGCCAGAGTCAGAATAAAATCGTCACATCGCTGCCTACTAAACCATTATTATTCAATAAATAACAATAAATTTTCACCAAACTGTTATTTAGATCTCACAAACATGCCGGTCTTTATGTAATAATACTTGATAGTCACGTGCTGTTACCTACTAGTACCTCCAGATGTGCTGTGAAACAATGAATTAATAACACTTGCCAATTGAACTTACAATCAGGCATGTTTGTGTGAGCGACAGTTGGAACAAAATCGCTACTTCTCTGCCTACTTAGTCTTAGTCAATAAATTAAGATTAATTTTCATCAAACTGTTTTTTGGATCTCACAAACATGCCACTCTGTATGTTTTATAATACTTGATAGTCACGTGTTGTTAACTACCGGTACCACCAGATGATTAGTGATAATATAAAAATCACTGTTAACATTGCAAACCTTGCTGGCCACTTGATGTGAAACAATTAATTAATAACACTTGTCAGTTGAAATCAAGTATGTTTGGTGTGACAAGTTTGTTTATTTATATTAGTTATAACATTAAAGCCAAATTGTGTGTGTGTGTGTGTGCTCGTGTGTGTCCCTGCCGGTGAAAAACTTGATATTCATGATGCACTTGCTGACACCATGAGTTTGATTGACTGAGTCAACTTTTTCGCCAATAACGACAATGATTCCGATTTTGAGGGATTTTAAGCCAATACTTGACCTCAACTTATACGGTGAGCATATGCACGGGGAAAGAATTACAGGGTCAAAAATTGGCCTCAACTTATCTGCTGGGTCGACTTATACGCGAGTATGTATGGTAGACAGGCCGGACCATGACAGCCATGCAAATCGTGCTGAACTTTACTTATTTTAGTAGCATATATCAATCAATTGGATGAAGTCTCTGCCATTCCTATTAAATGCAAAATTATGATCAGGAGACCCCATTCCCTTAATGGACTATAAATAAAATCCAAATATAGCTGGTAAATAGCCTATATACAGCTTTTCAGTATGACATTTATCGGCAACTATATGCATAAATCTTAGACTTCTAAGCTGAGACTGTAGTGTGAAATTCAGCCACATGGTGGCAGCAGGGGTAATTGGCTGATTATTTGTAATCTTTTTGTTAGCAAAAGACTAGAGACCTACAGCTTAGTTTGGCATATCTTACCTTCGCTTGTCTTATTCTCTCTATCCCAAGTTGATTTTCCAGATTTGCTAAATTATGCGTCAATTCAGCCAACATTTCATCTATCTGCGAGTGAGAAAGAAAGAAAATTGTAAGAAAACTATGCAAACCACTGATAATAAAAGAAAAGAACCATAATTTCTAAACTCTCTTGTTCATGATGTTCACCATTTCTTGAAAGTGACACAAATGTATTTGTTTGTGATATATATCACCAAGGCCTGACACCTTTAATAAAAATATTATAATAACGTCAAGGTCGTCTTTAAATAACTAAACTGAAAGCCAGTTATTACATTTTCAAAAGTTTATTTTGCTTTGATACTCAAATCACATACGGCAAATATCATGTCAAATTTAAAGAGAATGTGATAGAAGATGATCAGTAAATAAATTAAAAATAAATTAAATCTCTGAATAATAATAATAATAATAATGGCTGAAATGGCAGTTAGTTTAAGTGGCTTATAGCTACCTCAAATGAGGGAGACGGATATGTTCTGTAATTTACTGCTTCACCATGGGGACTAATTTTAAACAAAATTAGAATTTACAATAGATGGCATATTCCGAACATATTATAAAATACCTGGTATATTAAGCATATATAAATTTAAAAAAAAATAGTAGTACACATCTTCCCAGGGTGACTGACTAATGAAAACTATATGTTTTATAAAACCACTAATGACTATAAGGACTACATAGTGGGCGTGATTAGGGTATTCTCTAAAACACAACAAAATTAGAACCCTTTTGTCACCTGCCTAAATGAACAATGAAAAGATTAAAAAATGACTGTATTTATAGGTCCCTATGCCCATTATGGTCCTAGTAGCTGTTCTTGATTGAGTAGCATACAGAATATTAGCAATAGAATATTTCAATAACAAACAATTCATTTGGTACCTCGTCCAGTTCAAGACCTAAGCACATACCTCACTGTCGGTAAGTTCGGTGATCTTCATGAGATTATGCCGCAACTTTTCCTTCTCCTCTTGTAACATGGAAGTCTGAAATAGAAACATGCCATTGGCCATGAATATCACAGTAGATAAGCAGTAGTGGTAGATAGTATTTACCAGCCTACCATTTTGGGGGGAGGATTAGCTGGTGTCAAACAACCATCTACTTTAATGCTAATGCAAGTTATATTTCGGCAATAAATGACAATGAATGACAATGAATTTATTTTCCAATTTACACTTACATATTTTTACAATTTAAATTTTATACATTAACAATTATTCATTTGTGCAAATTGGGGGACCTATGTAGCTAAATAACTGTCTTCCCATAGGCCCCATGTAACCATAAATATATAATGTGCTGAGAAAACTCCTGATAAATTGATATTAGTGTATTGTACTAAATTATTTTGGTATTTTTCTGACTTCTTAGCACAATGTCAATAATTACCAGCCAGATCAATCGAAAAAGTCAACAAATATTTTCTTTATGTGAAAATGACACCATATATTGTCATAGATGCAGTGCTGAGAGTGTCCAATCAATATTTTTTTTTGGATACAGACTTCAAATGAAGAAAAGTTTAAGAAAATCAAATATATATATATATATATATATATATATATATATATATATATAGCTGAGCCTTTTTGATCACCATAATAATACTAAACAGGCATTATAATATGTCTACATTATGTGTTATTTTGTTATGTTCATCTGTCTAGACAAAATGCTATCTTGAAATGACAGTCTTTAGTGCTGCTTTCAAAGGTGAAAATATTTCAAAAGCATTTTGTCCAATTACTGTATATATTTATAGGTCCACATGCAGTTCTGGTCCTTGTGACTGTTCTTGAATGAGCAGCATACAGAAAATTACTCCGCCTACCAAATTAATGGATTCTAAAAATAATCCTGATATTCTATAGTTTGGTCTTAAGTTCACCGACAGGCTATTAACCTGTGAGCCATCCTGAGAAAGTTTCGGTGTAATAAACAGAAAGTTTGTAAAATGCCTAACCCTAACATCCCGAAGCCATACTAACCATTTTAAGGTTATACTTTGAGTTGATCTTGTCTAGTTCGGCTTCCAGTTTCTCTGGATCTTTCACCTTCTTGCGGAGTTCCTGATGAAGGAATGACATATTGGACATTATCAGATGTTATAATTTTACTTTGGAGTCATTTTAGCTGAAACGTTATCATTGTTACTGTACTGAACTGAACCATAATGTTATCACCAGCAATAAAGTTAGTGTTTAAAACCTTGCTGAATTATAATTGCTATAAGTCATCAACATTGGTGTCATTATATCATCATCATCATCATCATCATCATCATCATCATCATCAACAACAAAAAACTGACAAAAAAGTTGCCATACTAACAGTTTCTTCATCGTCTTTTTCCTGTTGACATGTTTTGATCACGTGATCGACACCATTCTGGATGTTACCGAGGAGCTCCTGACTTTGTTCTGGAGTCAGTTTCCCCTTCTTCAGTTGTTTGTTGAGCAGCGTTCTTAATAATTGTAACATTGTCTGTGTGAAGAAATAGGAGCTGAGTATTAAAATGAGGGTAAAACAGCCCAGAGCAACACAATTAGCGAATGGGGAGAGGAGGCGATGAAATATACACAGGCTCTCTGTTCATAATACGTTTATACGTTATGACAAAATGTTGTTATTACCCCAAATTATAAACTGTACTTAATTATTGTATGTATTTAACTTCTAACTAGATTGTATGACTTGGGCTGCAATTAAAAACACTGCTGTTTTCTGTCTTTCTTTCCAAAGTTATTATGATGAGTTAAAACCTAATATAAAATAATGTGAGTGTCACCATTTGGTAATAGTCTGCCCTTAACTTGGTGGCTGAGCAATAAGAACCATTTCTCATATAAACAATTGTTTTCCATAAAACATGCCATGAGACAGGAGTAAAAAAACCATGGCTGGGACATACATGTGGTCAATTCCATTTTGTCAATTCCAATCAATTCCATTTCGTCAATTCTAATTCCAAGTCCATATCAAATTTATCAATTCCAATTTTATCAATTCCAATTCCATTTTTACCTACTCTTTTTTACCTACTACTTTTTAGCATGAGTACATGTACTCCAAGTACCTACTTGGAATACCTACTCTGAGTAGTTTATATTACAAGTAGGATTGTCATGGAAGAAATATTTCTGAATTAAAAAATTAAATGGTAAATTAATTTGTGGATTTAATTTGTTTTGTAGCAAACTTCAATTCCAATTCCAGATTTATCAATTCCAATTCCATTTTTTTAAATATGCAATTCCAATTCCGGAATTGCCCATCAATTATAATTCCAGAATTGAATTGACCCTATGTGTGGAGTGGGCACAATAGGTAACGTCCAGGAATCTGTACCCAAAACAACAACAACAACAGTTAAACAATAGATGAAATACACAAGGAACAAAATATGGCAGAACAAAATACAACAAAGAGTGAAATATATAGAAGTGCGAGGAGAGAGAAAGTCAGCTAAACAAACAAACGTACCTACAACACACCCTCAGAAATATAATTAGGATATAATGGACTTAGGACAATCAGTCAGCATTGTTTATATTAATTTAAATGTCTTGTCATATATGTATATAGTTGTTCTATAGCGACCGATGTGTGAAATATAACTGTTGAAGCATACAAAGTGCTAGAGCAGTGATTTATCGGAGTGGAAAGAAGATGAACATCAAGTCCACAATGCGTCAGTGGCATACTACACCCAGAAATGAGTTGGTGACATTACAGCAGCTCCCACACAACAGGGAGGACATTATACAGTCAGCTCGCTGGAAGGTACTTGTGCTTAATGGAACAATATTGCAAAATTACATCTAATATAAGCTGATGTCTACATGGTTTTTACTAAGTAATGACTTACAATCACAAATATATGGTGATAAACTTTCATTCAAAATTACACTTTCCAAAACCCCAATAAAGTTATAATTTTTATTTGTCACAAAATGAAGTAAATAGAGGGTGTAGCATTGTAAACAAAGAATTTAGTAACAGGAGTGTAATGACAATAGAACTGAATCATAATTGAGAAATTCATATTACAGCAGTGGCCACTTATAATTACATTATGTTTTATGGATTTAAATTTAGACAAGCTTCTTTAATTCAGTTATATGGTTACACACTTTGTTTTCAGATGATTCACCCAATACCTGCTGAACCACCCATTAATTTAACACCTACCAGAGTATTGTTAAACGGTCATTATCACTGCCATTTTGACAAATAATTATAATTTTGTATCAGGATTGAATAATTAATGCACATGAGCAACTTGATATCACACGTACTTATTGGAATATCAGCAGGTTGGCACACAAGCTAAAAACACACATACAAACTTACGTCAATATTCTGCTCACGAAACTCCTTTTCTAATCTGCATATGGCATCATAATCCTGACTGGCCAATTCGCTTTCCATATCAACTCCACTGTCTTTCATAAGCACATCTAGAAGACCATGATCACTTGGAGTCATTCCTTCCTCATTGCCATCTAAGATAATTGGGCTGACCAACAGCAATGATTCTTGGCCATCTTCCCTCCCAGATCCACTCTGAAGATTCTTGCGACGTCTGTTTCGTTTACGTCTGCCACCCGTATTTGACTTGTCTTCAGCATGTGGGCTGCCATCAACATTAAGCTTGGACTGTGTTTCGTGGTGCTGTTGTTTTTCATCAATTTTTATGTGATGATGTACTCTGTGACCTGACTCTGCATCTTGGTGCTAATTTAACGGAAATTGTAATGGAACGTAAACAACATGATACCAAATCCATTATCATGTAACTGAAGGTTTGTTTGGAAATGATTGGAATTCTCAGTTCCAAAAGAGAAAGGCATTAAAAAATATGGGTGCACTTCGAGCTCAAATTATCCCCAACTCTACACTGTAAATTTTATATATATCTATTGCTCAAAATGAATATTCTGTTTAATAAAACACCACAAAACCCCACTGGTTTCGTATTTTAACTACAGTTATAAAAAAGAAAAGATTATGCAATTTTTGGAAAATAAATATGAAAAGGAAGCAACATTTACAGGAGGTAATGTTCCTTTGTCTTGATTATGTATAGTAGATGATTGATTGTCAGTATAAAATAGTTGTAATCATCAGTGATAAACATATCATCCGGACAAAACAAGCACACAATAATATACTATAGTTACCTTATGTCTGATGAAGTCTTTCATGCACAGCTTGGCACAGCCCAGTGCCACCAACACACCAAAAATGGTTGCCACAGCAAATGATATGCCAACAGCCAAGGGATCAATATTCCATGTGTTTTGCTCCTGTACGACATATATATCCAGACAAGAGTTCAAATCAGCTATTGTATATTGTGACATGTCTGTATGATGGTGTCACTAATTATCTGAAAAATATTTAATGTTGGCATCAGGATTTTGGTTCCAATCCAGCACATATCTCAACTTCCAAGGGAGCATTCAACACATGTTGCCATTATAGGTGCAAAGCATTAATCAAACACATATATCCATCACATCCTGTTAGGTTCTCATTTTTATGGATGATTGAACCAGTCGCCAACATGACAACATTGCAGCTTCCGGAGCCTCGAACCCACAACCCCATGGCTACGAGTCCTATGCCGTAACTAACTGGGCTATCGTGGCTGATGATGATAATGATGATGATGATATATACAAACAAACACTGTCCTTGATCTGTAGATGTAACCATGTGTTCTCTTTACAAATTTCATTGTGGACATTAAGTGGTTGTATTGATAACTGAATTTATAAACATAACTGTGATATAATGCATGAATTGCACTTTATGATTAAAGATTTGTCTTAATCTGAATAGACCTTACTGAACCTTGTATATATTATCAGAATAAAAGAGTATAATAAAGCCAAACTGTTTGAAGTTATTACCAATAAAGATATTTGTAGTTTGAAAATTTACATATTTGCATATAATAAGCAAACAACTTATCACTTCTCAATTATTCCATGCATTTTGCTAATTTTGGTCCATAGTATGGACCCATACAATAATAATAACTGAAATGGCAGTAATTTTATGTGGCTAAATTATAGCTACCTCAAATGAGGGAGCAACATATGGTCTCTAATTTACAACTTCACCACAGGGACTAATTATAAATAAATGTAGAATTTACAATGTATGACATATTTGGGGGGAAAACCTTGCCAGTTACCTGAAAAACTCCTCCTACTATAGCACCACGGTCAGAATTTGAACCTTCGACCTCATGCACAACATGACCATGATCGAGTAAGAAAGTCACATGCTCTCACCCACCAAGCCATAGAGGCAGTTTTGTCACAACACAGTGGAGGCTGCAGCTTTGTATTAAGTATTAGTTAATTTGAGGATTGTGTAACATTTTTCTTAGTGTCTTACTTGCAGAATGTAAAATTCCAGAATAAACAATTAAAAAAATAAACAGAAATCAATTCGATTAAATAGCATATTTCAAATGTGTTCCGATCAATCTGTATAAGTACTCCCACAGATCACCTACCTTAATCAACCACCTATATAAAAGGTGGTCTCTTAATTGGAACAGCTAGACTCTGCACAATATTACTCATGAGCTAAAGCATAAGCAGTAATTATAGGCTCTTAAATAAGCAGCTAGGCCCACTGCACTTGTATTAATGCCAACTAGTATATGTTTGTGTGTGAAACACACAAAAATGTAAACAGTCTTTTATTATTTTCTTTGGCAAGCTTATAATGTCCTTAATTTATTTCATCTAACCTGAAAATATATTGTAAATGGCTGGGTGAATTAATCTGAAAACTAATCCGAGAGAATACACACACACAACCACACACACACAGAGATCAGAACAATAACAGAAACAACATTGTCCTATTGACAGTATTACAACATTCAACTGCCTAAGTAAATGTTCTAGCTACTGTCTGTACATGTTCAAGTTCCTAGTTTGTTTGCGTATATTAATTTTACAGTGTGATATATATATATATATATATATATACTTATAGCACTCCTAATTTTATGACTATCACTTAATTGTGTTAGTTGGTTGGTTTGTTTAGCCTGGACACTATATAGGGTCACACCTAGGACATATAAGCACGGCCGAGGGGTGATTTCTTAGGGAAACAGTACATAAACACAGTATAGAGGACGGAGTATCATTTATGCCAGTCATTGATTAATTTCTTATGGCGCGCCGACACACACACAATTTCCTCTCACAAGCAATGGGTAAATTATACAACAAAGAAAATTCTCTGATTATATATATATATATATATATATATATATATAGTCTTATATATATATATATATATATATATATATATATATATATATATACACACTGAAATAACCAATAACTATTTATATCACACATAAACTTGTAAATGTATTGATCTACACTCAATACACGCACTGTATAGATCTCCAAATACCAACACTAATTAATATGGCCAGATTTATGTTGAAACTGGTGAGTGGTGTGTGTGTGTGTGTGCGCGCGCACGCGCGAGTGCGTGATATAATGATTAGTGACACAGCATTGAACATTCATTCAAATAAGCAATATTTTGCAGATCTAATGACTGATCTGTCATTCTATGCGGCATGTATTTTAAAATCTAAAATACTGCAATTCTGATGTGGATCCATATTTAGTAGAAACAGTGCATTTAACCCCTCAAAACAACAACGAAATAAAATAATATATGTCACGGATATTAAAACATTAAGATTAGTTTGCCACCAATTTATTTGTTGATCAAATTTGAAATTCCTCTAGTCTAACTCTAAAACTAAGTCTAAGTCGACTAAGACTATGATGAACACATGTTCACATGCGTAACTTACTTGTAATATCCAATTATGTGCACTGATTAACTCAACAACGAATAATTCACAAATTCGTCTTCGTTACATCGGGAAATTTGCAAGTTGGCATATCGTATATCTATAACGTAAACATGCTCAAACTAGAAGCGGCAAGCTTGTTTCTATTTTTAGCACCACGTGACGTCCAGACGTAAACAATCTCGGTTGCTATGTTGTCGGTCTCGATAATCTCACTGACGGGAATAAGCTAAATGATGTTGCTGGTGGAATCTAGAGACCGACAAATCAATATGGCGCGGGAGTGAACGGGTTGCGTTTGTATATTCTTGATAATGTTTTAGTTGTGATACAAGATGAACGAGAAGTGATAAAGTTTAACATATAGTCTCTCCTCTTCGATAGAACATACAATTTAGACCTGGTAAGTTATGCGAGGAAATAGTAAAAATCTTCCGTGATATAGGAAATTGTTCTAACAGTAATCTGCCCTATCTATGCGAGGAAATTTTGTATCACTCTGACTCGATCTAGATCTATGTGGTGACATGTCGGAAATGCAATCGTAGAAATGAATAATTAATTCTACTAAAAATCATGATTAAGAGTATAATAAATACGGTACGCGTGTATGGGAGCGTGCATTTGTGTGTGGAACATTTTGTCTTCTTGGATTACAGTTTACTTTAAAGATATGTCACTGGAGCACATTAAACCTACATATTATCGCTCACTTTCACCATCATCATGCTGACAATCATAATGTAATCCTAAAATATAGCGTTTAAATAACCCATCTAGAGCTATCTAATTTATTAAGGAATCAGTTTAAAACATAAGCCAGATTGTTTAAGTGTGATAACTTGGATTTCAGATTTCACCGTTATGATTATCTGGAGAATGGCTTCTGGAAATATGATAACTCAACGTAGCCATAGGCATAGGTTTGTTTGCTGGTTGTTATTGGTAAGTACATCTGTATTACTATATGGGTCATTCCATATAAAATCAACCAGTGCTTCCCACCTGTCCACTTTTTGTATTAATAGTTTTATATATCAACTACCATGTATATGCGTGATGAGGCCTGGCATAATTTTTAGGTTACGCTGTACCGACCCGTTTCACAGCTGCATCGCAAGCCTTGTGGTTGTAAGATGGGTGGCCCATTTTGCAAAGTTTTTGTAAAATATGAATTTATTATTTTCACATGTGTTTGTAAGTATATATATATATATATATATATATATATATATATATATAATATATCCTTAAAACACAATAAATAGTTTCTGAAAACCATATATTCTTGAAGTCATTGAATCGGTCCACTTCCTGTTTTAAAATAGGAAAAGGACCATTTTAACAACTATTTCGTTTTCAGAATTTATATTCAATTTAATTTTCACAACAGCTTATCATTTTGCTAGATAACTAGCCAATAATACAGAAAATTTAGAAACAACAGCACAAAATTTTGTTGCCACATGGTATTAAACAGGCAGGCATTCTTTAAACCATAGCAGTTGCTAAATGGAATGGTCAAGTTTTTAAACTGCCCCGGTTGACAAGATGGTGCGTAAAAACACCATTACCTTTAATTATCCCGCTTTCAAAATTGCACCTAATATTTGGCCCTGTTTGAACCTTGATAACCTTTTAATTAAATAACACAGGCACCTCCATGGTCTAGCAGTTGTGTGTTGGATCACAGATCACTACCACCCATGTTCGAATCTCAGCATCGGCATACCTGAAAGTTGTTTCATCTTTGATTTCACTTCATTACCTTTGGAGGTCGCTCGTTTTCCAACTCGTGACAATTTAGCCTTCATAAAAATTGATAAAAACCTTGTACATATATACATGATGTAAATATATGTATTTAATAATAAAAAGTGTATTGACTTGACACGTCAATATGTTTGCTTAAATAGCCAATGATATCAAAATGTTTAATGCACATTTTCAAGTTAAGAATTTCTCAAAACAGTTCATAATTTTGTCAAGTTCATTGTCACACAGCTTATGAATTAAAAAAGAGATAAAACAGATTTTGACAGGGACAATTTTTGGGGGTTAGTCTGGTTAGGACAAGCAAACTTAATTAAATTTTTTGTCTCATGCTGAAAAAAGCACACTATTTTCAATACTTGCTGATGTCAGCAAACTATTACAATATATATGTACGTCCACACACACACACACACACACACACACACACACACACACACACACACACACACACACATATTGCTAGCCTTTAAGGAACATTTTAGATAATCAAAACAGTTATTCCTGTAAGGACATACCAGAATGGATCTTGAACCCTGCATAATTGTTCAACAAGACTTCATATTCCAGAAAAAAAGAACTTAAAAAAATATTATTGACGATGATAAAGAGCTGATTTCACTCTGTTCGGTGACAGACTTATCAACAGACAGTGGAACCTTGACAATTAGCTAACATCACAAGACGTTGTTTCTGGATGAAGAACTTTTGAAGAACTGTTGAGATCCATTTTCTGTGTATAGCAAATCACTGAAAAGTAGTTTAAGTAGACTTGATATTCCCAAAGGAGAGAGGATTAATTAATGGTCTTACTACAGGAACTAACATCAAACCAGATCAGAAAATTTGCTCTTGATGTATGGCCAGGTTATCATCCACTATTGGTGGCAGTTGTGGGTCTAGTGATGACCAGTCAAACTATGAACCAGTTGATAATATTTAACCATTGAATACCAGTGCTGCAGCTCTTAGAATTTCCTTACTCAAGATTAGGGGAAAACAAACAGTCAGAGATATGTCATCTTATGGTAAAGGAAAATGTGGCAGCAATATATGACAATGTCTTGTTCCTTGCAAATGTTCTTGAAATTTCAAGTGATAATGATGACTTTCACCTTGACTTTGTGTAGCCAAAAGGACCTCCAAGATCTTTTACTTGGCAAAAAGTAAGGATCAATGTTGGGTGCTGTCATGACATATCCTCATGGAAGTCAGCAACCTGACCATTGTGACAAGCCGCCAGTCTAAATACTATAAACTGTGTAATAATGAACTAGACCAAATTGTATAATGTTTTGAGAAATATTTGAATATCCCAACTTTAAAAGACATATATGGAACATTATTGGCATTGCAGTCAAATATATGAATGTATCAAATAATTACTTGCACCATGTATATATACAAGTTTTATATCCATTTTTATGTCTTGATTGTGGTCAGGTGGGAACCTTTTAAGAATTTGGTCCATTGTAATTTATATATGGAATGTCCCATATATATGTACACCCGTTTTTGTTTTTATGCTAAGATTAATATCATTGGCGGCACGTTTTCATTTTGATGTTTTACGTTATTAATTGTCGGTGAGAATTTAAATCAATTTATGTTGTTAATATTAATAATAATATTAATTAAAAGTTATTTATGATAATTATAAATCATACGAATATCATATTATTGATCGTCTATATATGAATGTTTTATTAGTTGAATAAACTTATTTAATATATTTTTCAGATGCTTTTTCACCTTGGTGGCTCAGCATATGGTACAGCAGAGATAAATATAACAAAATTAGTTGAGGTACATGAATGGTTTTTATTTTACCCGATAGTTGTTTCATTTCTGAACAAGTATCAGAGAAAGGTTTCTCCATTTTGATTATGCATCATCAAAAGTTGATACTGTTTTTTTAACTTGTATTGTTTATGTCCAAAGAGGAGTATTTATGGTGCATTAAAATGATCGTTTACATGTGAACTATATGATATATGTGTATATCCCCCATGGCTGTATATCCCAGATGTGATTAGTACAGAAGCTGAACAAACCACTAACTAACTAACTCAAATGTGAAATAGCAACATTATACACTGCACAGCCTCTACCATAGATGAGGGTGCCTCCATGACCTAACTGGTAGTGCAGTTGTCCACTGATCTGTAGCACCTGGGTTCAAACCCTGGCTGGATTATGTCAGAAGGGTGTTTCATCTTTCACTTCGCCTCGTTAACTTTATGAGGTCACTCGGCCCAATAGGTCCTATACTATAGCTCTGTGGCCAACTGGAATACCAGTCAGGCCATGGAGACACTCCATAAACAGATGAGCGAGTGTGAGTCTTATTTGTAAGTGGACCGCTCCTAAATTTAATTGATAGCTGTTTTGGTCATAGACCTCTAAGGTCAAGGTTCAAATATAGGGTCATATATATTAGAAGGATGTTTCATCTTTCTTTCCAATTTGTTGCTTTGGATGTTACTTGGCTGATTTAGCCCACCATGTATACAAAAGTGTCAACTAAACAATACATTCCTTATGCACAGGCTTGCCAAAAAATAATAATTAAAAACTTTTAAAATAGAAAAGTCCTTGCATTATTTTGCCACATTTCTTGCACATTGCCCGATATACACTCCTTTTCCAACAATTTGAATCTTATAAAAATATAACCACATTCAATCCTGTTTTCTGCCTGACACTGAAGTTAACAAGTATCAATTTATACTGATAAATTACCAGCTATAAATAACACAATACAGTAGGCCCCCATTATAACCTGTTGACCACATTATAGGCAGACTGTGAAACAAGACCGAGCACTGTCAGGGTGGGCAATAATATGGAGTCCATGTATTCACCTCGTTTTTCACCATCCTTGAAGATTACATACAACTTTTTATGTCATAAATATTCCCGGTAATTGTTTAATCATTTGTTGGCTTAAACATAAATATTACCTCAGTGTTTTTGTGAAAAATAAAATGTTTTTGCAAAATTTTGCAAACAGTAACAACCATGCTGGATTGGTGATATTCATCCTCCATAAGTTGTGCATCTTTTTCAGATGAAGGTAGCAACTGATAAAATATGATCAAAACAGAGGTCTTTTATACACAAAATATGATTCCCAATTGCAATAAATAAAACATACACAATAGCTGTGAATTAACAAACAGAATAAAACTTATTTAGTGAGTGGAGTCACACAATAAATGAGAGTTGTGATTGGGCTGTTTGTTTGGCTGATTTCATGCCATTTCACATACAAATGCTCTGTCTTGGATTCCACGAATTGGGGTCCAGGGCCTGACCATGTTATATCCGATTTCGTATTACAGCGACCTACTGTATTGTATTCTGAAATGTTGGAGAGTTAGATTTTGTTTCTAGTATGTATTCATCAGGAGAAAACTATCAATAGTTAATCTATGTGACTGCTCACCTTATATACCCACCCTGGCTAAACACTAAGTACTTAACATTAACTAAGTGATACCCTAAATGCATAGAAAAGATGTGACTTTATGTGTTAGATCATTCCCAAATTCATCCAATTTACCACATTAAAGCAGCATGACTTCACTTGACACCTTCTATTGTGTTGACCTCCCAAGATCATCCCGACCATAGATTTAGGGGAATTGTCACTGATTAACATGACTATGACATGGTGTTGAAATTTAAGTGCAATTCAGTTATAACTATATGTGCATAAGTTATGTATATATATTCTTATGTAATTTGCTCAAGTATGGATAACGCTAAATGCATCAAACAGTATGTAGCTAATTCAAATTTAAACTGCTATTTACCCCCAGATAATTCATGTTTAGTAGTGCTATCATCACAAGTCGCACAAACTCCATAGCATTCTACAATTGAAAACAGTATTCTCCATTGAGATGTATTCAGAAGATCTCGAAGAACTGATCAGCTACTAATTATGAATCAACCATTTGTCTCTCTTATTCAGTACCAAGTGATGGATGTGTTTCCGAGCAAGGTTCGCTTTACATCCTACGTCTATCATAGTGACAGCTCTACCGCAGACGCTCCTAATCTTCTTCTCACTGATGGCAGTGAGTACTTTGATGTCTTCTTCGGTGAGGATTTTATCGGGCCATCACTAGACAATCCAAACTTTACCGTTAGCAATGACATGTTCATGAGCTGGAAGGAAGACCCTCTATGTGAGTACAGTGAGATTTGTGTCAGTCAGTCACCTGCATAGAACAGCTGTTCTTTTACAATGGTTTGTAATGGTTTCCTGCTGCAAATATGCCATAATGCAAACATATTCTAAATAAAATTCCTGGTAAGAATGTTGAATATCATATTTACTGGAGAAAGCAACCTAGAATAGGTCATTCTTTAGAGCGGGTTAACAATTAAAGTTGCTTTCACCAGAAAATAGTATTGATTTTTAAAATTTCTAACTGGATTTTTAGCTTCATCCTATTGGAGCCACATAACACAGCACCCTTGAATGTGACATAATAGTAAGGGTGCTATATTAAACCTACAATATTATTATTATTACAAAGATTTTGCCCCAAATGCCACAGGATTGTGTTTTAGATCCTAAAACTGCTTTTTGTCCGACATTAATTGATAGTTATATCAATAATATATGGATATTAGAAATGTGTTGTCTCTTGAAAATTTTAAATCCATTCTAAAAACACACCTGTTAAAGGTTGCTTTCGCAGATAAATAGTAATTATCATTTAAAACAGACATATTATTTGGGGTATTATTATATTACATATTATTGGTAGAGTGCCTCTAAATTACTCCTGCTAGTAAGGGTGCTTTATTAAGTATACAATATTATTATTATTATTATTAGTTATCTAAAAAATGATAACATTAGCCATCTTGAGTCATAGAACAGTAAACATCCATATCTTTCTTTTCATTAATTACAGATATTGGAGATGTCATGAACTTGTCGTATGTAGCTGTTCCTAATGCCATGCTACCTGATGGCATCACCATTTTGAGCTCAGTAGTGACATATGAGGTATTGTTGGGAATTAAGTGTTTGCTGATTTTGATAGAGTAAAGCTAAAGGGCACGCTAGAAAAGGTGTCATGTTTGTTATTGATGTTGGTATGTACAATTTTACTGACGACTCCTATAATTACAGACAGATTCATCAGCCTTAGTCGAATATGAGATCTGTGTGATGAAAAAGATAATTATCTCTGAAAATGTGAGTTCACCTGCCACAAGAGTCTAATAGTAATAGAGCCGGCATTTTGTTTTTAGTGATCTGTAAAGGAATAAATTGTGATTAAATATTTGTGTTTGCCAATTTCAGTAAAAAATAGTAAGATACATAACAGGCCTTATCTAGATAAGTTACTATCAAGTTTTCCATATAAATGTGCTGTGCATCTAATAGTGTGTGTGTGTCTCTCTCTCTCTGTGTGTGTGTGTGTGTGTGTGCATTCAGAGAGAGAGAGAAATAAGAAAAGGAAGTATTTTTTGTTGTATCTGAGGAAAATATTTGTCAACGGTTTAATTATTGACTTTAAGAGCATTACAGAATATATTATATTTTACTTCAATAACATTTACCCATTTATATTTATCATCTTTTTTCAGATTATGCATCAGTATGGCTTCGTTGCGCTAGCCTTGTTCGGTGGTTTCGTTACCGGCGCTCTAATTACCATTGTAATACTGGTTATATACTACAAGGTGAAGGGACGGACACCATTTGACAGTGGCGAGGTCGAACCAATGCGTGCGATAAATGTAAGACTAAGTTGCTAAGTACATCTCATGGATTTGTTTATTATCAGCAGCTGGTTTGTTTAATCAGTAATTTCACATATTTATGTTATTCATAGATGGATATATTTTCCATCTGCCTCCCAGCTTGCACAGTTTCTTAAATTGTTAGATTGCTTATAGATTCAATGAGATACAATCTTTAAATATCTGTTTGACTAATTTTTTAATCTTCAGTATATTTGCAGCTACATACTTATCATAATATGTGTCTTGTACACTTTATCAAGCCTGATGCTAAATGTGCTTCAGCATATTGCCTGCCTACATATTTGATCCTCCAGCTGACTGCTCGTTTTTTGGTGTTTTTTTCCTCAGATTAAGATGGTCCACAATGTAAACAAATCAGCTCACCTTGTTACCGATGTGAAGGGATCAATGAGGAAAGGTGTCAAGAACCTCATCAGTCTTGGGTTGGTTTAGTTTGTTATGCAGACAATGCAATACTTGTAGACATATAATTTATGCTAGAATTGTGACTTGCTAAACTTCTGTGATTCATCTGAACTAGAACTGTTCGCTGTTTTTCCATTATATTTCAGTCAGGATTCGGCTGATACAAGTATTGTTCAGGTGTTAACTGTCAAAGACAAGCTGAAAGCATTACGGAAACTTAACGAGTGAGTGTCTTCAGATTGGTTTGATTTATAAAAAAACATGACTTTGTTGAATTTGAGAGCATGTTGGTCAGTTCCATCTCTTTCTGTCACCCCCCCCACCCTCTCTCTGTGTGCGTCTGTGTTTAGGCCATTTTTTGTTATTCCCATAAAAATCTGAATGTTTTCTCTTTCATCCAAGTATGGACATTGGAGCAACGGCAAATATTGATCAACAAATGGAGAATGAGAGAAACGCAGGAATGATGGATGCCACAAAGCTGCTGATACACAACCTGGCAAAAAATGGCGACATCTCCGGTGGTGTGAAGGATAAATGTCTGTCGAATTTTAACAAAAAAGTTGACAAAATGGACAAGGATCTGAATGAGGATTTTAAGAAGTACATGGAAACATTGCTAAAGGAACTTAGTACAAAAAACAAGGTCTGTTTTGAAAACTATACAGAAAAAAGGAAAGGTTTATTTAAAATAAATAGTCGAACTGTTCAGGGGTGGAGTTACCTCCTGACTCCTTCATTGTGCACCTCTTTTCTCAATTCAGAATAATTGCATTAAAATTCACCTCAAATCTGGGCATTAGTATTTTAAATTTTATAGCAATTGATTTTGGTCTAATCTTGTGTCTAATCTCCACAATGATGACTATGTTGGAAAGCGTGGATACTGAATTTATGATACTCTTAAGTTTTGTATGTGCCTTTCGGTATTGATGTATTCATGCTCATCCATGCACACACACACATGCACACATACACACAGAGTTTGTGTGTTCATTATGAAATGTTCACGGTCAGCAAAATTGAAGTTAAAAACATCTTTGCCTCTGCTAAATCAAAATATTACAATAAAAAGATCAAAGCATCCAGGGGAAATCAAAGGACTGTTTTCAGTGTTGTGAATAAAGTCAGATTGTCCTTCCAAATATCGTCAACTCAGACAAAGATATGGCCCATTGTTTTAATAACTTCTTCTGTTAAAATATATTAAATATACATAGTGGGTTCCATTCCAGCACCTTATCACAGGGTAGGCCATTGGTAGAAGAGTCCTGCATATCCATGATGGATACATTTGAGCATTTTACAGAGACTGATATCAGACAGTTGCTGAAAAAGTCATCTAATGCTTTCTGTGCAGTTGACCCTATGCCAACATGGCTTGTGAAAGATTGTCTGGATGTTTTGATAAACCCAATTACAAATATAGTTAATAAATCATTATCTCTGGGTGTTTTCCCAAGATCCATGAAAGCTACCCTTGTAAAACCATTAATAAAAAACCACACTATAGGCTGTAATAATATTCGAAATAATTACAGACCTGTTTCAAATCTTACATTTTTATCTAAAGTTATAGAAAAGGCAGTTGCTTTCCATCTAAACAAATATTTAATCAATAATAACCTTAATGAATCACTACAGTCTGCCTATAAAAGTGGTCACAGCACTGAAACAGCCTTGGTCCAGGTGGAAAATGACATTATGATGTCAATTGATCAAGGTAAGCCAGTAATACTTGTTCTTTGTGGACCTGTCTGCTGCATTTGATACAGTTGACCATAATGTACTTTTCTCTAGGTTAAAAGACATGTTTGGTCTGTCAGGTAGAGTACTTGAATGGTTTCAATCCTATCTGGAACAACGCTCCCAGAGAGTATTTTATCTGACATTCAGTTTTTGTTATTTGGTGTACAACAGGGTTCAGTTCTTGGTCCTCTGGTTTTCACAATGTATACCGTCCTCTTGGGATCATTGCGCAGCGATATGGGGTGAAATATCACTTGTATGCTGATGACACACAGCTGTATATATCACTGGATCCTGACAATGAGTTAAATTTCTCCTCTTCCTTGAAGAATTTAGAACATTGTATTGCTGATATTTGGCTATGGATGACTCAAAATCTTCTAAAACTAAATGATAATAAAACAAATATTATATATTTGGCATCACCACATTGTGTTAAATCCCTAAAGACACAAGCATTACAGATGGGTGTATCTTCGATTATCCCTAATGGGTCAGTAAAAAATATAGGGGTTATTTTTTACAAATGTATGAACATGTTACAAGAAGTGATTATAACTGTAGAGTGTAGTCCATGCCTTTGTTACATCTCATATAGACTGCTGTAACTCCCTCTTATACAGCATATCTGATTATAACATCAATTGCCTTCAGTGAATTCAGAATAGTGCAGCTCACATAGTGACAAATATTCAAAAATATGATCATATCACCCAAATTCTTTAAAAACTACATTGGCTACCTGTTTTCCATTTCCAGATTTTATTAATAACTTATAAATCTATCAACAATATGGCACCTGAATTCCTTTGTGAACTGGTGTCCATTAGGTCTCAGCTCAACTCATATAGTGAATGTGGGTTTAGTGTTGCAACCCCCACTTTGTGGAATGGGTTGCTGGCAGATATTAGAAATGCATCGTCTCTTGAAAATTATAAATCCATTCTAAAAACACGTGTGTTCAAGGTTACTTTCACAGATAAATAATAATTATCATTTAAATCTTATATAAGGTTATTACAGACATATTATTTGGGATATTATTATATTATATATTATTTGTACAGTGCCTTTGAATGGCTCCTGCTAGTAAAGGTCTTTATTAAATATACATTATTATTATTATTATTATTATTACTAAACATTTATATTTATATATCTAGGCCAAACTGACAGATCTTTCAGAGAAGCAAGAAGATGAAAGAGAAGCAATGGAAGAAAAGACAAAATTCATGAAGAAAGAGGTAGATAATAATATATTGCAAATCTTAATAATCTGTACACTAAAATATATACATTATAATATATATATATATATATATATATATATATATATATATATATATATTTGTGATTTAATTCTACTTTGTTCACTATGCATATGAAATAGTGCCATTATTTGCATGTTTATTAATATGGTCTTTGGTTTAATTTAACAAGCAACTGTCCACTTTCCTGTTAGCTTTTCCTGCCATTAGTCAGTTTCTGTTGGAGTATTTATTGCATAGCTTCTTGAAGGTTTTAATTTGGGGCTGAAGATCAAGTTTCGAGATTTTTATTTCCATTGTGCTCATGATCTCCAGCACTGATCTGAAGGCCATTTGGTTCTAAATAAATAATTTAAAAAATTAAGGCTTTCAAAGTGTCAAATTCCTCATTTATTCCATATGGCTATATTTCTTTTGCCATTAATATGTTTCAGGAACGAAAACAAATAATGGATCTGCTGAACGAACAACAAGAGACTGAACAGAATGAATTAAGCCACCAGCTGGAACTGGAACAGAAAGAACAACTGGAAAAAATCAGAAAGGTTTCATTTCTATTATAGCTAAATTAGATTATTAGAGTTATTATTATTGTCTTTTTTTAATATTTTGGTTTATATGAGTTATTGTAAAATATCATTGGCATCTAAAGCAAAACTTGTGTATGATTTAGGAGCTGGCAATACGTAAACGAATGGGAATCAAAAGCTTGCAGCAGGAACTGCTCAACGACATCAAGAATCAGGGCCAGCTGACCAGCGAGCAGGCTGATTGGCTGATGAAGGAGCACTTCAAGAATCAGTCTGCCATTGAGCACACATACGACGACGAGATTTCGCGCCAGCGGATGATGCTGGAGGAGAAGCTGGCTTTGAGGCGTTCACTGATAGAAAACAAAGAGATCCAAGAGGATGCCGATAACGACTTGCTTAACCAACTTGCGGAACAACAGATTTCTCTTGTGATGAAAGGAAAAAAGTTAGCACGACCTTCACCTTATCTTCAGCTGGTTCAATTTTCATGAGTGCTTCAATTGTCGAATTAAGTTATGATTTGTTTCTATTGAAATTGGATTTCTTTATAAAATAATATTTGAAATGTAAATAGTTGACACACTAATTCTATATTTTTTTTCTTAGAATTCTGAATTTGTAAATTGGTACGTAAATTTATTTCCAATTAAAAATTACTGCTTTTATTCCGAAAGTCCTCAGCTATCAATCATTGAGATAGTAGTATGTGTATTTTACATGAAAATAGTCGTTACCATTCACGTAACTGATTTTGTTTTTAAACAGAACTAATGTAATTTCTGAAGATGAAGCAGCTGCTATGATTGACGGCATCCAGGATGATATTATTAAAACGAAAGATCGCTTGGAAGCAGACAGGCAAAAACAAGTGGAAGCACTTCAGAAGAAACTGAGCCAAAGAAAGAAGAAAAGAATCGATGACTTGGTAATTATATGAAATTTGTTTTGGATTATTAGCTCGTTTTAAATTTGTCCTTATTCTGGGATTGTATTTATCCTAGAAGTTGTGGTGTGTATTAAATGAATATTGTTTTAAAAGCCATGTTTGTTGCTGTAGTTAGAATGGACTTACTGAATGGTCTGTCAACGCAATCAATTTGTTCTTTTCAGATGAAAAAGCAAAAACAAGAAATATCTGAAAAACTGAAGCTACAAAGTCAGAGCCAGGTTAAGGCTGGATATACCGGTAAGTTAATGATCAAAACGTCGAATGCTGACAGCTATTTATTTATACTACAAAGCCATAGAATTTGAAATATCATGACCAAAGGTGATATTATGTGCAATTTGTCAAGTACGTTCTTTCATGAAGAACAAAACATTTGAGAATCAACAGTATGTATGATTTACTACGTTGTTATATTCTTATCGTAGAACTGTTGTTGCATATTGTCACCACATTGTCATTGTATGATGTTGTCGTATTATGATGTTGTCGTATTATTAAGTTGTCTTTTCGTTGAATTATAACCAGCTGACATTAAGATAAAAACAGCATGACAACACAAAAGCAGAAGCGTAGGCAGGCTCCCATTAAACTACGTGAGACATATTAAACCAAATAATATGTTAATGGTGTGTCATATATTTCAGACCCTGTGTCTCAGGTGCTCACTCATCAGCAGTTGTTTGGCCAGCATAGGGCAGAACTGACTGCTCTTGAGAATAAGATTGATCGAGAAGATGTAGAGGAATATGGTCAATTCCGGAACCAGTTCTTTGAACAGATGAAGGGAGAGCTGATCCAGAAAAAGGAAAAGCTTGTGGATGATCTGAAAAGCCAAGGTATTTAGTAACGTTGGCAGTAAATGAGAGAATGGTATGCCATTTAAATGTGTATTATGTTCAGGAAACGTTTTATATTTCCATTTAAAGGTCACAGGAAAAGGTTTCCTAAATTAGTCAAAATGTTAGTGTTATATATTAAAATCAATTTCAATCAGGGATATATTAAATTATTTTCCTAGAAATAAAGTTACAGTGATTTTAAAACTTGCAATGCTAGCATCTCACATGGCCAAACTTTAATCGAGAATCTTTGGAAAACTTCGGAATGTGACATCATCTTTGCTGAACAAAGACCCCAAACACTCCAAGTGGCTTTGTTTAACCTGTGTTACGTGTTCCATATTGTCTTTATTAAACATTAAAAATGGTGTATTGTGTTGCATACAATTGTGCAAAGAAACATATATCAAATACCAATGATTAACTGATTATATCCAATGCATAAATTACAAACAAAAATGGCTAAAAGACACATAGAGGGCAGCACATCTCTGTATAGACTAGTATAGGCCAAATATGGGAAAACCCCATGCATCCACCGAGCTCCTGTGTACAGATAAATACCACTTTATTTTAAATGAAGTTATGCAATAGGAGGAGGGAAGTACTCATATTCAGGCCCAATCTGTTGACTTATCAGTAAAACTTATACCAACACAAACAAATGCACACCAATCCAACTCTTGTTGTCGACTGGGGCCAGGTGTCAGCGGCACAGGTGGCTGTTCTGGGACCATGTATGGACTTGCTGCAGCTAATTCCTCACAATTAATACCTTCTGTGACCTAGTGTTTCAAAGCTGTAGGGCTTGATATCCCTGAGAATGTCAAAACTTTTATTGGAATCTGACATTTATGTCTGTCAACTAGTCAAGACGCTTGTAAACAAACTGTTGACTTATCAGTAAAACTTATACCAACACAAACAAATGCACACCAATCCAACTCTTGTTGTCGACTGGGGCCAGGTGTCAGACAGGCTGTCTACCAATGGCTTGTGCAGAATTCAAAATTAGACCTTCTAGGGACCATTTTAAATGTAGAGCTATGATATCTGAGAATGGTAAAATTTTATTGATGCATAGTTGTCAATCTGTAGACGGAACAAATGGAATAATTGTTTGTTATGTTATATTTACTTCAAAATTTTAAATATCTTTTCCTGTCACTTTTAGCATTACTACAAATTTAATCATTTAAGCAAAAAAAAAACAGTATTTCAATATCGATAGATGAGTTTCTATAGTTTTCATATCTAGTAAAAGAAAACAGACTAAAATTAAAAGACCTCCATTTTATATTATTGTTGTCTATTTATTGTGTACATTTATCAAGTTTCACATCTTAAATACGAACCTCCTTCTGATAACATCAGTCTGGCTGTCCCCAGGAAAGATTGGCTCTGTCAGTTGTGGATTAAATGACAATTTCTTTTGCTCTCAGTGTACATACTAAATCATGCATCAAAATGCACGCACACACACACACACGCACACACACACACACAGAGACATTGGTAGAGAATTTATGATAGTCCTAAGTTATATATATGTCTTTCTATATCTATGTGTTCATAGATAAATGTGTATCTGCATTCACATATGCATGTGCACACACACACACTCACTCTCTCACTCACATGCAAACATTTCTGATTTATTTTCCCAAGGTATGACCACAAAGGAACTGAATAAAATCTTATCAAAACACGAACAGCAGCAAGAGGATTTACTTAGTGAGCAGGAACAATGGAAAATAAAACAAAGTGAGAAGATCAAGGTAAGACGTGAACTGTGACGCTAATGTAAGATGTTTGGTCCGATATTTAATTATGACTAAATGAAACACCTAACAAATAAACGTGCGTGTTTTTATGCTGGTACCCTTTGACCTAAAATCTCATTTGAGCCCGAGCCCTTTGAACCAACACACAGATACCACGGTGCCTACTGTATTTATTCTATGTATTTTTGCCACTGTTTATTTTCATCTTTTCCTTCACAAATATTTGTTAGAATGTTTTCCAACAAAATGATAATGTAATAATTGATCTAATTCTTGAGGTTTGTGTGTGTTTACTATACTGGCCCCAAAAAATAGCAGTTGACGTTTCATTTTGCAGCTTGATTAGTTTGAATTGAGCTGTAGCTGCATCCATTCGATTTAAATATGAACTGCATCAGCTGAATGGTCATAGATTAGTCAATTTGTATTGCATTAGATTGTGGCCAGTTATCTGTAGCTTGTATTTGAATAATGCAGCGTAGCTGCAGCCAGTTCTTTCAGGGTTTCCATGCATTTTGGAAAACCTGGAAAATAACAAATTCATTTTCCAGGTCCTAGAAATGTCCTTTGATTTTACAAAATCGAGAAATGTCCTGTGAATATATATTGTGCCTGTAGAAGAATATTTCGATTGTATAAGAAAAGGAGTACCGGTATATCTTGATATCCCATGTTATTTAAAATTTAAATAAAAGTGGGTGGATCAGACAGCTAGAAGGCGTGAAGAGGATGTCAATAATCGATCATCCAGTGAATAAATATGATATGGTTGTTTACAAGTATCTTGATTTATTACCTTTAAATCTTGTATATTTTGTCCTGAACATGTCCTGGAAAATAATATTTCCTTCGCTGTGGGAATCATGAGTAATCCTGTCCTGGAAAATAGAATTTCCTTGAATTTCCTTGATTGTGGGAAGCATGTTGTTTAAATATGAACTGTTTCAACTGGCAGATGATGGATTGGTCAGTTTGTATTGTGTCATAGCTTTGGTCACAGTTACAATCAAATAATACTTTATGTGTCACACATACACACACACACACACCACACACACACACACACCACACAGACTCAGAGAGATGCAAACACACATTGCAATTTCATGTTCTATTGAAACATTTGATTTAATACATCACTATTTTTGGCATTTATAACCAAGCAGTGGTCTACCTTTTCCCATTTAAAAAAGCCTAACTCTGTGACCAAATTCTGTGAAATAACAAATGTTAATGGCAAAAAAGATCAAATTTTGTCAAATTTTATTAATTTACTCCCATCATTTGGTCAAATGGTAGAATTAATTACTTGAAAAAGAATGGTGATAAACAGAAGAACTGATCTTCGGTATTTGTTTAGTAAAACATAAACGCGCACAGTTTGTCATCATTATATTGCAGAATAACTCATTTTGAGCTAACCATAATAAATTCAAAATAATTTATTTTTAGGTATTAAATTGAATAATTACATTATCAAATGAGGAATTTTTATTAAATTTTTTAACTCCACTTTGTTTGGGATCTTTATAAAACATTTCTTCTGATGTTTTTATGACAAGTTAATTAAAGAGAATATGTCAGATTAAAATGACTATTTCCATCGTTTACTTTAGACACTGTTGTATGGAATCCCTACTAGGGATATCTGCTTATTATAAAAAGATTGGTTTTGATAATATTCATTTGAAATGTGCCAGTTGAAATACAACTGGAAATTGACTGCTATGTTAATTACAACAATTTTGCCAATTTGAAGAAGCACATAATATTGTTCTTTAACAGCAGTTTTATTAATTTCATTGAAACAGAAACAGTTGGCAAAACGTCGTGCTGAATGGGATCACCGACGTCAGATGGAAACTGTTGAGCAAGAAAATCTTCGAGAACATGAGGATAATGTCATTAGGTATTGTTTTAGGTCTCGCATTATCCTTGTATAGGGAGTACCTTGTAATTAAATCTAAAAGTAAATGATTAATTTATTACAACTTGTTTTGAAATATTTATATGAGTTTCCGTCAGATTCTCCATTTCCAAAATTATTCCTTCTATCAAGACATTTAAATATATGCTAATGATGCTATTGCCAAGTCTATTATTACTTAAATTCACCCATCAAGATAAAAAAAGGTTACTAAATGTAAGAAAGTTAAATAAATTTGATTATATAAATAGATTTATGTTTAAACTGAAATCTGTTTTTTTTACACATAATGCTAATTGTATTTCCTGCTACAGGAAGTTGATGGACAACCAAGTGGCATTGTCTGAAGCAGAACGAGAAAATATCCTACACGAACATGAGAAACAAATGGTTAACATAGAAAACAGGTTAGTTTTTAGATTACTCGTGATACAATAGACGAAAAGATGTCTAAAACAATTTCTGAATTAGTGTATTTTTATTTCCCATTTGCTTGTTGGAAGTTTGAAATTTTTGGCAACCCGCTGCTAAAAAATCAATACTTATACACGACGGCAAGTACTTCATAATTTATTTAGCTTCTGAATCGAGACCTCGACTATTTTATTATCAAGATTATTACATGTCTAGGGTAAATAAATAGATAAGTAAAAGTTATACTTTAATTTCATTTTAGCTTAACTCTCAGTAAACTGCAGCAGCAACGTATGCTTGAAGAAAGACTAGTGAAAAAGCGTAATTTGCAGCTGGAAAAACTCCAAAAGAAACATGCGAAGGAAGCGAAGGTTTGTTGCAGTCAACTTTCAATAAAGTATAATGTGTATTGTAAAAATGTTAATAATTATATTGTTATTATTATTATTATTATAAATAAGCACAGCTTTATATTTCTTGGCTTATAAATCACTGACATGATTCTTATTTGTATTTTATTTAAGTTTTAAAAGGAAAAAAAAATGGAACATATTTTGGTAGAAGCAATTTGATTACAGTTGTGCGAGTAGTACAGATACTGCAGCGTATTATATTTCTGATTCAATCTGTTGCGAATACTTGAAGAAGTTAGCAAGGGAAGATGATGAAGATGAAGATGCCGAGTTGGAGATGTTGAAGCGACAAGCTGAAGATCGAATTGAACTGCTTCGTGGTGGCGCATTAAAATTGGACGATGATATAGATGAGGTTTGTACGCAGAGCTGATTTTCAATAACGGAGCTAAATGCATACTTCTGAATGTAATTCTGTCATTGAAACCCAGATGCATAGATGTTAATTCTCTCTCTTGTAATTCTCAGCTAATACCAAAATTATTTTATTCATATATGTTAACAAATTAAATTCATGATCTTTGAAACAGATACACACTGCAATGTTAAAGGAACGTGCCAATGCCCTTAAGGAACAGGAAGTCAGACTCGGTGCTATGCTTGCCCAGCTACAGATTGAAAAGGCTAAAGAAGTGAGTCACAGATGGTTATGTTCCGATAGCAATTAGCAACTAAATCTCAGCATGCAATGAAGCTTTTATATCTATGGCATCTCTTTGGCCACAATGCTGTACTCTGACCTACAGCATCTCTGCTCTGACAATATCCAGCTTTTCTTGTCATGATCAACAAAAATGGCAACTTGTTCAATCGTTTTACTAATGTCCACTCGTATTAACTTACTAGCACCCAAACCATTAGTATAGTGGGAACCTACAGGAACTCGAATATCCGCACACTGTTCATCTGGATTTAACATAAGAAAAAAACACGAAATAAGCCCTATTTTCATTCAAGCCATATAATTGATTCGTTTATTGACATGACTGAAGTCTATTTTTTGAATAATTTCATTTGATTACCTTTAAATGTGAACCAAACCGCTGATTCCCATATTGTTTTCTGAGACGGGTGGAAAACAATTAACTTAATCTTTTTGAATTAAATGAAGAAGTTCATTTGGTTGTATTTTCTTATTAATCAGCTGTATATCTTCCCGAAATATAAGACCTATGGCATAAGAGTATTATGTTTTTAAATTCACCAGAATTGCTTATGCCACAGACTTTAACATTTTCAGATGGCTCAGATAGAACATCAGCAAAAAGCTATACACAATTTGAAGTCTTCCTTGATGGATGACCTCAGTGAGAGGGGCATGCTCTCTGATCCTAAATGTCAGAAGGTCATAGAATTACATCAGAAGGTAAGCTAAATATGTAGTACAATATATTAGTCCACAGGAATTCAGAAGGGTACTAACATGGCTAGGTATTATGATGTAGCGGGAGGGCACTCAAGGTTTTCTGTGACCACTGATGCAGTCCAATTTATGAGGGCATCAATGCAAGTAACAAGGGCACCCGCATCAATTGCTGTTCTGGTTTGAGGTAAAATGTGACCCCTTTGTTTGTAAAAGTAAGAACCATCCGTGATTACTTATTGCATAATAATATTACTAATAGTATAATGGAAAATTATTTGCTTTGCCTGAATTACCATTTTGCAAGTAACTGATAGTTTGAGAGAGTGCGAATGCTTTTAAACTTCATAGCCTATCTCTATCATGGATATCATAACTTATGGTTAAACATTCTGGGACACTGAATGTCATAAAATAAAATCCATGTTCAGTTGATTTATTTCTTGTGATACTCAGTACTTTTTCAAAATGTGAGTGGTCATTCTATCAATCAAAGGTCACACTACATCAACTGCTGACATCCATATACGAGTACATGATTGTATGATGTTATCAGGATAAAACTTTGACCATCAACTACAGGGAGCCTCCATGGTCTAGTGGGTCTGTTGGACCACAGATCACTACCACCCTTGTTTGAATCTCAGCATGGGCTTATCTGAAGGGTGTTTCATCTTTGACTTTTCTTCATTACCTTTGGAGGTCGCTCGGCCCATTTAGCTTACCATGTGCACAAAAGTGGCCGTAAAACATCAATCATCATCATCGACAACCAACTACAGAATAGCACAGATGATTTGAAAGATTAAGATGAGAATTATTGAATAAATTTGATTCACATTATAATATTGTACAAATAGTAACAGCTTACTGTAAATATAGTTGGCTCAGGTGTGGCCTTTTTGCCCCCCAAAAAGAATATTTTTGAGTTGTTTTTAATGCTTGCATCTTTGTGTTTGCTTTTAGCAACAGGAAAAGCTGAACAAAAAACTTGAAAATGATCGAGCAAAACAAGAAAAGGTGAGAATAGAAATTACAAATGGGCTATGTGTCTGTATTAAATTATATTATTAAAAAAAAACTAGATCACAAGAATACATTTAATATGATGACTTAAATTTTATTCTGCCAACTGGTCAAACAAAAATTTAATCCTCTTTTAGGCATTACGCCAGCGTCTGAGAGCACGTCTACGACAGAAGGAACAGCACTTAGAGGAGCTACAACAGCAGGAAGTGAAGGATGTGATGAGTAAAATGTCTGGATCTAGTGCAGCAGCCAGACTCCGTCATGCAGCACTAGCTACACGACACATGTTGGAAATGGAGAAATTCAGGTTGGTTATTAATGGCAATTCTTATAGATTTCAGGATACTTACAATGTTGTTCAGTACAACATTTATCCGTTGATAAATTCTGGATGCCCAATTGGTGATGCTAATGAAAATATTAATACTAATTATTTGTATTACATGCATAATCAGTAACAAGTTTATATATATATATATATATATATATATATATATATCAACTAATATATGTTGCTTATTATTAATAAATAGAGAAATATGGCTTTTTATAATTAATGTAAATGTACTCAGGGATAAGATTTTCTTTTTTTTACCAGAAATGTTTCCCGAGCCAAGAATGGGATTTTTGGAAATGGGGAGTAGGTCAAATTGGCACTTTGAACCTTTTTTCTTGGAAAAGAATTGTTTTATCCCCACTCAACTAGTCTCAGATTGTCGTAAAAATTCACAGAACTCAAATTACCCCCGTCTGTAAGTAAATCAAATTGCAGTTTCCTTTCGACTTTTCAGAAAATCAAAGGCACTATTCGAACCTGTTTTCTTAAATGAAATCGTTTATGATCCTATTGAAATAGTTTGATTGATTGTCGTAAAAATTCACAGAACTTAATATTTTCCGTTTTAAGAAATCAAATTGAAAACGAGATCACACAGACACTTCAGGAGATGAAACGCTGCAATGAATTACGAAGAATCGAAACATTGCAAAATCAGGTTTGTGTGTGGCTGTGTGAGGAGTTTGGATTGATCATGGAGTCGGTAGATAAAGATGCACGTGAATCTGTGATGTTTATGGATACAGAAATACACACGCAGACTAACATAAACAAACAGATATACTAAGACTCTATCGGCAAACAGACTCTGTGTGTGTGTATGTGTGTGTGTGTGTGTGTGTGTGTGTATATACACATCTAATACTACATTTACAATATAAGCAACTCTTCATACCTTGTTGCTGTTATTATTTTCATTGATGCTTCTGAGTTTCTTAAAACAACGTTCATACTTTGTTCTTTTCGTGCTAAAGTCGGTTCAACAATATTTACTTATGTGACTGCGCACGTTGATTTAAACCAACATTTTCCCAGCCACTCTGACGATTCCTTTCTTTGTTAGCGTTTCTGTATTGTTTATTCATTAATATAAGTATGCGTCTTTAGCTGACATCACAGCAGTATTTAGTTCACCTATGATTACATCCTCCCGCAGGAGATACAGTTTATTAATGGCCTGGTTCGTATGGGTAAGTTTAAAGCAGACGAGCTAAACAACGTCATCCTGATGCTGTTTCCGAACAAATCTGAAGAGGAACAGAAGAAACTCCTTGAAAATCTTCTTGAGGGTACTCCCGAGGAGGGAAAGAAAAAAAGGTGAGCTAACTCGGGTTCTGGCAATAAACGAAAGTGATATTCCATTTCGTATAATATTCTGTCCAAAAAAACCCAGTATACAGTAGGTCCTGGCCATTAAACCGAGGTCATATTTTAGGCCTAAAATATCATGATTTACGATAGTACCATCCATTAAACTGACCTAAACATCTTTTCCCTGCAGTATTTTTAGATGACATCAAACATTTTTAACACATGAAATAGCAAAGAAACATCATCGAACATCACACTTGAGAACCAGAAAGTGAACCGTGGGAACAGTGAAAAGTATTTAAAAGACAAGATTGTATTGTGAAATGATGATTAAATTACTGAAATAAATATTTTTATTTAAATTGAACTTTTTTGTTTTCAAAAATCCTATATTATTAGAATATCACAACGATAAACGTACTCTTCTATGAAAACAAGATGTCTATGCTGCCAAATGAATGAGATACGATGCTCTTGGGTACCGGATGTCTTGGGTACGAGTCTTCTTCTGATTACTGAATTTCTTGACACTGAAATAGCACCGCCCATTAAGCCGACCTAAACAAAATAAAGGTAATAATATTGACTCAAGGGGTCGGCTTATTGGCCGGGACCTACGGTATTTACTTTTTAGTACCATGTGTGGATTATTGAAGTTTACTATTCTGCCAAAGGGTTTTGTTTCGTTAATGTCTCGACATCTGTTGAGTTTATGTTGTTGTTTGTGAAAATTGATTCTTGGCTAAAATGTATCAAATGCCTTTCGAAAAGAAGGTGCGTTTATTTCAGACAAATGATCAGATACTATTGCACGGATTTCAGTAGATACATAGAATAAAGGTGTATGGCTTTGTATACACATCTAGTAATTTCCAAAATAAGCTGCAAATCAGAACATTTATTAGTGAACACTGTAAAGTTTATGTTCTCCTTTCCCACAAATATCAGTGTTTGTTAAGAGAAGCTGCCGTTTCTTCACTGACATTGCTCACAGACATTTAGGTTAACAATCTGCCAGTGTATCTGTATATTTCGATGTTTTCATTATTGTGGAAGGTGATGTGTTTTTATTCGAAGGCTGTGCTTCTACTGGAAACTGTATTCTAATTAATAGATTTTGCTAAAATCCAAATGGTCCCAGCAAAGATCAGGTAATAGATGTTACTGATATAAAATGTTTGTTTTTTCAGCCAGCTCTCAATGTGATATCCTAACCAAAATAAGAAATGTGATTAATCTTGATTGTGTCATTTATTAAAATTTCTTTGTCTTAAATTACTTTTTTTACTTGTGCAATAATATCTAGCTATAATACATGATCGTATCAGTAAATTTCTCCTAGAAAAGGGTAGAAATTATTTTCTGTTCAGATCTATTATGTTGAGTGACAAATTAATGACTGATATACCGGTGTGATAGAACTCGTCTATGTGACCAGCTGCCTTAAGAGCCTACCCAGTTTAGACTAACACCAATCAGTGATCTCGTCACTTTTTTCACGACGACCCATTATAAAGAATCTGTCTAGAATACCATCTGTCATTTATGACCACATGAGATATCTCTCAAAAGTTAAGTTTCTTTAAATTACAAATACTGATTCCTTATTGTTGCTACATGTACAGTATATTACTAACTTGGTGCTCGCTTGTTGTTATTTTTAATTTTGCTGGCTCGTTTTCTTCATGTTTTGATAAAATCATTTTATAATAAAACATCTGATAATTATTCATCAATTTCACCCTGCTTCACCGTCTTTAATATTTTATGCAACAAAGTCAGCCACGAATACTCTTTCCATCGCATCTCTGTGAGAGTGGTACAGATGTAACTCGTAGAATGTAAGATAATATTGAGTTCCTGACAATCAATAATGAAACGATACACTAATGCTGACAATAGTAGGACATTCATTCTCCACTTTGATCAGTTTTGTTTTGTTCGTTTTTGTTCAGAATACCTTGAACTAGAAATGGGTTATTTTGTGTCCAATGAGACGAAAATATTGGAATGAATAAAATCCATCTCATCTAATTTTGTTGAAACTTTGAATATAAAAATGGGCACGACTAATAATATTCTAATCAGTCTGGCTCAGAAACTGAAAGATCTTGCCAGTTTTGTTAGCAGTGTTAGATGATCACCATGTGAAATTTCCTTTATATTTAACAATTTATAATTACAATTTATTATTTAACAATTTATTATTTAACAATTTATTATTTATAATTTAATAATGTGAGAGTTTATAATTTAACTATTAATAATTTGACAATTTATAATTTAACAATTTTATCTTAGACATTAGTGAGCTCCGGTGGCCTAGTGGTTAAGCACCCGGCACTTGGTGCCAATGGTCGCAGGTTCGAACCCCGTAAGAGGTCGAAACTTTTCCAGGGATTAATTTCTCGGCTCACTACATCGTGGGTGGCTGACCACGTTAAATGGCGCTGCCGTCTCCACTGAATTATTTAAAATAAAGAGGACGTTAAAAACCCCCTGAGGACGTAAAACACTCTGGCAGTGACCACCCTCATTGTATTTCGGCTCCATCTTTCTGTACTGCTTCCCTGTGAGTGAGTGGGGGAGGGTTTCTCAACCACTCCAACATAGAGGCTGTGCTGATTAAGCGACAGCCTGGGGATTCTCCCGAACAACAAAGCCAAACCAAACCAAACCTTAGACATTGCTGAGCTATCATCATCTGATCATTTGTAGCCAATTTTATTTCCACAAAAATTGGGAAAAACCATTTGTTCAATTATGCTAAATTGTGATTTTTCACATTTCCTGCCGAAAATAAAAATACGAAATATTATCAGCAAAATGGAAGGTCTGGGTGATTGGCTGACTTGATTCCGAATAACCTATATCTGTCCTTGTGTGTAGCTAATCGCAGTCACTGCAGTTTTGTTTATTCATGTTAGATAACACCATAACATCTGTGTGCTCTGTAACATCTCTTACTAATTCGCTCTGTCTGATCTGTAGCCCGGAGAACGACGCCGATCAGTCGATAGAGGACAGCACTCTAGAACAACGTGTTCTTGCAAACACAATGGTTAACCTGAAGAGTCTTTCTAGAATTGAAGAACCAAGACGGTATGTAGATCATGTGAGAACGTGTCATGCAGTATTTTATTTGCTTTAGCACGTATCCTCAAAGTTAGCGTAAAGCATTTATTTGGGCTTGGGAGATGAAGTTTGTTTTGTGACTGTTGCTTTGTGTATCGATGCCATGCTGCTATCTTGAACAAAAAGGAGATTCGCATCCTTCGCACAGACATAATCCCATGTTGATGGTGAAGCGGTTCACCATTCCTGCTTCAAGTCTTCATTTCTCACCCTCAGCCACTACCATGGTGCTAAGGCAGATAATGTTTATCAGCCAGTCCTAGGGCCCCCGAGACGGTCGCTCACACACCAGAGACCCAGCGACGTGGGGCTCAGAGATGTCAGTGGGGATTGGAGACCGATGCCGAGGCAATCCACAGCACCGGCAGCTGATGAGCTTATTGCCACATACGAGAGTGAACTCACCAGTGTTGACATGTCCGTACCTCAGTCAATCCATTCCTTCCAGAGATTCCTAATCATTCGTTAACATCCTTCATCCTGTGTGGTGGAAGTACCTTAATTTAAGCTCAGTAGTCGTTCAGTATCCTTTCCTTGGCGTTGCCTCTCTGCGAGTCGTGTTCACTAATCCAATTTTTATTTGTAGAATTTTCTATTGTTTTACGAATTAATGCTTGACTGGCACTCTCCACATCTAACCATTTCTACTGATAAGTAACATCTTATTGTTTGAACCTGAACACATGCACATAACAACATCCTTAATATTTACACTTGATCTGTTTATGTTTCCATCTAAGACGAATTATTTACATTATATCATAAAAACTGTTATTAACTGTAAAAAACTATAAATAGCATAAAAACGTGAGCAAACATTGTGTAACTAAGTAAACACATTCACATAATCACCTCTTCACTCACATACATCTCACAAATGTACACATATAGAAAGAACAAAATGCTTTACTTTTTTGTATTGTATTACCTTAAATATTGGCACATAAATGAAGTGTAGATCATGACATAACAGATATTATCTACTCGGTGGAAAACAATTAGACGTAACACCAACATAGTTAATATTCTAATTCAACCATTCCTGTAGCAGAATACCAGCTTAAAGGCTGTGCTGTTGCCAAGACGATTGCGAATTTTTGGTATGAATATTTCCAAAATTTGAAAACAATCCTCTCAATGGACGCATATATGAAGCTGGGCCTGATAGCAGCTTGACAGCTAATGCAACAAAGTCATTTGGCAGTCCATACAATTTCAGGGCCTTCCACCAATTAACTGTGGAGATCTTTGTCTTAGATTCTAAGATAAGATCGTCAGGAAATCAAACGATCGAATCTTCATCTTGCAAGCTAAGATAACATAGTCAGGAAATTCAGCAATCAGGCTGTTATCTTGAAACAAGCAAATGCCTAATTTGATGGACAAACATTTCAAAGCAGAGTGACTGGATCTCATGTTTCTACCTTTCCAGGGACACTTACGTCATGCTTCAGTCTACCGTTTGGTGTTTTCAGTTCCTGCTGGTGTCGCAGCTCCATTTAAAAATGGCGTCATTTAAACCAAGAAATTGATCTAAATATTATCATAAAAGATACTGAAAACGTATACACATGCTAATTGGTGCATATCATATACAAGTGTTAATTGGTGGGTATTGTATATACACATGTTAATCAGTGGGTATCATATACATGTGTTAATCAGTGGGTATTATATACATGCATTAATTGGTCAGTATCATCAGTCTGACTTGTAGTCGACAGAACAAAACAAAAAAACGATCATTTCTCAGTGTGTGACTCTTTGCCAATCATCAGACGTATTGAAATTTTGGAATTTTTTTATCGTCACGATTAAAGATCAGACTAGCAACCTCTTTACAACAGTTACTCATGGTTACTCATTTAATATGGAGGTATATTTAATGGCTTACTGGACATGAAATATCTGGAGCAGTATGTGGACAGGAACATTCATCAAGTATATGAAGTGGCATAATCCAATTGATATATTATGTGTAAATTACACAAGACGAACCTTTCGGTGACCATTTGTTTGCTTGTTGCGTGACTGAAATTTGTTTTGATTGCGCTGCTTGCTGCCTTGTACCTCTACCTGTGTCAAACTTGGAATCTTATACCACTCCTGTGACCTGGATTATGAAAACTAATTGGCTAGAGTAGTATGTACACTGTATGATTTCTTGGTCCGAAGCTGTTCATCACAGTTTTGAACAGGCTGTATCGTATCGAGAATTTCGTAGGGATTCTGTTCTTTTAGTACTGATATTTCATTTTCACGATAGGTCCTAGGCCACTGTAAAAATCTTCAAAGTGTGGCCAGATGGTAAGATCCATGTATACAGCATAGCCTTTAAGGACCACGTTGATCTTACTCTACTAACACCATCAGCATGTTTTTGGTTAACTAACCCTGTTTTCGTACTAAACTCCTCATTTATTTACATCAAAAGATTACAAGCAAGTATGCCTTTTTACAATCCCAATTGTTCTCTAATATTTTAATAGCCAGGTGCACTCTAGTTTTAGGCAGATATTACACCTAATGGTTGTTTGGTATATATAGATTTAATTTGGCTAATGTATGATTATGCATAACCTTTTAATCGTAATATATAGCCTCGATCCAGTATGAGAACTTCAAGATCTTAATTTCATTTAGCATTACTATTATCCTGTAACTTTAAGTATAATTCATTGGATAAAGCTAAAGACGTGGCTCATTTTCATTTCCTTCTGCTATGAGCCTATACAGTTTAGCACCATCATCGAGTGCCTGGAAGCATACCTTTCTAGCTGTCAGTTATAGACTAATAATTTGCAGTATTTTACCACCATCCAATCATATACCTGGCACTCATTTATGGCTGAGTCAGCTAGTGAACAGATTAAAAGCTGGAAGCCGGTTAATCGATTTTAACTTAAAGCCTGGTTTCATTTCATCACCTCGCTGCAGCCCGAGTCCCATGATCCACAAATATATCGTGCATTTTCGGATAAAGGATCCAACCCTATCACTCCTTCATATTTTGTCCCTCCTCTTCGTCATGCAGAATAGTGTACCTAATATTTTTTGTCCTCTGGTCTTTTGCTTTCCAGTAATGATTATGAACCAATTAAAGAAATGTGTGGATGCTCTGTTAGCAAATTTGATAAAACTCTGTTTGGCAAGCCTCCATTTTTGTGTTCAATTCTGATTCATACCTGTGTTTGTGGTATGTTTCCCTAGTGAGTAGCTTTTCGGCCATGGGTACTGCAGTGTGAATGAAACACTCACTCAGAAGATTAGTAGAATAACGCCTTCATTAGAAAGACCGACTTATTCACAAAGTCCAAAATTCTATCCCTATGGTAATTCTGTGGAAAACCTGCATTAAGTGAAAACCGTATGCCTTATTTCAACGGTCTGAAAATACGTATGTAAAACAGAATTAATGAATATTCAGTTCAAAATTTAAAAAAACGTTTGTAGGTGCAATAGACCAGAGCGGCTAAAGACCACACCTCAAGATTAGACTACAACTTTTTTCAAAATCTGGTAGATTTAAATGTTACAGCATCAGCAAAGTAATCTACTGTCTTATACTGTTTTAATGTAAATGTCTTCTTGTAAATATATATTTATTGTTAATTAGTAAACATGTTTTGAGAATGTTGACACACAAAGTATTTTGGAATTATTTCTCTGGCTGCTACATCATCAAATACATAATCATTTTGAGCTGGAAAACATATTTTTCTCTGAAACGTTCTTCCAATGTGATTGATTGATTTCTCTCTTAAATATAGTACTCCTCTTAAATTTTTTTATTAATTGAGCATCACTTATTTTTTGGTAAGAATAACATTATGCTTGATGTGCATCATTAGCTGATTCCTCTTTTTCGTGTTTCTAGGAAGCGGAGATTGAAGAAGCGAGGCGTCTCCATGATGGATGATTTGCCGCCAATTGCCAGTGACTTTCCCGGAGTACGACATGAACCAATCAGACGCTACTCTCCAGAGGGCCGGTACTCCGATGACCAGTTTGATACGCCACCACCGCCGCAGCGACTTCCACCACTTGACAGGCACTTGAGGAAAAAGAAATTGGTTCAAATTTCACAAGAATATGACAGCTAATTGTTGGCTAATGATGCTTGTATAAAGTATCAATTTTCATGACTTTCCTAACAGCAATGGCCTCCTTTGATGTGAATGTAGTTTGCAGATTTGTAAATACAGTACTTTACATATATGTTTGTGAATATGCAATTTCAGGAATGTTTTCTTTAATGTCAAATATTTTAGATTTCCTAGAATGTTAAATTTTTTTATGGAGCATACATATATTTATTGATACAGTGTATCTGTGATTTTGAGTGTATTTCCCTTTTATCTAAGTTTGGTTTTGATGTTTATCACCCTCATGAGACCGGAGCAGTCAGGATAGTATCTCACGCATACATGTATATATTAGCATTTCTTTAATGTTTTGTGAAATGTTTTTGACAAAAAATTAGCATAGCTTTGTCGGGAAAAATTGTCATAGTTTAAAAATAGATATTTATTTATTATATGGGAATAACTGTGTCTCTTTGATGTGTAAACATATACATTATGATATTATTATATTGAGACGGTACTTGGCTCTTATTATTTCGACCTTTTATATAGTGAGGTTTATTATTTTTACTATTTTATACCTAATGTTGTTATCGGTCTTTTTTACATTTACAGTTTTATGCCTAATGTTATATTATCAGTCCTTTTACATTTTGTATGATGTTTATTATATTTTAGTGATATTAATTATATGCGCATAGGTATTTAGGGTTCCGCTAGGCATTGTTTATTTGGCACAAATTCTGTTTTTTAAATATTTTCATTGTATTATCAAAATTGTCTATATTTCAATAAAAGTTTCAACTACAGTATCATTCAGATTTACAATATTTTGGTATCTTGTCATTGAATATTTGCATTTTATAAGGTGGTGTATGTGTGTCTGCGTCCACGCATTTCTATTTTGTTGTTCAAATGGTTGATGTGCCCGAAATGCAGCATCTAGATTGATGTCCTACGACTGATGATGTTTTTTTTAATCCAGTCTTTAGTAGATTTTCTTGTTAATCTAACTGACTATGTGAAATGTTCCACCAATATTTAAATGTACTGTTTACATTTAGAAATGAATTCTTATTTAAAATACTTTTAGTGCCATATGGTTCTAGGTACAATTTGTTACGAGGTGATATGGAAGCCACAAATTTATATTTGAAGAAGAATGTAGAAATATTATGGACTGAAAGGAATATTAATGAAGACATATTTCATGCATAAACCAACACCCAGATTTATAGCACAGACAATAACTGGTTATAGTTGCTCTCTCTCTCTCTTATATATATATATATATATATATATATATAGAGAGAGAGAGAGAGAACACATATTATAAGATGTTGGTTTGTTTAGTGTTGGTACTGGTCAAATCTGGGATATAGGATGTTGTGTGAGAAATATTCACTGGACTGGAGCAGAGTTCGAAAGGTCACACAGTTTGAGGGTGAAAATAAACAACACCGGTGTCAGATATAACACCTAGAAGAAGACACAGTCACGTATGATAGTGGTTTTACCAGCAGAAAAAGGATAAGGACCTTACAGTAGCTGGTATTATTCTGTACCTGTAGTAATTCAGTAGTTTTCGACCGTCGTGTTATATCGACCTAAGCCACCAAATATCCTTCACCGTGCCATTCAACAAGGACGATATAGAAGCCAATGTGTAAGGGAAATGTGTGTAAATAATCCCGCAATTGATTGCCCAAGCAGTCGTAATATTTCAAGTAGCATTGCTGTCCAACGCTGACAGGAGATGGTCCTGTGGGTCAATCTTCTACCAGTTTTTATGGGTTTTTTTCCACGTAAGAACCACGAATTAAAGTCAAAACATAATTCTTTTGGCAATAGATCGATTCAATTACCACTGGCGCCTGAATTTCACACTACGGTCTCGGATTAGAAGATAAATGTTTACTAAAAAGCTGTATTTAGGCTATTTATCAGCTATATTTGGATTTTGTTTATACTTTATCAAGGGTATGTGATCTCCAGACCATAATTTGGCATTTAATTGGAATGGCATAGACTTCATCCAATAGATATATGCCACTAAAATAAGTAACATTCAGCGCAGTTAGCCTGGTCCGGCTTGTCTGTTCAAACTTATTTTTTGTAGAACCTTTGCCATCTGACATGACGATATGAATGGATAAAATCAATGATCACATAGATTACAATTCGATGTGTGATTTCTATTACTGTAACATTGGTATTTATGCAGGATATCTTGTATCAAAAGTGAACAGTTTAATTTTCTGAATCAGCCATTCGTGCGATGTTTACTACATGTAAAGGAGACGCATATGGTCTGTAATTTATAGCTTCCCCACGTAGACTAATTCTAAATAAATGTAGAATATATGGCATGTTCGGTGGCGAAAACCTTGTATGGGAAAACCCCTCTTTGGATTATATCCTAATAAGTATTGTGTTGAATTCTTTGGAAAGACACAATCATTCAGTTGAAATACTAGTCTGAGTCTCCGTCTAATATGAAATAATTTGCTAAAAGATTTCCAATATTTACCGTTAGTGAAAAAAGTTGCCATCCCAAATTAACATTGGGCGCCATAGCTGTTTCTAACCCGAGACCGCAGTTGGTAACCGATGCAACGCATTTCGCCTGGATCCGTCTATGGAGCAATGTTCACTTGTCATAAAACAACTATTAAATACCTCAACAAAATTATACATTTGTCTTCTTGTATACATGCACACTTTCTGATTATTCATCGTCCTCTATTGGAATGTTTAGATTACATGTAGATTATTTCGTCTAGAGATTGATTTGATTTGGTTTTGTTGTTCGGGGAGAATCCCCAGGCTGTCGCTTAATCAGCACAGCCTCTGTGTTGGAGTGGTTGAGAAATCTCCTCCCCCACCACTCAAAGGGGAGCAGTACGGAAAGATGGAGCCGAAATACCCTGAGGGTTGTCACTGCCAGAGTGTTTTACGTCCTCAGGGGGTTTTTAACGTCCCCCTTTATTTTAAATAATTCAGTGGAGACGGCAGCGCCATTTAACGTGGTCAGCCACCCACGATGTAGTGAGCCGAGAAATTAATCCCTGGAAAAGTTTCGACCTCTTACGGGGTTCGAACCTGCGACCGTTGGCACCAAGTGCCGAGTGCCTAACCGCTAGGCCACCGGAGCTCACTTCGTCGTCTAGAGATGCATCTTTAGTGCTATTTATAGAAGATGCCACCCGACGGACTGATGATGATTGATGTTTTACGGCCACTTTTGTGCACATAGTAGGCTAAATGAGCCGAGCGACCTCCAAAGGAAATGAATGAAGCGAAGTCAAAGATGAAACACCCTTCAGGTATCCCCGAAGGTCATAAATAGGTTGTCAAACTAAACACGAGTTAAGACAGGTCATAAATAACGGACCTAAGTATAAAAATGCAGATCTCGGTGCAATGCCAATTTCCACGTTTATACAAATTATGTTGAGCCTAATATATTTAAGACGTTTTGACACAGACGGATCACGTTTGTTGTCATGCTGTCTCTATACGTTGGCGTGATGCCGATTGTTCGGATGTCTTATCGATAATAGCCATAAGAAGCCTATTGGCCAATTTGGTCGAAAACTGCCGACATACTGAACTGGAAGGACGCGGCATTAAATTGTTCTCCAACTGGTGATTTACCAGCTACTATTTCATTTCTTGTCTTGACGCTATAAATGCAGGGAAAGCATTTCATGACAGTGCGAGATGGTGCTCAATTATCAACAACCGTTTGCGGTATGAAATCGAAAATCGAAATTATTGAGATAATGAATCAAAACACAACAACACGAAACGAATCGAATTCAGTTTTTCGACACATCAACTTTATTTGTGAGCACTATATATATATATATATATATATATATATAGGCCTATACAAAGAAGAAACGCGTATATAGCCACATTGTGCCCATTATGACAAAGCACTGTTATGCTTACTAACAACTGAAAGGGAAATGCATATTTTGAGAGGATCACAGTCAAGAATAAACATTTAAAATATTAACATTATTTAATTAATCGACCCTGTCCTGCGCCTCTCGAGGCTAACAAACAAACAAAACACACACACACACACACACGCACACGCACGCACGCACGCACGCACGCACGCACGCACGCATATATATATATATATATATATATAATAATAATTTTGTAAGTTGATTGTACCGCATGATCTCGATATTATGGAATACTGAAGACTAGTATTCGTATACAAATTCATTACCATGGTGATCGGAAAACATATTGGCCTTCGGCATCACCATTCTTCTCTGTATCCGTGGAATTTCGCTCCTGGCTGCCATTTCCCACCATGCATACACACATACAAACTCACGCACAGATATAAACACGTTTATATATATATGTGTTTTCAAACGGTCTGTAGAATTGGATATGCCAAAGAAAGTGCGTACAAATAAACTGGATTGCTCCCTTTAAATTCTATCGCCGACGGCAGGCAGTCAGACCTTTTTGCTCTTTTTGATTGGTTCAAATTTGATGATCTGGGCGAACTCTGGAATCAAGAATGCGAAATCACTATGAAGCCATCAGATTGGATTTGAAACCGAAGGCGTTTAACGAAATTCACAGTATCTTAGACTTACCCTCATAGTTGACCTTGCCATCGCCATCGAGGTCAGCCATTCGTATCATCTCGTCGACTTCCTCATCGGTAAGCCGTTCTCCGAGATTGGCCATCACCGTCCTCAGCTCCTTGTGAGTGAGAAATCCATCGCAATCTTTGTCAAACACTCTGTTAGGATCGAGAACGAAGAAGATAGGCATCGGGTATATATAGCAACAACATAAACAAAAAGGAACGCGCAGATATTCGCCTACAATCAAAAAGGACAAATGGGGTCATATAGTGTGTGTGTGTGTGTGATGGATTTATCTCCACCCAGGTAACCAGTAACATTGATCTAAGTTTCGACTTTCAGATTCGATTTGATAACATGAATTCATTTCGCACGAGAAATAAAGTGCCATGTATTTTCTCACACGATGCTGACAAAAGTGACCAATAAAAAAAACCCAGTTTGTAGAAGAAAACTCACGGACTACTGTCGGATATCACGACAGTTCACTTGCAGTAGAAGCCAGTGCATGTAAACTTGACCTGCTGATTGACTGACTGTCTGACTGACTCAGCGACTGGCTGATTGAGTGACTAACTGACTGTTTCACTCACTCACTCACTCACTCACTCACTCACTCACTCACTCACTCACTCACTCACTCACTCACTCACTCACTCACTCACTCACTCACTCACTCACTCACTCACTCACTCACTCACTCACTCACTCACTCACTCACTCACTCACTCACTCACTCACTCACTCACTCACTCACTCACTCATTCATTCACCCAATCAGTCAATCAATCACTCAATCAATCTCCATTCTGAAGGGTACTCTGATAACGCAGTTAATCCGGTATTATGGCACTCACTCACTCACTCACTCACTCACTCACTCACTCACTCACTCACTCACTCACTCACTCACTCACTCACTCACTCACTCACTCACTCACTCACTCACTCACTCACTCACTCACTCACTCCTCCTCACTCACTCACTCACTCACTCACTCACTCACTCACTCACTCACTCACTCACTCACTCACCCACTCACTCACTCACTCGCCCAGCCACTCATCCACCCCCTCATCTACTCACTCACTTAGTCTCTCACTCACCCACGCACTCACTCACTTGAAAGCCTCCTTGATCTCCTCCTCCGAGTCGGTCTCCCTCATCTTCTTGGCCATCATGAGGAGGAACTCCTCAAAGTCTATCTCTCCATTGCCGTCCACGTCCACCTCATTGACCATCTCCTGGAGCTCCTCGTCGCTCGGATTCTGACCGAGAGACTTCATAACGGTGCCGAGCTCGTTCGTCGTGATCGTCCCGTCTCCATCTTTGTCGAACAGCGAGAAGGCCTCCTTGAATTCTGGAACGAGATATCATCAGATGGGATCCGGGGTTTGAGATGGGATCCGCGGTTGGCGGAACAAACGTTTGTATGTCTCTCCAAATTGCAGATCAAAGCGGCCCCGATGGCAATGTCATTCATTTCATAATATATAACCCCCTTTTTTAAATGCATATATTCCTAATAATCAGAATAATAGGTCCTATACAAAGGTCAAATATTGAGGTCACAATATCTACCGGTAAAACTGCAATTATCATTGTTAACCTTAAGGCTTCTAACATTTGGATTATAGTAAGCTATACTAGACTCCACAATTCAAAATATATATATATATATATATATATATATATATATATATATATATATATTTGCGCCTATAATGGCAGCACGCGTTGTATGCTCCCTTGGCAGTTGAGCTGTTTGCTGGATTGGAACAAGTCTGAGTCAGGGATAATAATAATGTAAAGCACCTTAGAGCAGCTATCTGGTGGATAGGGCGCTATGTAAATGTCACGTATTATTATTATTATTATTAAATATATATTTAATCTTTTATAAATCAATCATTAAAATGTATTTTGTTTGTTATTTTTATGGGAATTTTGCGGAATATTTGTGTTGATACAGTGCCTTCTATTATTAGTTCACAGGTTGACAAGAAAACTGAACATAAAACAAATACCATTCCTAATCAAAGTAATCTAGGATTTGTAAAACAAATTCGACATTTGTACGTCTATTATCATATATATATATATTGGTGTTTCTGGTGTCTATGCTGTCTATAGTACCACAAAGATAAGATAGTCTAGTGTCTAACGTGTTCAGTATCAAACTGATATTATAGGCTAGTGTCTAAGATAACTAGAATAACAGCGATATTGCAGGCATTTGTCCAAGGTGACTAGTATAACAGTAATATTAGAAACAAGTGTCTAAGATGACTAGTATCACAACTACATGACAGACACATGTCCAAGGTGACTAGTATCACAGTGATATAACAGACAAGTGTCTAAGGTGACTAATATCATAGCGATATGACGGACAGATGTCTAAGGTGACTAGTATCACAACAACATGACAGACACATGTCTAAGGTGACTAGTATCACAGTGATATGACAGACAAGTGTCTAATGTGACTAATATCATAGCGATATGACGGACAAGTGTCTAAGGTGACTAATATCATAGCAACATGAGGGATAAATATCTATGGTGACTTGTATCACAACTACATGACAGAAAAGTGGTTAAGGTCGTTAGTATCACAACAACATGACAGACAAGTGTCTAAAGTGGTTAGTATCACAACAACATGACAGCCAAATGTCTAAGGTGGCTAGTATCACAACAACATGACAGACAAGTGGCTAAGGTAGTGTTTGAGGTGACTAGTATCACCAAATATGATGGATAAGTGACCAAGGTGACTATTATCATAACGATATGATAGACAAGTTTCTGAGGTGTGTAGTGTCGTCACGATATTACAGACCAATATTGTTGTAATAAACTAAAACTAGATGTTAGTTGGAGCACGATGGGACAGATACCTGTCTAATGGCAAAACACAGACCGAACTTGACTTGGGTAACTAATACACAACAGGACGCCGTGTAAAGTTAAATTTGGTCGCGTCAAATAACGCAAACCAATTATCCACAACCAGCGTTGCGTAAATACAGACAGACAGACAGACAGACCAAACAGACAGACCAATCTTTCTTTCCTGATATCTACCTATCCGAATTTATCTGGTGGACTCTCTGAGGTCACAAATTTACCTTACAAATTCTTCGTTTTCTGGCTGAATTACGGGCCCGCAAAACGTTCTAATTCTCGCCTCAAAAGTTAGGGTTCTGAAGGTCCCAAGCATCCACCCAGGGCCGTCTTAACCCACCGGCACGCCGGACACTTGCCAGGGGTCTCCATGCAAAGGGGCCCCACGCAAATCTATGTATGTTGGGACTTGCTGTCAATAAATAACTACTATGCTATACTAAATTATCAATATTTGTTATTATATTACAAGTGGACATCGACATTCGCATCTGATCTAATATCACAGTTTATTCCTGTGGGTGGTTGGGTAGGCCCCCAGCGCACTACTTTGCCCGGGGGCCTAAAATGCTGTTATGACGGCCATGCATCCACCCGTCATATTTTCGCCTCTTGCATACGGGACTTGGACGCCACCGTATAGCCAAACCGATACCGTGGTTAGCCACACATATACAACACCGGGTTCAAACCACGGCCGGGCTATGACAAAAAGGATGTTTCATCTTTCACTTCGCCTCATTACCTTTGGACGAGGCTCGGGCCATTTAGCCTACCACGTGCACAGAATTGGCTGTAGAACAGCAACATTTACATCCGGGACTTCACACGACTAACAAACGTTACCAAACCACTACCTACTGTTGGGTTCGGTTGACTTTACCTGGATGGAATATCGTTTAATCGATGAAAGATTATGATATATAAGTCTATTGACGTCGAGTAGATAATTGATGAGTAGACAGGTAGACAGCTAATAGATGAACACATGCCATATATATATATATATATATATATATATATATATATGTGTGTGTGTGTGTGTGTGTGTGTGTGTGTGTGTGTGTGTGTGTGTGTGTATGTGTGTGTGTGTAACAATAAGCCGGGCTAACAATCGATTATTGTTGATATACGACTGTGACGATGGTCTCTAATGCAAATTGAATTTCGCCGGAAAATAGACGTTCTTAGTGGATGCTCATAAATCTGTAAATTGAGGAGGTTACGGGA
>JAODUP010000356.1:0-80000 GCA_025642065.1 Paralvinella palmiformis | reverse complement strand
CAGAGCTGTTCTATAGCCAGTAAACAGACCGTGTGCCAAACCGGAGCCACCAGGCGAATGTTTTCTTTGTCGGAGGCTTGCTTGATCCAATCAATTAATAAATGGTGCATTTAAGAGAGCTCGTAGGCACACAAACACTGCTAGGCATCATGGCCATTGTTCGCCGCGGGTACACACCGGTTCCTGTTGACACGACATGAGCACAGGGTGCCGCGCAGACAAACAGAGACTATTTTGCGATTACCGAGCCTAAAATGCCGCAGTCGCATAGAGAACCGCGGAACGTCGACGAAAGTTGAGCTCTGCTCGTCGCTTCTATTTGCGAAAGGAATTTTGCGCCTTTCCGAGTCTTTGTAGGTGAACTGGAACCATTTTGTCGAGGCCGAAAGCCCACGATCGGGGATCAAACGATTAAACGGCACACGAAATATCGATCCTGGCCCGAGACAGTTATAATCGGTTAGCCACGGATCTGTTAACATCGGCCTATTTATGACCGGCCTTAAGGCCAGTCATTATTAGTTAATTGTGGAGATTTTGTTTACGAGGTGACCAGACAGTAGACCATCCTGTGTCTTCTCGACAGACCGGAATATGGAAGACCGCCTAGAGTCGACTATGGAATGGCTTTTTAGTTGTCTCTTACAACGATCAAGGGGAAGAACGACGGATCAATTATAAATTTCGATCCACGAAATGGGCATCCGTGAAATATTTATTTTTAAGCAGCTTCTGCCATCTTGTACGTTTCGTTGGTACCAAGGCGTGTATGCATATTTCTTAGGTACCAATGTGTGTATGCATATTTCTTATGTACCAATGCGTGTATGCATGTTTCTTTGGTACAAATGCGGTATGCATGTTTCTTTGGTACCAATACAAGTATGCAACATACATAGACATTCCATGGCATGTCATTTAGTTATGAGTGAAAGATTTTTCTTGAATTTCTGCATCGTACGCCGCTACCAGTTGCATTAAGAGAGCTCTCTATTTACTATTAAGGGCTATTCTATTCAATCTTATTTGGAAGAGAAATGGCGCCTCCATTATATAAGAAGAATGGCAATTTACTTTGAGATCTATTTATCCGTTCTTGTTGTCGTGGATCGATCCTTATAGCTGTCCCTTCTTGTATCCATGTGAATATGGCATCTAAACTGAACGAGTGAAATGATCTTATCAGCTGGACTTCAACATACGTTATTTTTAAAGTGGCGGTAGGTTGGTGCCACCTATGCAGCAACGGTGAAAAATGAGCAAACAAGGTCAAATCTCAATTGTCACGCAACCGGAACGTTATGATGACTGTTTCACCATATTCTCTTCAAATATAAATTTTGATCGTTCAGAAATCCAGGAATGCAGAATTTACCTGTACATATGGCTTACCAGCAAACCAACTGATCAGTCGATTTAAAAGAACAGTGAGACAAAGATGTAATACAAATAAACAAATAAACAATCTTTTTGAATAGTTTTGTTCAAATAGATTATCACTGAATGCTAAAAAGACTAAATATATTGTATAACGACCAAAACACCTACGAGGAGATTTGGATGCTTGGAGCATACGCATAAATGGTATCGCTTTGGATCGAATTGGTAATGACTGTATCGAAAAACCCACCTAATTCCTAGGAATATATCTTGATGAAACCTTAACATGGAAATACCATACCACCAAGGTCAATAATAAGGTATCCAGAGCTTTATTTTCAATTAAGCAAGTAAACCATATACTGCCTTTTGCCTGTTTAAAAACGCTATACTATTCGTTGATTAATTCCTATTTTCATATGGAATTATTGCCTGGGGAAATGCAAACAGGACCACACTGAAATGTTCAGTTATGTTACAAAAACGTGCAATGTGTAAAATAAACAGGAAATAGTATAATAGCCATACTGACCCCTTATTTAAGTGCTCGAATATCCTTAAAATTCATGACCCATTTGAATACCAAGAATTTCTTTAGATTACTTGCACAAATATTTGCCAATACCATTCGATAAAATGTTTAATAGAAAACGTTGCACTCGTCAATCAAATCTATTTCATATTCCGCAAAGTTATTCAGATTTTTCTTACACACTACCTTTATTTAGATTACCTACTTTATGGAATAAATGGGCAAAGTATTTAATGACGATATCTCAAGGTCGTGTGTAAAGCAATTTATCAATTAGTGTATACTGGAAGGATATTTGGGTCATGTTACCTGTACATATACAAGATGTATTTATTGCATCTGTTTATGGATACATTGTTTGACTGACTAATTTAATTACAATATTAGCAATATTCGGCATTTTGCCCTTCATCAAAGGATTAGATGAGAAGTTATAATAATTAATAATAATTAATATATTCTTTAGCCTGAACCTTCACCTGAGGTTTGCCTCTACCACTCGGCGCAGACATTTCGCTTCATTTTTTATTTCTTTTGGGGGGCTGTGGTAAGACAGCCAGCAGGCCTCACAGTTCCTCCAATTTGCATTAACTGTTGATATTGTGTGTTTCTGTCTATATTCTTGTACTCGTTTGATACTATTTTATTGTAATATTAATTGGTAAATAAAATCCATTGATTGATTGATTGATTGATTGATTTATTAATTCATTCGTTCATTTATTCAATTCATTCATTCATACCTGGATCGGCGTAAACATGTCCATGCTAACACACGAAGGAGACACACACTCACAGAGAAGTAGAAAGATAGGGACTAATTGGAGACATATTTAGGTCAATGTTTCCAGATGTCTTCCCGACGAATGCCAGTGAAGATTCAACAGCCACAGCCTGAAACGTCCTGGTGAAACATCAGCACGTACTCTATATTCTCGACTCTAATAATATGGTAACAATCTACCATATTCCAGTCACCACAAAACACCTGAAGCCCTGTAATTGTCCAGATAGAGCGGAGCAGTAGGTTCTTCAAAACAGTAGGTTCTTCATCAGTGAAAGGTTACCTAATTGATTACGTTTCAGAGTGACGTTGCCAATGGCATATATCCATAAAAGTAATATAGTATGGAATACGTCACGATGATGATGATAGATAATAATAATAATAATAATAATAATAATAATAAAAGAAAGAAAGAAAGGTATCAATAGTAAGACAGTTTAGCTAAATACTCATACCCATCTTGTTCTTGTTGAAGTTTGGTGTAGAGACAACCCCCCCCCCCGGCTGTCGCCTATTAGGTACAACCACCTGATGTTGTCTTTTGTTGTGTCTTTATTGTTGATGGTGGTGTTTATAGAGGACTTTTAGAAGAAGTGAGCTGATGTTGTCTGGTAGGAATGTTGGTTTTCTTATAATCAAAGCAGCTAGGTGATGATCTGGGAGTTTGTAGTCTTCAGGGAGGTGATGACCTTTAGTCTTCTTCCGTATATAAGGGGGGGGGGGGCAGTTGACCAAACAATGTACCGGATTGTACGCTTGTTGCTAGTGAAGGCTGAGTGCTAGGGGTGAAGGACGAGTAAATAATACCCATCTAATTTATCGCTCATATATATGTACTTTAATTTATTACTTTTAAGTTATATTTTCCTCAATTTTTTTGATCTTCCTTTAAGATCGCTCTGATATTATTCCCGGTAATAAGGTGATCGTATTCTCTCTATTATTACTACAATGGACGACGTTCCTGGGGACTGTTTTCAATTTTGCCGAATTCCGTTGGTCAGTAATGAATTATTTGGTTTGAAACGCTCGAAGAAACGCTCTTGTTTATATTTAACCTGTTACGTCGACGTCCAAGGATATAAAGTTCTTCGTTGGTCAGAGTATCTGAAGTCAATCCGGCGGATTAGGAAAACTGAAATAGCCAACTAAACGCCAGTAAAACCTTATTAGACATAGATAAGAGGGAACTTACATAATCTAAACAGTTTAAAGTCGTTCGATAATTTGTCCTGTGTATTTAAAAAATGGATGCGAACAGATTAGTTTTAATTTTGAATGAGTTCACAATAACCATCGCGCTTCCGAAATTCTCCTTTTCAACGTTGTACTAATTTACTGCAATTTCTAGATGGAAATAAGACTGCCTATAGTAGAAGAAATTTCATTCACAATTTCCAATCATGACAATAATAATGAAATTTGAAAGTTACAATATATTACTATATCTTACATACAATGTGGTAATTGTGGGACCAGTATAGCAATGTGCTGTCTTCCTGCTCGCCCCTACAGTTGAAAATAGTATAATAGTTGATAATAGTTAAGACGTATAATTGCATCGGAGAATGATAGATTGCACGCATCCGTTAGAATCGATGTAGGTAATTAACTAGCCACTAGCCAGGTGGCCCTTTGCTACAGCCAAATAGAGGAATTAATGTTTACCGGCTAATAATCCATAGACATGTCCAAATCAACATTCCTTCATACATTCCGGTGAATATCTTAGGCTGCAATGCCTTATCCCGAGATTAAATACACCAGGGATTAGAGTGAAATTTCCAGCTGTGGGATTCTTTCAGTTGTTGATTAAATTGAAAACGCGAAGGTCAATTTTTCACACAACGTTTCAAACAAAGATCTATACTCATTCGCCGTCTTAAGGAGTCTAAGTGAGCTACTATGGCATACGTCTTAATAGAAATGGTTTTATTTCTCACTATCTATCTATCTATCTATCTATCTATCTATTATCTATCTATATGTCTGTCTATCTATCTATCTATCTATCTATCTATCTATCTATCTATCTATCTATCTATCTATCTATCTATCTATCTTTCTAACTGTCTATCTATCTATCTATCTATCTATTATCTTCTATCTGTCTGTCTATCTATCTATCTATCTATCTATCTATCTATCTATCTATCTATCTATCTATCCATCCATCCATCCACCCATCCAACTATATATATATATATATATATATATATATATATATCTTTATTTTTTCTTTCTGTCTAGCTAGCTACTTAAATACTGTTCTATCAATCTGAGCTGTCTGTCTCTCTGGCTCCACGTCTGTCTGTTTGTCTGTCTGCCTGTCTATCTCTACGTATTGTAATAAATCTATGCTATGCTCGTAGTCTAGATTATATGTTGGCGTCTGACAGCTAGGTGATATTAATCGATTTTATTCCAACGAAATAAACAAATAAATAGCATGACACCTGACGCGTGCTGAAATATGTTTACGTTTCGGTGAAGGCAGACAATGATAATTTTATCAGCCCTGTAACGTCGCCCTCGATCGATAAATGTATCAGAAAATTGGTTAGGTATTTTGATAAGATATGCTTATCTCTCGATATGTCAATCAACATATTGAGATATGCTAAAGCGGATTCGGAAAAACCTGGATCGTGTTTTTGTTGCCAGCGCCATATCGGAGACGACTTAGTCTCGTCATAAACTGTAGTCAATGAAGCGGATTAAACGGGTTAGGAACTCAGGTTTGGAACTCAGGTTAGGAACTCAGAAGCTCCCTGAACAACTTTGTGATTTATATCATCATTACAATTGACAAATTATAGGAATGATCAGAAGTGGTTATGTTTAATATCAGCTCTTGTCCTATCCCGCGGGTAAGGCATTGGGATCACCCCGTATGAGGCTGTAATGAACGGTATCCAGACAAAATCCCACAAGATAAAGTCTTGCCGTACGAAATCTACCTGGAAATAATCCCACAGTACAAAATACCACAAGACATAATCCCAGAAAGTGAAAAGAGGGACAATTTCCCAAACATTTTCAAATCAGACATAATGTCACGTGGTCAATAAACTGTAATGTTTGTTAACACGCCGAGGGCTTATAAAAGGCCCAACGTTTCACTGAGGTTAGAGAAGACCTTGCAACGCCAGACTCGTCGGACGTGTATCGAAACGGTTCATATAGGTAGGATTTATTTAGTTAGTCGAACCCAGAATAAAGCTGAGGTTAGCATCTGAGGTGTTGAAATGTTTTATATTCAGGTTTCTTTTGGACCATAGAAAATTACTGTTGAATGTAAACTGTGGTGTCAAAGTAGTTATCATATGTATGCAGTAAGTCGCCATTGAACCACACCCACGTGTTGTCTACTGCTAGTTGTGGTGTCAAATGGTATGTTTTACGTGCTTCCGCTTTTGTACGTAGCCTGCATGTACCACTTTCCTTTGGATGTGACATATTTGTCGCGTACGCAAAGTTAATTAGCTGGTCTCCACAGGCTGATGAGTAGCCTAGATACATGCATAGGTATATGCATATATGTATCGATATGTGGAGGTATGGAACATTTTATATAATTATATTGATGTATGTATAGTTGTATTTATATTTATGGGGGTAGGTCTCGAAGGATGTTTAGATATGTTGATGCTCTGTGCCTGTTGCCTCTTTATATGTACCCTAAAACACACATTGCCCGTGCCAGACATCTTATCTATTTCCATCCAGATTCCTTATTACACCAATGTAAGAAAGTTATGTCGTTATTACAACATGTTTGAGTTTATTAGCTTTGTTATGTATAATGTAGAATCTATATTGTTGTCCTCTTATGTGGTCTGGCGAAACGACCTATTAATTCATACAATGCTGCTTGATGGATTTATACTCCTGGAGTCGTTTGTTACTCCGGCAGGCATCTCCATGGGTATTAAGCTGCGGACAGAGTTTTTTCCCATACTATGAGTAATTAGGTTACACTGATATAGGAACATTGTTGAATGTATGTGGGAGTTTCTTTTCGTGCACTTGTTTGAAATTAATAACACGGCTTTCTTGTTAATAATCGCTTATTTATTCCGATATGTGCAGTTTCAGTGTTATGCGGCTATGCAAGAACACCCTGAAAACAACTGAAATAATACGTACACATATAACATACACATATAACATAACATACAATGTACAACAATTAAAATCAAATATTCTATGAAACAATTTATCCCACTCAAACAATACATGTATATTTAATGCTGGACTGGATATATAAAAGATAATAATATAGTTACAACGAATATCCAGAACTATGTACATTTTAGTAATACCACATGTATCTAGAATAACATCAATGGACAAAAACATATATTTACACATGGTTACCATAAATATAAAACTGCAATACAATAGCTCACCCATTGGGGAAATACACGGGGTGTGAAATACAACGGCATAGGCCTCAATTTGCCACAATATATTCTTATTAAATATGAATTCCAATCTTGTTTCTACTCGGGATGTAAAGTTCCCACCATTCCAAGCAGAGTTCGTTCATACGTTCTGTAATTCCATTTCCAGCCGGATTGTACGGAGTATTCCTGGACTTGGTAACACCAGCCATTGTACAAAGTTCCTTTATGACTGTACTTGAAAGTTTGCTCCTTGGTTACTATGTAAACGGAGTGGAAGTCCATACTGAGCCACAAAGTTATTGTACAGGACATCTGCTGTTACCTTTGCAGTCTGGTGGCGAGTAGGAATGGCCATAGCATTTTTCAAAACCTCCCTTGGATACGTCCAACGTCAAAAAGTCCATGGTCACCAATTCTAGAGGTTGTGGCGTAATAATACTGACCATTGGAACTTTCACATCGTCGATGATTTCCGTTTTATGCACCGGTCGCATGACTTCAGGTAAACATCCACATCTTTTGTGATACCCGACCAAATAACACACTCTCTGAGGACAATAACAAGCTTGTCACGACCGATGTGACCCATATCGTCATGTGCACTCTTCAAAGCCTGTTTATGGAAACATTCAGGCAGTACTAATTGGAATATTTCTTCCCCTGTATCCTCAATGCGTCTGTACAACACATCTCGTTTTAGTACAAGTCTCCTGAATACATGAAGTAATATCTGACAATGTGGGACACTAACATCCTATAGTAATGGCTTATGTGACTTGCCTACTGCTTGAGAAAACATCCCCAGCATTGGATCTGCATACTGCAACCTTCTCCAGTCCCTTGGTATAACCTCTCCGTGCAAATACACACCGTCAGATAGTGTTGCATTAATTACTAGAGATGTTACATAGCAACAGGGACCTTGACAACAAGCTTGGACACAACTTGGGTTGATTTCACAGAACCCATCATCATCGGGCTGAGGCATACCGGATAATGCATCTGCGTCAGCATTTGCTTTGCCTGGCCTATGCTTAATTCTAAAGTCATACCCACTCAACCCAACGATCACTAGCTGCGTCCAACTTGGAGACATAGGTCATTGGATTATTGTCTGTGTAGACAACGAATGAACGCCCATAGAGATAATCATGAAACTTAGAAGTGATGGCCCACTTCAATGCCAAGAACTCAAGTTTGTGTGCAGGATAATGCTATTCAGCCGTACTAACACCTCATAATGCATAGCAGATGACGCGCTCCTTACCATCCTTAATCTATATGGTAAAGGACGACTCCTAGACCATTCGAACAGGAATCAGTGTGCCTATGAAGGGTTCACTGTAATCTGGGAATGACAATATCGGTGGTGACGTCAAAATCTGCTTATGGGTGGGTGTCAAACGCAGTCTGCTGAGCTTCATCCCACACCCACTTACTAGATGTCTCAACTTTAATTTAGCTTTCCTAAAGGATTCCTTCTTGTTCTTGATACCTACTAGCAACAAGTTCAGTGACTTGGCAATGTTAGAATACCCTTGAGCAAAACGACAGTAATAATCAGTAAACCCCTAAAACGTTCTGAGGTCATCCACATTCTGTGGTACTGGCCAACGTGAAATTTTCTTTGTTTTTTCTGTATCAGTCTCAATGCCATCTGCCGAAATCACATGTCCGACATATTTAACTTTGACTTAAACAACTTACATTTCTCTGGTGAAAGCTTGAGTCCTGATTCTTGAAATGTTGCAAACCATTTTTGGAGACAGTGTAAATGCTCCTCAAATGTCCTTGAGGCTATTATAACATCAACCAAGTAAATCTGGCACACACGATTTTCATCAAAGATTAAATCCGATAGACATGATTCCATCAATCTCTTATATTTCGCTGGCGCGTTCGACAATCCAAATGGCAAACGATTATACACGTAGAAGCCGAGATGACCAGCAATGAAGGCTGTATATGTCTTCTGATCCTCCTCTAACTCTATCTGATGATACGCGCTCTTCACATAAAGGACAGTGTAAAACCAGTTACCGCCTACACCTTCAAGCAGTTCGTCTATGCGTGGTAACCCATATGCGTCTTTGACCATTCTACGATTTGGCTGGCGAAAGTCCACACATAGACGTTGTGTTTGGTCCCGTTTCCTTACGAGGACAATGTTGAAAGAAAGATACAGCAATTGAAAAATAGCTATAAATAGGGCTGCTTAGATAATTAATCTAAATATTCTGACAACTGCCGTGATCTGACTTGGTTATTCTACTTCCAAACTCCACGACTGTAGGTGATTCGCTTTTTGTTTTTGCTTGGCGGCTTAGGGACTGGTGAGACGTTACACATGTCTCAGCAAGAAAATTTACCTCTCTGGAATCAGTCCCCTGATGAAACGTCCAGAGTTTGAATTAACGGTTCGAGATTCTCTGTGTTTGTTCCTTATTATACACAACTAAAACACACATTGTCCGTGCCAGAGTAATAATAATAATAATAATGTATATTGAATAAAGCGCCCTTACAAGGAGGAGCCATTCAAAGGCGATGTACAAATAATATATACTATAATAATACCCCAAATAATATATCTGTACAAACCGCTGTAATGATTTAAGAGATAACAATTATTTATCTGTGAATGCGACCTTGAATATGTGTATTTTTTTAAATTTCAAGAGACGACCCATTTCTAATATTTGCAGACAACTTATTCCACAAAGTGGGGGCTGCATCACTAAACGCACAATCACCCTATTACTTGAGAGCCGAGACACTGGCACCTGCAATAGTATCTGACTGGATGACCTGAGTTTTCGGAATGACTTTCTAATGGACACCAGTTCACACAGGTATTCTGGCGCCATATCATTAATAGATTTATAAGTTATTAACAGAATCTTGAAATGCATACGATGTCTAACAGGTAGCCAATGTAGGTTTTGAAGAATTAGGGTATTATGATTATATTTTCTAGTATTTGTTACAATGCGAGCAGCACTATTTTGAATTCGCTGAAGGCGATTAATGTTATAATCAGATATGCCATATAACAGGTAGTTACAATAGTCTATACGAGATGCAACAAACGCATGGATTACAGTTGCAAGTCCTTCTTGTGTCAAGAATGCTTTTAAACAGTGGATACTCTTAAGATGGTAGTAGGCAGCTCGGCATACTGATTTGATATGTTCATATACATGTTAATACATTGGTCAAAAGTAACCCTAGATTTGGTACTGACGCATTAGGGGTAATCGAAGATGCACCCATCTGTAATGCTGATGTCTTTAGGGATTTAACACAATGTGGTGATGCCAAATATATAATAATTGTTTTATTATCATTTAGTCTTAGAAGGTTTTGAGTCATCCATAGCCGAATGTCAGCAATACAATGTTCTAATTTCTTCAAGGAAGAGGAGAAATTTAACTCTTTGTCAAGATCAAGTGATATATACAGCTGTGTGTCATCAGCATACAAGTGATATTTAACCCCATATCGCTGCGCAATGATCCCAAGAGGAAGGATATACAGTATGAAACCTGACACAAAGAACTGAACCCTGTGGTACACCAGATAACAAAAACTGAATATCAGATAAAATACCAGGAACAGACACTCTCTGGGAGAGTTGTTGCAGATAGGATCGAAACCATTCAGGTACTTTATCTGACAGACCAAACATGTCTTTTAACTTAGAGAAAAGTACATTATGGTCAACTGTATCAAATGCAGCAGACAGGTCCACAAAGAACAAGTATTACTGGCTTACCTTGATCAATTGACATAATAATGTCATTTTTCACTCGAACCAAGGCTGTTTCAGTGCTGTGACCACTTTTATAGGCAGCCTATAGTGATTCATTAAAGTTATTATTGATTAAATATTGGTTTAGATGAAAAGCAACTGCCCTTTCTATAACTTTAGATAAAATGTAAGATTTGAAACAGGTCTGTAATTGTTTAGAATATTACAGTCCATAGTGTGGGTTTTTATTAATGGCTTTACAAGGGTAGCTTTCGTGGATCTTGGGAAAACACCCAGAGATAATGATTTATTAACTATATTTGTAATTTGGTTTATCAAAACATCCAGACAATCTTTCACTAGCCATGTTGGCATAGGGTTAACTGCACAGAAAGCATTAGATGACTTTTCAGCAACTGTCTGATATCAGTCTCTGTAAAAGGCTCAAATGTATCCATCATGAATATGCAGGACTCTTCTACCAATGACTTAACCCGTGATAAGGTGCTGGAATGGAACCCACTATATCTATATTTCTTTTTAATTAAAACAATGGGCCATATCTTTATCTGAGTTGATATTATTTGGAAGGACACTTTTATGTAATACTTTATTCACAACGCTTTATTCACAGTCCTTTGATTTCCCTTGGATGCTTTGATAATTTTATTATAATATTCAGATTTAGCAGAGGCAATGGTATTTCTAACTAGAATATTACTGACCTTGAATATTTCAAAATGAACACACCAACTGGTCCTGATCCACAGCCGCTCACAATACCTTATGTGTCTCTTTGCAGTCTGTATGTTCTTATTATAACATGGAAGCATAGGAGCTGCATGATGGAATGAATATCCAGCTGGTGTCACATCACCAACAATTTTCTGGTCTGAAACATTACCAGTCAGCCAAGTCTCTGTAATGACAAGAGCATCAAGATCCATATCCTTTAACGACATCAGATATTTCATCAGATTTAATACAGATCAACTGACAAATTATAAGACCGATACTTACATTTTGTACAGCTGTGCCATTATATGATGTAATTGGCACTATGATCAAATTACTTGCATCAGACCCAATCTGCTTTGGATGCTTTCTGCTACATGGACGCATCGCTAAACAAATGGTATTACCACCATATGGTCGTAAGGCAAGCAACTGATCTCTAGTATAATTAATTATAATTATAGAAATAAAATAAGTGAAAATTTAAAATAAAACATATACAGGCAAAAACCGAGTTCTTATGGTAAACAATGGAGTGGGCGATAATACAAAATAACTAAATATAATCAATTTATATTAATATAAATTAAATCTATATTACATAATATACAAAATACACCAGTTTCACTGGTGTAACTTATCTAATAGTTGAACTATCCGAGAAATATTCTGGTGCCATTAGAGAGCCAGTCATACTTCCCGCCATAACCTATGGAGATTGAGGTTTGTGTTTTCTTTTTACCAATTTTGTAATATTTGTTATTATAAAGGGTTAGTGACGAGTAGGTCATAGTATTTATTGGATTTGTATGTTTATGAGGTATTTGACTCTCCAGCAAATATCACGAGCCATATTATGCTGCTGTTGAGATGTTCTGTTTTCTGTGCGTAGAGAATAGGTTTCCTGATCCGCGCATTCTATGAAACGTTTACCTAGAGCTGTATATTCCGTGCACTATTTGAGTCTTTGGAGGGACCCCATTTAGGTGTTTGGCCTGGTTATCCAGCATTTAAATGACTGTAGCAGGCACAGTACGCTCTTAAAGCATTAGAAGTACCCCTGACTCAGGAATAGAAACACTGCATTGCATCTCGAGCAGTGGCATTGGACACGGCTCGCGCGGTTGGTGTGTTTTATATAACAACATTAGTTGTATAGATAATTCACCTTAGATGTTTGTGGGAATACAATTATCTTTCCTAGGTCCAGTTATGTCCAGTTTGTATTATGGCATTCAAGATTAGCTCTAATCTGCTTGTCATAAATAGAATTTAAGAACTACAATAGCTAGAATAGCAGACATTAGGTCTGGTTTGAACATGTTATCATATAGTTTTAATAGTACCGAATCTATGACGCGCTATTACGGTCTGCTTTAGCGCATATGTCGGATTATTGATATTTCTTCACACGTGGATTTCCTCAAATAACATCTCTCTCTCCCCCTTTCTGTCAGGGCTCGCGGTAAGTGGAATAAAGGAGTTTCCTAGCCATCTAATGATTGACAAGGCTGATCCATCGACATTTTAACTGCAAGGTAATGCTCCATCGTCATCCATAACGCTATCAAATCTGACTCAGATATCACAATATTATATCTGGTATCTGCTTAGCTCTTCTTTCAAACCTAGACTGTTTCTCAAAGTGTGATTATAGGACTTATCGGTGACTAATACAGACCATCAATTCACATACTATTTGCACACTCTTTGTGTATTCGTTGTTGTATGTATGTTATGTATAGACCTTACATTGAACTTCATCTCATTTCGAGTGAGCATTTCAAGATCGATCCTGGGCCTCAGCTCAGCGTAATCTTACCCCGATTGAAGCTGTTTTACTACAGAGATGACCAATCCGTCAAAAATCTGCTGGTGCTCAGCTGGCATTCGTATATCACTAGGTATTACAATGGGAACAGTTTATTCCAATATAAAGTGTTTGTTTTTGTCTCGTTACAAAAGAGAATGTGAATATGAACAAAACATTAAACGAATTGCGATTATATCTTGCTTAGTACTCAAGATATAGCCTTTCAAAGGAACCCCAACGTTTTTTGGCCCCTGCTTTCAGGTCCGAAAAGGGATTTTGGAAGGTCAATAAATAAATAAATAAATAAAACAGAGTCTTGATATTTTATATTTCTCATATATGTATTTTATGTGGCTACAGTGTGAAATTATAAGACTGCTCAATCATTACTACACAACTAATCACATTCAAAATATGGCTTGCCAGACAACATGACTTACAAGAATATTCGCGTCAGTTGGCTTGGTAGCCATGTTTGGCTGGTAACAATTTAAGAAATATTAAATGTACAATACAATTCTTGCAGTTATTTATACATCTTTGTCCATAAAATGATTCTATTTTTCCAGGCCTTTTGCAAGCATATATTTTGAACTACAGCTTGCCTAAATTGCATTAGAATCTATATTGAAGCTGTGATAATACACAGACTAAAATGTTGAAAATGCTCCAAAATCCCCTATCTTTGATAGTTCATAACCTCAAAACTATTTATGCTAGAGTGAAATGCCTTGTAATGTTAATATTTAATACATTACAATGACAAAGCACCTATTAGTTTTCGCACAAAGATTTACAAAACAACTTTTCTTGATTTTTGACACAAATCTGAAAAAATATTCAAATTTTAATCGTACAGTACTTCAAAAGTACTTCAAACCACATTTGAAGTTTAATATGACCGAGTAGGAAAAGGGACCGAGTTGTCAGTCACCAAAACATATTCCTGTTTCCAAAGGGTCTATGATATTAATATATATTATAAAGGTTTTTAGATTTATAGATCATAAGACTCTCAAATACTATTAATACTACTATGTAAAGAATTCCGCTTTATATTCATTGCAACATTTGTTCAGTTCTTCCAACTTTTCCACTTTCCATGTTCTACCAGTCTTTCCTGGTACAAGATCTAAACCTGAACTGAATACAAACTGGTAAGATATCTCATCCACATCATCAATCTGTGGCCACCTAAATACATCCCTATATCCATAGTTTAAAAACTGAACAACTGCACGGTCTTCAGCTTTTACTTCAATAACCTGGCCAACATAAAGAAAAACCTTCATATTCAATAGCTACAAATACACCGTCTTTCAAATTTAAGCCTTTTACGACTCACTGTTTTGACATTTCATCTCTTTCTTTCCGTTTTCTGCTGCGAGACTTGGGGTTATCAATATTATTTGTGGCACTATTTTCAATGTGCATTGCTGCCTCGGTGGCACTATTCACAGAATCATTATAGGCATTCTGTGGTTGTGTACCATTTGACAATACTATTACCATGTCTGACTACAGTTCGACCCACTTCTTTTTCCCTAATATAAGCTTTACATGTTTCATACCCAACACCCACTTCAAATATAGAACTTCATTATTCAATACTTTAACTTTCTCTTTATTACTTTATCACCTATCAAGTACCCTGTCCGCATCATCTACTTTACAACAAGGTCCACCATGTTTTTTCACAGCTTGAACAATCTTTTGTTTTTCTTCAACCTTCTTTCCATCTTTTTTTGCGACTAAAGCAGCCTTCTGATTCAAGCATTCTTTGGTTGTTCTTTTTACAGCTTTTTCTGCATTTATATGTTTCTCGCGTAAAGCGTTTGCCTCCTGTAGATGCCAGCCAGTTTAACACAGTTTTGTTGGCTTTTATCATCTGAATACCAGAATAATAATGAATTGATGCATGCCTTCTGCGAAACTGACTGGAATCTAAATTTCCGAATGCATTCTCACCTACAAGATTAGTCAGCTGACAGTGCTTAAGGTTTGCACGGACATCTTCAACTCTAATAGGTGCCTATTAATGACCTCTACAAATGATTTCATCAGCCGATTCAGAACTGATTTTGTCATTTTTCCATTGTCAACGCTTTCTCCGTGCCCTTCAGTTACACCCCGAAAAATGTCATCATGCTCCATCATAAACTTCTAAAACACCCCAGGAACATTAATGTCGAGAAGTGAGCCAGAGCCCTCAACCCATGATGATATTTTCCCCAACATCGTTTGAATATATGTATACTGATCTACATGATCTTGCAGGATATGAATTGCAATTCTTCACCTGTTTTTACTCTTCTTTCCTGTGCTAGTTTGTTATTGAATACTTTGTTGACGCTTGCCCTGTCACTCATTACTGCATTCACCAGCTATAAATATGTAAGCCGAGTGTTATACTCTTTTCTTGTTTCGGGATTCTCCAAGAGCATCCATTCCTTCAGTGATTTCTCAATCATTGGTCGGCACTGATTTCTGGGAAGGTTGGGAAACAATTTCATCATCCATTTCATCACAGTGACCTATACGGTTGAATAATCTTTACTTTCATGCAAAACATTTGAAGCAACAGTTGGTTGGAGCACTGCACGGATGGTGGAGTAGTACGACGTCCTCTTCCTGTGGCTAGGAAGGCTTGCTGGAGTTTCAGAAAGGTATCATACACTGAAAGTCAAAGACAAACAAATTACTTTCATTTCACATATTAAATTCGTATCACATTTACTATGTATTGTTATATTGCGATTCATTTCCCTTCTCTGACAATTTTTAATATGTCCATGAGTTAAATACAATATTTTTACATACCTTCAATGTACATGTGTCTAAAGAATAACAATATTACAGTACAAGGTAAACAGAATATGTTTTACTGGGGGATTAACTTGACCGTCTCCTTCAGTGGACACCGTGCATAGGCTTAAAAATGGCCATTCGAGTTGAACCAAACCCTGGAATTTCTGGAGCGTTCAAAATATATTCAGAGACGTTTAAACCAAACAATACTTCAGTTATATTCAAAATATTGTTATTTATTAAATACATGCCTAATCCTCCGTATAAAGTTGCTATAAATCATCTGATGTATCCATTCTCGATCATATGCATCAACGCTATACACACAAAATGGCGACCTCCCTCAGAGTCTGCTGAAGTAAAGCTAGCTAGATTGTTTTCAGTTTCGCCGTCGCACCGTAAAATGCTTCATTACCGAAGTTAATATTTAAAAGTAGTAGATAAAAATACGATTTTCTCGATCTAATTTATATAGGAAAATTTAATATTGATGAGTGATTGACTGAAAATCTAAACTTTCGATCGACATTTTGCAAACCATACACTCGGTTATTAGGGTCAATTTTTATACGAAATTACATTTTAGAATACGCTCTTTATAAGAATGTATGGCGTAGAAGCGCAAACTGATAGAAACATGTAGCCAAAGAAGGTGCCACTCGGCTACAGCGACCCAATATAGCAATAGCGCTGAAATCTGTATTCTTTTAAATCTTATGCCAATCGCACACCACTCTTCAAATGAGATATAAAAACACACCGTGAAAGAACACAGCGAAAGCGTTATGTCCATACGAAAACACTGACCATGCGTTTTCTGTGAAGAAAGTTACAGCAGTTTGAAATAAGGCTTTTATTGCTGTTCAGCCACGCATGACTCTGGCCCCAGGCTGCCGATTGTTATTCGTATAAAGACGATTTCTGACAAGATATCCAGAACAAATGACGGACATTACTCGTCCATGTGATGATATGCAATATCGATCCCAGTTAAGGTGAAGAGCTATGCTTAGTCATATTAAGGGCACCAATTGGGGTTTTATAATATTTAACTTCTAAGAGTGAGAAGGTGAAACACCCGAGTTAATTTTACGATCTGTCGAAATTATCCGTGAATATTTTAATACGCCACGTACACTTAGCTATTACGTCTTTGTGTAGTACGCTGTGATGCCTCCCACTGAAACATTTACCACATCCCATATCTGGAATTCAATATCTGAAATATAATATCTGGATTGTTGAGAGCGTTAAAATCAATATTAACATACCTTGATAATCTTGTATAAATAAATTTAATAGTACAGTAATACCTCGGTAAACACATTTTTGGCCTACGTCTAATTCACTTTGAATACGGTAATTTAAAAGTGAAACGGCGGATGCTTGATGCATTTTATTAGATTTTCATCGGATTGACCCATGTTATTGTTAACTCTTAGCATTTCACCTTGTTTAAATTCCTCCAAATTTATCATATTCTTAGACTTGATCTGGTCCTATAGTTTCCAAAAATATGCTGTTTATTTGAGGTGTTTTCAAATAGTCATTAATTTTTTGTACCTTTTAGGGACATTTTCAGAGGTGGTTTTACCAATTTTTGAAAAATACCTATTGAAGCTATTTGTTATTTCAGTTTCACCTGAAATATATTTGTTGTCTATTTTGAAAGTCTGGGGCCAGTTAGATTTGTCGTTTTGTTCAATCATAAAGTACGACTGTGCAGAATTTACGTAAACAATACCCAACAACATTTCAGAGACGCTGTATAATATTTATATAGCACTGAATGTCAAATACAAGAATTTTCACTATATTATGGAGTTGTTATGTAAATTAACCAATATTTAAAAAAAGAACGAGATTCGTTTTTAAATGGCCATTAGCAAATTTACAAGCCATCCTACCCCTATGTATGCAACATTGGTAATTAATTTGTTATGGACTTGCAGTCGGTACACTTAGAAAACGTGGATATATATATATATATATATATATATATATATATATATATATATACATACATTTAAATGAATAATCTAAACTCTTTACACATATTGAAAAAACGAAGCCACATTACTGGAAAGTGGATAATATCTTAGACTAGAACGAAATACCGTCTCAATCCCCTATTTAATAGCACGATTTATGCACCCTAACAGTAATTCCTCGTACATTTACGTTTATTATTTAGAAACCCCTCATTGACATCCCGTTTACCATCCGAAATTTGTGCCGAGTTGTTTTATATGTTGGAAAACCAAAATAAAGCCCTTATCCGAATCATGACCTATAATAGAGAATACCGGATATCAGGTAGGTTTCAGAAACAACTTAGAATGAGAGGAAGGGAATCTAATTTCTAAAAATTCAACTACTCCATCAATGGACCATGAAATAATTAGTTATATTTAGAAATTAGTTTGTCAGAATATGAGAGAGTGTGTGGAGAAACAAATATCCCGACGAGTATAGACAAAATAGAAATACGTTTAAACTCTACCCCTGATCACGATAATTATAGGCCACACACACACACACACACACACACACACACACACACACACAACACACACACACACACACACACACACACACACACACACACTATATATATACACAAACACACACACAAACACAAATTATTTCATCATCACCAGCATCATTATTATTATAATACTCTTCATCATCGCAAACATTTACACAACGTCCCATCAACGTCTCATCAACATTGTTCAATAACAATTTTCCGAATAAGAAACAGAGTGATAACAAATTATCAGGGAGTTGGGTTATTTCACTCAAACTTGGCGACTGATTATAACAACCGAAAATGTTTAGATAATGATGAGCAGCCCGTTATCATTATTTATTGTGATGCTCCTAATCTCACCATATCATCCTCGCCATATTTCAACCGAGTTTGTTCATCTCCGATATGATCCTATCCTGACCTCCTAACACCTTGATTATAATTGGTTAGCACATACAAACACACAAGATCGACAATGCTCGTTCCCTTATAAACAATCTAATCATAGAAAGATGTGTAGATCTCTGTTATCTTATTCTAACAGTGCCCGTGTCATCTTCAGCTGACAGTGACTGTCACACATACATAGGCCCACCAAATAACACAAATACACCCACCATAAAACAATTATATATTACATAGAACGAATAAACGTACCATATAAATACCAGACCTCAGATATACTAAGTACATGTTTTTGTTAAATAAAACAAGTACATATTAATTTTAATTAGAATATGTTAATTATAACACTTATATGATAATTATAACAAACATATCTTAATTATGACAATTATCTTTAAATATAACAATTACATGTTAAACATAACAAGTATTTTAACCATATAACTATATATATATATATATATATATATATATATATATATATATATATATATATATATATATATACATTAGAAGTTTATAATAGACAGACTTGATGCTACAAACATTCAAGTTGTGTTTTCAAGCTGTGATCATTGGATGTTTCCCAAAGGAGATGAGCAGAGGCAAAACTGACCAAATCAACAAACCATCATGTACCACACAACAAGTCTATACATATAAAATGGCATAATATATATATATATATATATATATATATATATATGAAATAATACTAACAATTTATAGTCACATTTAATTATGTCACTAGTTGCCAAGACAACATCTAACAAATAACATAAAATAATAACAACTCTATCCATATAAACTGTTCTTCTTAGAAGATACCAGTTTCCGTTTCTTATAAAGGCCCGTAATAAAGAAATTTACCAAATGATCCCGTTCCAACAAACTTGGTCATTTCCATATCAGTCTATTTTCGAACAAGTCATTTAATTCACTGACATCGGGGGTGGGATGGGAGGTAGGGATAGGGAGGGACTCATTCAAAAACCAAAAAGCTCTTTAAGTTTCACAATTAAATATGATCCAATAACTCATTTTATGCTATGTGTATATATTTGTTTATGTTTTATGTAATGCTTTTAGTTATAAATGGACGTCCATATTGTTAACTTAATTTATAAATACCTAGGAATTAAAAAATATTCATTATCATATGTGTGTGTGTGTGTGTATGTGTGTTGTAATGTGTGTAATGTGTGTTGATTCTTGTGTGTTTCTTTTGTGTTGGTGTTTTGCGTTAGTAACAACTTCATTAAACACTTTTTGAACATGTTATGCAATAGTAAAACAGAGTGCTATTTAGTGCGATTTTTGAAAAGATGAAGGACGACTTTCGACACCGAAGATCAGATGAGATTATTCAAATTATGTCACAATTTCATACGATAATTTCGCATTTAATCATTTAAAACATATTTGCATGTTGTCATGGAAAATAGAGAATATATCGGCTCACTGTGATTTGGTGAAACTGATGTACGTGAGTTGCTCTCATTAATATTTTGGCCACAGCTCAAAAAGCATAATTAAATACCATATCAGTATTAATTCAAGGCTGAATTGGGCTCAATAATTTATTTAAAAAAAATACCACTAAGAGAAATAAATAAAAAAATCATTATTATCAGAACGCGTCTTCGCCGCAACATAAATGTCATTAAATATGCTCAATGTTAAGGAGTTCAATAAGTTCGTCTGACATTACCCTTGGTGTTATTTCCTTCTTGCCATCAGTTTGGTCGTATCATCATGACGATTTAGTTAACGTAATGTCTTTTAGTTCCAGAAAGCAGCCACATCCCGACCGTTGACGTGATGTTGAATAAATATTTAGCAAAGCGGCCGGTAAACGTTTGAAGGACATCTAAACAGTACCACCAAGGAGCTTGATGTTCTCCAGCAAAGTGATGCAACTCAGATTCATCTTTATCGATGCTTCCCGTACTGAACTTACAATAACAACTAGATTCTAGAATGTCATCTATAAAAACAGTAATTATGTATAATCATCCATTTAATTATATATATATATATATATATATATATAATTATATATATAGCGATTGGTAATGTTGACATATACTAAGATTTAGATATATTAATGGCTAAAGTATATATATATATATATATATATATATATATATATATATATGCGTGCGTGCGTGTGTGTGTGTATGTGTGTGTTTTAGGGTACATATAAAGAGGCAACAGGCACAGAGCATCAACATGTCTAAACATCCTTCGAGACCTATACACACATTAATCTAAAAATAAAATGTTCCATACCCCCACATATTGATAGATGTGTTCGTATGCCTAAGCATGTGTCTGGTCTACTCATCAGCCTGTGGGAATCAGCTAATTCGCTTTTCGTACGCGACAAATATGTCACGCCCACAGGAAAGCGGCTACATGCAGGCTACGTACAAAAAGCGGAAGCACGTAAAAACATACCATTTGATACCACAGCTCGCAGCAAACAACACATGGGTGTGGTTCAATGGTGACTTGCTAAATACAATCATAACTATTTTGACACCACAGTTTACATTCAACAGTAATTTTCTGTAGTCCAAAAGAAACCTGTATATACAACATTTCGGCACCTCAGATGCTGAACCCAGCTTTATTCTGGGTTCAAATAACTAAATAAATCCTATTTATATGAACCATATATATCGTACACGTCCGTGTAGTCATGCGTCGAAGTTCTTCTCTAACCTAAGTAAAAAGTTAGGCCTTTTATAGCGTGTTAACAAACATTACAGTTTGTTCACCACAAAAGAATGTACACTAACTCAGTATGGACTCACTGAAGTGATTTAACTAAAATAAAAACAAAGTAGCAATACTGCACAATGGATTATTACTGGACTAGAACGAAAATATCTTCTTAAACCTGAGTAAATACTATGATTTATTCGAACCTAACAGCTAATTCTCATATATTTCCGTTCATCACTAAGTGAACGTTCATTCACGCCTATGTGTGTAGCGTATGTGTGTGTGTGTGTGTGTGTGTGTGTGTGTGTGTGTGTGTGTGTGTGTGAAAGAGAGGAGGAAATATATATATATATATATATATATATATATATATATATATGAGAGAGAGAGAGAGAGAGGTAGATTAACAATTAGTAATTCACCATGCAGCCAATGTTGAATATGTAAAGTAATAGTATAAAGGGTGCATTAAACACGAAATAGAGTAAACAACAAATTAATTAAAAACAATACAATTGGGGTTGGTGTTTATGTTATTGTTAATGTAAATCGAATTTACAAAATGTTTAAACCGTTTTAATTCTGCTCTCTGTTATGTGAAGTTGTAAGCAATAAATTAGAAGATGGTTTTGATATTCGGGTAAAATGGATATATATATATATATATATATATATATATATACATTTAAACCGAATTATGTTTTATTCAAATGCTAGAGTTTGTCTGTTTCACTTTTAGATTATGTCATCCGTCCAAGTTATAAGCAACCTTCAAGTGATAAACTTTCAACGTGAGACTTTGATATTTTGAAAGTCGATTGTCCATCATAATCAGTCATATCTATACTCAGTGTGTACGGATTTTTGTCATAGGTCAGTCAGTGTATTAACACATTACCTTGAATGATATCAAATATAATTTTCTATACTTACTAATTAAGCTTTACAGATGCATTATATTTGATCGAGCTTTTAGAGTATCTTGTAAATAGTTCGACACGTCATCGCATTGGGATCCACATGGTTAATAGGAAATTTTGAAAATATATGCAACTGGAATCACTTTGCCATGGCTGTATATTTCAATCTATAACGATGATGTTTTGTAGAAAGTTGGTATATATTTTTCGGTCAGATCGCTTAGATACACCGGTGCTGTTCTATTCAGTACTTTGAACGTAAGAAACAGCATCTTGCCTAGCCATAGTCCAGTCTAGAAATAATAACGGCTTGGATTAAAGTCTTGTATGTCTCATCATTTATGTACTTACGAATAAGTCCTATATTTCTCATTTGACAATAACAGGATTTACATATATAATTAACCTGCTTCTTCATTCCTAGGGTATTACCTAATATAAGCCCTAGATTTCTTACAGACATGGAAGAATATATATAACTGGATCCTACCGGAATGCGAAGATTCTCAGTTTTCTTTAAATGTTGCTTGGATGAGAAAACAATGAATTATGTCTTGTCTTTATTCAATTTCAGCATGTCGCTCTTCATCCAAGTACTTATGTCTGCAATACAAGCTTCAATTGAAAATGAAATATCATGGACCCTTCATCAGGAGCCTCAGCAATGTCACTGTGCACTTTAAAAACAGCAGTTTCTGTTGAATGACCTCTACGATAAGCAGACTGGTAAATGTCATTAAGATCATTGTGCTCTAAGTGTTCTTCTATATGCCTTGCTACTACCTTTTCAATAAGCTAAGAGATGAACGAAAGGTTAGAAATAGGACGATAATTCTTTATCTCTTCCTTATCCAACCCAGGTCTCTTAAGCAGCAAGCTTATGGTGGGTCGTTTCAACCACAACAGCATCACTGATTCATCCATTGACCTATTGACAATGGCTGTTATCAGTGGTAGAAGTTGATCCAAGTCACATGACTTATTCGGAGACTTGACTATTATCTCCTTGATCTCAACCTCAGAAGTCGGTCAAAATATTTCGAGCATATTTCCATTAAACATAATATCTGCATCCATGGAAATATCGCCGGTAGTGTCCGAAATGATCTTATTCCTGATGATTGTTGCTTTCCTCGTGAAATAATTCAGCACAGGTAAAATATGGAAGATTTACATATGAGTTACTTCCCATCAAGTTCTTAGTTAATTTGAAGAGTTTCTTTTGATCTTTTCCACATTCCTGTATCTTTGTGGAATAGAAACACTTCTTCTCCTCTAAGAGATAGCGTATTATAATGTATGAATTAGTGATTGCTCACCTCATGTTATATTTCTGTGTTATAAGTTGTGCCATAAATGCCACATTTCAGTTTATTTACTTTTAATAACTTTCACTTGATGTTCACCAGATAACCAGATATTCCATATACATAGTTATAAGAGTCTATACGAGTTGTAACAAAGGAATGGACCACAGTTTTAAGTGTTTTATGTGGCAATGATTCTTTTAAACAATAGATGTTCTTAAGATAGTAGTAGGCAGATGTGCGTAATGATGTGACTTGTTCGTACATTTTAATACATTTATCGAAAATAACCCCTAATTTTTTTAATGACCCATTAGGGGTAATCGAAGATGCATACATCTGTACTGTAGGTGTGCTTAGGCATTCAACACAATGCGATGGTGCTAAATATATAATATTTGTTTTATTATCATTTAACCGTAGAAGATTTTGAGTTATCCATAGCCAAATATCAACAAAATTGTTTTCAAAATTCGTCAAGATAGAGGAGAAATTTAACTCATTGTCAGGATCCAGTGATATATACAATTGTGTGTTATCAACCAAGGTTGGCATAAAAGCTCGCGTTTGTTTCACCAAACAATAGCATTAAATGTATGGGTCTAATTAATGAAATTAAACTTCATATATATTGTGCCCAGTACGAAAAGCTAATAAACAGCGAAGTAGTTCCTAGAAGTATATATATATATATATATATATATATATATATATATCACACACACACACATATATATATATGTTTACATTCTCGTATTGGTGTTTTCTGCTGACGATATTACTCATACTCGTGACCTTACCCGACACCTATCTCAATCTAGTAACTACTACTATATGAACCCGTTGTCAGTTCCATTATAGTAACCTGAAAGCTCAGTAAACACTAATTCTTGTTACAAAAGTACAAAACAAACTTTATTGTTTTCTCTAGCCATTTCAGTGACATCCGAAATTACATGTTTGGGTGACACCCCATTACATTGTTATAATGGGATAACACAAACAGCTTGTAGTAGTGACGTCAGATTACGAGAGCATCGGGTCGGTGTCTAGCTTCAAGATCTCGGCGCCCACAAATCTAGCATTGTATATTACCCAGAAATTAGAACTGGTTTATTTAACAAGCGGTTGGTCCTGTTCATTCTTTAACATGATAAGTTGAATGAACATATTTGCATTAGTTGTAAAAAATTGATATGAAGCTGAATTGTTCCTTTAAAGCCCGGATGTCCGACGTCTTCCACTTCCATGTTCTATGTTCAATCAGTGACACTTTATCTGTAATATAAATAAGCTCAATTTAATTGCAAGAACAATGTCAGTATACTTTTAATTGGCTAAAATAACTGTATCTTGGTAGTGGTAACGGCAATAATGCATAATTAACATTTTAAATATGACACGCTATTCAGCGATCGAATAAAAAACCTGTTCACGGCCACTGAAGTTCATCCTATCTTTATTACGGTTGCTAAATGACGTATGCTGATGATTGCTGGACTAATTATCGGTAATTGTAATTAGTGTATGTCATTAGGGTGATGTTGTAAGTAAATATATTTACAACGTGAACAATTGAGTTTGCTTGGACGTTATTTGTGGTTGGTAGTTAAATTACCATTGACTTGATCGTCATTAAAACACCACTAAGTCCAGGATAGAGCACCCTGAACTGCATCAAATACCTCCGCCCCCAGGCAGGTAAATAATATTTGAGGGAACGTTCATAGCCAGATTCCATATATATATGTGTGTGTGTGTGTGTGTGTGTGTGTGATCATGCCGACATATATGGTGCAAGTATATACTTGCATGATTATCTAGCTGTTTATCCATAACATTAACAACTTATAACAATATATATATATATATATATATATATAATTTTATTATATAATACGACAAGGATAATTATCATATTTGTCACACGTTTCTAATAATTTCTATTAAAATGACAAGGCTAGACCAAGAAAGCGGTTTCCAGGTTAGAAATAGCACATAGAAGCTGAAAGTTTTCATTTGTGTCTGTTATCAATCTAACCTAGTGCAGCCTAGCGAAAGACCAAGGAACTAAAGAAAACGTGATTACCATTGACCTAAATATAAAACTATACCGAACATTCCACTCCAGGTTAAAAATAAAGGGGGACGTTAAAGATCCCCTGAGGACGTAACACACTCTGGCAGTGTCCACCTCAGGGTATTTCGACTCCATATTTCCGTACTGCTCCCCTGTGAGTGGTGGGGGAGGAGTTTTCTCAACTACTCCAACATAGAGGCTGGGCTGAATAAGCGACAGCCTGGGGATTCTCCTCGAACAAACAAATAAATACTCCAGGTCAATGCAGCATTGACCTGAAAGAAAACTGACCGAACATGGCAACCGATTTTATGGCAAACAGGTCCCAACTTCCGGTCGTGGAAAAAAGGAACGCAGACTGCAAAATCGGGTTTATAAACATGGTTAATTATTGGTGTGTCGTTGGTTGCATAAGCCGTGGGTGTAAAAGTAATACAAAATGAATATCTTATCATCGGTAAGTATAGGGAACACATTTAAAATAAACTTTTAATTTGTCAATATCATACGACATGCTTCTGGTCACGTATACGTACGTAACTTAATGTTAGAGAAATTAAAAATCATTATCGGGTAGAAATTTAATTATTTGGAGTTGTTTATTTAATTTTTTTATGTTTTTAATAATTTTAATGGATTACACAGTGATGATCTTTAGCATATTATGTTTTTGTTTCGTAATATTCTTTGCCTAGACCAATAAACAACTCAGCTGTCATATTATTGATATTGTCTATCGTCTGCCATATTTTAACGTTGTGTGCTACTCAACACTTCAGAAGTTAAAAGCTCGGGTATACCTCACCTAAAGGTAGGTTTATTACTATTATAATTATTGTAATGGCTCCACGTTTTGAGTGTCAAGAAGCTAAAAACAAATAACAATTTATAAATGCTCTTTTAGCACCTCAGTTCAAAATTTTGGTTTATTACAATTATTGTAATGGCTCCACGTTTTGAGTGTCGATAAAATATTTTTTTAAACTAAACATTTATCAATTTTCTTTTAGCACCCCAGCTCAACAACAGACAGACTTAGTGTCTTTGATGTTTACAGACATTTACAAAACTTGTTTGATATTAGTAATAGTTACCTTCTATGTAGTCAAAACGGCTGATGTTGACAAAATAATTCATATTTAGGCCTATATTAGTATATATTAACTAATATCAATTGGTAACATTACAATATTTTCATTCATTATTTGTTTGATATATATATATATATATATATATATATATATATATATAGATAGCACAAATGGAAGTAAGGCATTCAAATGCAGAAGTCATGATGACCATACAAATATCTAACTACATCCACAACCTTGAAGTATTATTTAAGAGAAAGTTATTTAAAACAAGTAAACTTCTATTTTTATATATAATAATTGTAGATTTAGGTTATTTTTGATCAATTGAGGTAAGAATAAAATAAAATCTCTTGTTTTATCTTTAGGAAAATGGCTACAGGAGGCTTTTATGAGGAACTCTTCTCTAACATCACAAATTGTGGAATTTGTTTTGAACCATTGATACATCGAAGACCAATAACGTTAAGTTGTTTACACATTTTCTGTGAAGACTGTTTACAACATCTGTTAGATGATGCAAGAGCTAAAAATCCTCAAACTCCAGACACAATACGTTGTCCTGTTTGTTCACAGACAACCCATGTACCTGGAAGTTCATCTGCCAGTTTACCTTTATCTTTTTATCTGTCAAAAGTTCAAAATGTTAGGAAACAAATTGAAGAAAGACATAAATTATGTAAGTTATGTAGATCTAAAACACACAAAGCTGATGTTTCATTTTACTGTTTCGGATGTCATTCTGGACATTGTCAGGATTGTCATTTGAAACATGATGCCCTTTTTCCAGATCATACTCAAATTTCAGTGACGTCATCTACAATAAATTCTATATTTTGTAATGAACATGATGGTTATTTATCATATTTCTGTATGACGTGTACTCAGGCCATATGTTCTCTGTGTCATATAGTCAGACACTCAGAACATGCAGTCTATGACCTGACTTATGATAACAAAAAAAACACAAGTTGATTTAAAAGAAATTCTGTTATCACATTTACAATCAACTGACAAAACACTGGAACATTTTGTAAATCTTCAAACAAAAATCATTAATGACACCAAATGAGCCATGACAGAGTTGACTCATCATCGAGCTTTTCTCATCAAACAGATTAATGATCAATATGATAATTTATGTCTTGAATTAAACGAAAAAGAAGTCGAATTAAATCTTGAATTATCCCGATCCAAACAACTTGTCCAAGATATTAGAACCTCTATTGAAAAATTGATAACAAAGGTAGATAACTGGCTGGAACCTGTGATGGGTATACCTGAATCACGGATTGAGGATACAGCTAAACTGATAACAGATGTCAAAAAACAAATACCAGCTTTTGATATCAATATCAAACCAGAAACAATGAAGTTTATTAGTGGTGATGACCAGATAAAATTGGGAGAGATAGTTGAAGAAGGTACTTTAATTATTATTATTATTGTATCATGTTATACCTTTGATAATCAATAATATATATTATTAATGATAGTTGTTTTAAATTCTACAACAATTATATAATTATTTTATTATTTATTTTAGCATTAAGTTCTGTTGTATCCATGTCCTCCAGTCTATTTGAAGATCTGCCAGGAGCTGTCCAGAGTCTAGGTTTGTGGATATTTATTGTTTGTTTGATCTCAGCATATCATCATTAACTTTTTTTAATCTGTTTAATGTAACATGGAATAATTGGTTTATTGTTATATTTTTTGACTGATAGTCAGTCATTGTTTATTGTATAATTTTTAATTTTATCAACTTTAAGTTGTATTATAGTTTAACCCTTCAGCTGCAATATGATTAGATTTGGAAATTTAAATTTTGGACATGAAAGGGATAAAGTTGTTTGTATTAATTAATAAATAATAAATACCGGTATGCAGAATGTTTATATATATACATATTTTTGTTTTATTAAGTTATTTATAAATATAACTATAACATCGCAAATTAATGATATACCAAGTTGATTTATATATTTATATTACAGATACCGTATCTGTTTTTGATGATCCGACATTGTTGTGTCAGATAAACACAGGTGGCTGGATAAGTGACATAGAGTATCTAGATAATGGACAACTTGTTGTCTGTATGAGGGATGGTCTAGAGGTATATGATGATAATGGCCATAAGATAGTTCATTATCTATCTCATAACTGCAGACCTGTTAGTGGTGTAGGACTGTGGGGTCTGTCTGTGGATAGGAATATGGGTAAAATTGTGGTGACAGATACCAGTGACCCAGGCTATCTACATGCTTTTGATACAGCTGGTGACAGATGGAGGTATAACAGGTGTCGTGTATGTCGAGGGCCATCACGTCTAGGTGTAACAAGTGATGGATGTTATATTGTAACCAGTAATCCTGACGAAAAACTCTATAAGTATACCTCCAGGGGTGATGAGTTATGGTCTATAGACATGACACGTGATGGCCCAATGTATGATGTTTGTGTTGATGATGATGATAAGATACTTGTTTGTCTCTTTGATAATGTAGTTGTTTATGATAAAAATGGAAAACAAATATCATCATTACAATCAACAGGTAGACAGATAGAGCCAGGAGGTGTATATTGTGATAGAAATAGACAAATCTTCGTTTGTGATGTGAAAAATAGTAATATTTTATTATTTGATAGAAATTATTGTTTTGTTAGAAGTCTGTTAGATTTAGATTATGAACCTAGGAAAATAAGTTTATTTAAGAATGAGAGATTATCAGTGTTAGAATATTATAATGGCGTGTATGTATATAAAATATAGATATGATTATTGTTTATAATTTTGTTCATGATTAATAACTTTGTTTATTTGTTTTAAATTTAGAATATAAATTTTGTTTATTTTATGTTTAATATTTGATTTAATTATTATAATAAATGATAATTTATCCCTAGAATAACTTTTGTTATTATTATTTTATCATCTGATGTACAAAGTACACATACAGGTGTATACATAATGAAACACTTTTATCAGTAAAGTGACACATAGGAGATCTCACACAAAGATAACAACAGTAATACATGGACATAAAACTATATATAGTTGACCTAATTGTGTTATTTTGTTAGTAGGTTTATCTATAAAAATTTAAACTTTTTGTACGTCGGCTCTAGCATCCATACAACACCTGAATTATCTGTTTCCTGAATTTGTGTATGTGTGATTTATATATATATATATATATATATATATATTAAGGGAGGTACAGGTTTTAAAGGATATTTAGGTGTTGACGCTCTGGGCCAATGCCATCAATATATATATATATATATATAATGGCCGAAATGGCAGTTGTTTATGTGGCTGGCGACTTCAAATGAGGGAGATGCAAATGGTCTGTAATTTACAGCCTCCCCACGGAGACTAATTCTAAATAAATTTAGAATAAATGGCATGTTCGGTGGAAAAACCTTGCCAGTTGCCTGGTTGGATGAAAAACTACCTCTACTAGAGTGCCACGGCCGAGGCGCGAACCTGCGACCTCCCGCACAGAATGACCATAGCCATAGGTAAATAGTCTCACTCTCTATATATGTGGCCAAAGACACACTTACAGACGTGCGCGCGCGCGCACACACACACAATATTTTATTAAATAGCGAGGTTGGTGAAATATAGATTTGGTAAAGATATTTACCAAGGCATATTTATCACAAAGTGACAAAATATGGTTGTATTTAAAGCATATCACTGAGTGATGGGGAGAAATGTGTATTTAAAATGTTATAGGAAACTGCGGCACACTAGGTGTACCTTTTAAATCAGATGTCGGCAACCTACGGCCGGGCCCGTGATATTATTCTGGTGTTTGAAGTATTTGTGGATTTTAGAGTACTTGTAAAGTATCGAAATTAACACACCTCTTTTAACCCACTTACACATTCGTTTCGGCCATTACTGATCGTGTAATTATCAAAACAACCAGATGACTAATAAGTAAACCCTGTTAAACTGTCCTTTGCTGCGGAGAAGACAATAGGCTAATTGTCCTTTTCACAGAGATCGGCAAACCTCGCCAAATCAGCAGCTAGCTAGCTTTTAAGCCCTCTTTCGTAATAACAGGCACCAAGAGCAGATATTTATAGTATTTTTATTTTGTCAAAGTCCTCGTTGGATGCCATACTGATATAATATTGGATAAAAACCAAATATTGTTTTCTGTTTATCATGGTTGTCAGATTTGGCATGCTTGGTAGACATTCCAAAACATATGAATATGTTTTACATAAAATTATAGGGCAGAGACCAGTTAATCCACAAACTGTTTGAACAAGTCTGCGCATTTGAGGTCAAGCTTCGTATGTGGGTGCGACATATCAAACAATGCAATTATGCACATTTCCCAACGTTGTCTACAACTCAACCTAATGAGGCTACTACGGTATTGTATTATTTGCAACTCCGTACGCAGTAATCGTGGACAATGTTGCAGATGGAACTGATTGATTTGCAATGCAACACTGACTTGAAAGCCAAGTTCAGTGAAGTTGCGATAGTTAAGTTTTACCAACGATATGTTCCAGCCGACAAGTTCCCCAAACTAATTCATTACGCCCGAGTGATAATTGCACTATTCGAAAGCACGTACTTGTACTATGAATAACTGTTCACCAAATTAATTTTTGCAAGGAATAAGACTCACTGATGCTCATTTGGAGGGTACTCTGGGGCTTGCTAGCACACATCTACAGCGGTTGGTGAAGCAAGCCCAGCACCAGAGAGCGCATTGAATTGAAACTAAAATTAAAAGTTACATATAATTAATTCGTTCACGTTTTTGTTCACGTTTTGATAGTATATAATTATTAACATTCCTGAAGTTACTAAATATAAGAAGTATAACTCATGGTAGACACACTTATTGTATTATGCAGCTTCTTATGTTTGAAAATAAATGTTGCCCACTGGCTTAATCCAAATCGCGCTCTATACTACCTATACAGTTCGAAACAATTTCATATATTTGTGACATTTGGTCTCTGATGTTCCGAAACCGCTTCATTTTGAAAGATTATTTTAAAAAACTTCTGCCAGTGGCAGGCGGGACGCACTACCACACACACCCATTCCCACTTACGGTCCAGTTTTACCATTTGGCCATACTCTAAAAAGGTTGCCGACCCTTGTTTTAAATAGTCTGACATTTCGATCATTTATGTATTCTGCCAACCAATCAACAGTAAAATATGTTATCAGTGGGGATTACTACACCAATTTCAATATTGTTCCATTAATCAAACCTTTAATCAGTGTGAAGTACTACACCAATTTCAATGCCGCTCTATTAATCCGATCATTTATAAGCTGGAAGAATGTGTTTATTAAATTCTATTCTGTAACGAGAATAAATATAAGAAAAATCAAGCTCCATAGACATTCTTCACCCCAACAAGTCCGCTCATCGCTTCATGTATTTCTATGACACATGATTTGCCTGATTACATTTTCGAACCAGCCATACCCCTGAAATTCAATCCATTGTAGTGTATTTAATGGTTCTTTTTTAAATCCTAGATGACTTAGTGAGATAGCATTTCGAAAAGATCAGCAATATCAAACAATATTAGTATCCTTAAATGAACTATTCTACTTCAAATCAATATAAAATCATTTCAGTAAATTTGAAAAACAGCTGAGTCACATTAATTTCTATAACTGTAATTTTTAACAAAACAAACCTAAAACATACAAACCCCAACAAAACAATAGGAAGACATGTGTATCGACGAAAATAAGCAGCTTTTGGGATAACTGTCTAGAATAATTACTCTCGATTGTTCACCAATGTGTGGAAGAGTGAAATATTGATTCGTTAAATATATTTACAAATGTACAATACTAAAACTGTTTGCAGAAGATTATAAACGAATCCTAGCACAGAATGTATTCTGGGCATGCGGAATTATCAAAAATGAACGGATGATGATATAGTACTTATAACATATCACAAAGTGATGGGGACAAATGTGTGTTTAAAATAGTGACTATGCTGCGGCACATTAGGTATAAATTAAATAGGTCAGCTAAATATCTTGCTCCTATTTTGACCAAATACGTAATTCCGGCAATTTTGTAGATGAAATATATGTTACCAATCGGGATTAATATATCAAATCGATATCACTCCATTAATCACGATTGTTGCAAGATGGATTTATGGTGTTTCTCGAAGAATTTGTTTATAAAATGATATTCTGTAACAACAATAAATATAAGAATATTCAACCTCCGTAAACATTCTTCATATTACTTTTCAAGAAGGTCATAAACTATTGTCGCTGCAGTTTCACTTATTTCTTAGTGCAATTGAATGGAAACAAAGATGAAATATATAAATTAGCATTTGGCATCAAAACATTAATTTCAATACCAATTCATTGATCACGATTTTTACAAGTTGGAACTCTGCTTCTTAGAACAAATGTGTTAATGTGTCAAGTAGGTCATAAAGATATTCTGTTATAGTATCGAATTAAAAAATATTAACCTCTTGTCTTTCTTCACATCACCAAGTCTGTACATTGCTTCAGCTCTCCATGACGTCTGATATGTTGATTACTACATTGGTCCACCCCAACCCTGAAATATAGCATATTGCTTATTATAATATATTTCTTTGAATCTCAGATGACACAAACATGTAGCATTACCAAAATATCAGAAATATTATACTATAATGATAATCTATATTATTAAAATAAATTCACTTATAACAATGAATTCAAAATACAATCACGATAGTAAATTTTAACAAAAACTAGCTGATTCATACCACTTTCTACAATTGATATTTTTCCACACAAAGAAATCAAGCAACAGGAACACATGTACAGTGATGAAATAAGAATAATTTATGGGAATAGTATTGTTACTGGTTAATGATAGAAGTATGTGAGAGTAAAATATATATTTGTTAAAGATATATATCAAACTTTCTTGTCCTGTAATGACACAGCAGAATATTTGAAACTAAACCTAGTACCAAGTAAACGTACAATGGACATTGAGAGAAATTGGGCTGAGACCAGAATTTTGTTCATATTAATATGCCTATGTATATCACATTTAATTATTTGTTGTTACTTTATTTCAGTATATCATCTGACGGAGAAAGACTCAAACAAGAAAACTTTGGACCCCATCAAAGTTTGATGTGCTCTGTTCAGATTATTGCTCTGCAGATAATTTTACCCTGTCAAAACACAAACAAAATGAAGATCCTAAAAGATACGGCGGTACTTTCAATATTTTCCCGGAAAATCCACCTTCAGGTACGTAGCTGTATCATTAATGTTATGTCGCAAGACTTGCAGTAGGATGACATTTATATGAAGTTGTAGTGTAAGTTTGGAAATGTTTTTAAAATTCATTTTGAGTTACGTAATTACAGGTGTTTATGAGTCAATCTCTGTTGATTTCAATATATCACTGTTATGCCTTTCAATCTCTGTTATCGGCCAGAATGCTGATGTATTTTGTATGCATATATTCTGTATTTATCTATACATATATTTCTGTATACAACTCATTTACTTGATTTCATGATGACAAAATAGGTAATAATTTGAAATTCTTTTTTACCATGTTAATGTAACATGCTATATATGATAAAAATAAATTCATAGAATAGCTACATTTTTTCGATCGAAAAAATATTTTAAGTTAGAAACTAGTTATGTAAATTTATGACGTGCTTCATAGTAAAATAATTAACTTCGATCAACTGGTTTTCAGACAGTGACTCGGTAGACAGAGAAAATTCTTGCGACAAGTGTAACATGCAAAAAGCCAGAGACCCCTCACCCTGAGTGTTCCACCATAACCAATATCACAACAGAGAAGTGTGTTCTTTTTTGCACATACTGTATTGTGTTTCACATAACTAATATACACACCAAGTTTTAATTTGTATAGAAATTATGTAAGTTGATGGATTTGTAAATCAAGAAATTGAATAATCAGTTTCTGATGCTGCTCAATTTGATTAAAGGAGAGTTGTGTGACAAATGTTAATGTTAAATCTCAATTGTTTTATGAGTCAATTACATATATCCCTCTTGACTTGTTTAAGAAACCCCCTCAGGAATATTCAGATGATCAAAAACAGTTCGCCACAACTTTATTCTTCTACAGCCCCAAAGCATCCATATACTTGAGAGAATAGCTTACGTTACCTCATCCAGTTACAATCTGAAGATGACTAATGGGCATTGCAAATGCTAAATAACAAATGATAAAATTGAACCTTTAGTTGTGTTTATACTGTTTTTTTTATATAACTAATATCTTTAAACTGCTCTTTTTGGTTAGAAATAATATATGTTTTGTTGTGTTTTTTGCAGTTACAGGTGTTCGTTTAATTAAGGTTACATTTAAAGCTGATGCAATAGATTAAAGAAAATAGTTGTGAACCTGAAAAACAAATGTGCACTGTGGAAAATTGACCTGTTCCCATGAAAGTATATCATGCACATAACTTTGCACATTTTAAATGTATTATATATACATGTACTGAACATGGGACATATAATATGTGGAAAACCTCTTCCCATTCAAGTAAAAGATGAATTCAAATGCTGACAAATGTTGTTTAAATGTACATGGATTAAATTTCCATTAATATTTCACTAGGCATAAAGTAGGGCAGTACATGGGATGTAGTGTATCTACTGACTACAATCTTTCTACATTTTCATGCTAACAGTATTTTTACATTGTAATTAGATGGGTGAGTAACATAGTTGCCAGGTGAGGCATTTCCAGCCAAGTATTAACAATGCTGAACGAAAGGGTATCTACCTATCCCAAACATTACAGCGGTGCCGTGTAATTATTGATGGGATGTCAATTAGAAAACATATTGACTGGGAACCTAAGCGTCAACAGATGGTTGGTTTTGTGGATCTCGGAGTTAGATCTCTTGATAATGATGTGGCGGAGGCAACGGAGGCTATTGTCATAATGGTTGCGGGATTTCAAGGTCATCGGAAGATACCGGTGGATTACTTCTTGATAACTGGTATTTCTGGTGAAGTTCAAAGTCAACTTGTACTGTCAGTTATCAGTTCTTTACTTGATGGTAAAGTGAACGTATTGGCTTTTGTCATGGATGGGTGGTAATACCATAAACCCCAAAATGGTAAACTTACTCAGTTGTAAAATAATGTCAGATACTATGAATAGCAGGTTTCCACACCCTTCAGATAGTTCACAGAATATGTATGTATTCTTTTATGCTTGTTATCTTTTGGAAAATGTAAGGGGAGCATTGCATACCCTACACGAGATTAATATCTCATTAGGGACAGCAAGGTAGACTGATATTGTCCATCTGCAGGAACCTCAGGCATCAAAAGGCTTACATGCAGATAAAAAGCTTACAATCAGACATGTTAAATTTCAACAAAATAAAATGAATGTCAAATTAGCAGCACAAACTGTGAGTGCCCCTGTTGCTTCTGTATTAAAATATGCTTTTCGGCTTAGTTGTGAGGCGTTTGACAGTTGCCTGGGTACTGCTAATTTTGTTTCAATTATTGATCATTAGTTCGATATTTTCAATGACAGGACATTATTTGCAAAAGGGTACAAAAGTAATTAAGATGGGAGAATTTTCAGGGTGTTTTTATTTTTATTAACACCTAAAGCAGTGTTCCTTAACATGACAGGCAACAGTCAGCTAAACGATTTTGCGAAGGTAAGGGAAAAATGTGTGTATTCGGTTTTATTTTTAACATCGAGAGTCTTCATAGTCTTGACAAGGTGTTGTTGTTTGAACCATCACCAGTACAACAGTTTTTATTAACATATAAATTATCACAAGACCATATTGCATTGTTCTTTTCAGCTGTGCGTCAGTTTGGAGGTTGGAATAACAATCCTTCAGCCATACAGTTCAGCAATGCCTTTAGATCACTATTAAGCCATGCAGGTGTAACTATAACATATTTTTTTAATGCTAATTGTTTGTCTCGGGACACAACACAGATGAAAGAAAGCCATTTATTACATTTGAGACAGCACTATATGATCATACATATAGTTCTACAAATATTGGCCGTACTACCTTTGTTGAGGGTATTATTGAATAGGGGTGGGTAGTAGGGAAGGTAACTAAATATGTTTCATGTAAAGATTGTTCATTGGCACTGGTGAGATCTGCCTCAGAGTCGACCAATGCATTGTTAATCATAAAACGTTAGTTGTACAATCAGTTAGTGTAATGAAAGTTGTTAAACATTGTAAAGTTATCATGCATTCCTCTGTGAACATTAAACACGTTGTATCTGGAGAATAGGAGAGACTGCTGGTCTCTATGATGTTAATAGATATGACATGTGATTTGTTTCCAGAGTTGAATGACCATTTTATGGAAACTTCTAAGGGTAGCGATGAACCTTGTTTTGTATTAGTCAAGATTATTTGTTCAGAATTTATTAAACTTCGTCGTTTCTACACAATCAAACTGACTAGTTTATATCACACAGGTGATAGTGTCAGATACAAACTTAATAAAACAATGTTCTTTAAACATCAGTGAAGCAGTTATTGATAGAAAGTACTCCCATGTTTGACGCAAGTTGTGTGCCGAGACTCCCAAATCCCTCATTTAAGTAAACATAATTACTTAATTTGCACATACTACAAAATGGTTCCTTCTCAGTCATGCCAGTGCATGATATGTGTTCCAACATGTGACGCCCCTCGCACAAGAGCCAATGAGGGTTTGCAAACTGGGTTGCTTGCATAGTTTTCTATCACAACTGTTGATATTATATTTTGATAGCACAATATGTTTCATGTACCAGCGGTATATTGGCACATGGTGTTGCTGCATTACCAATGGTGTTATTTCTTTTATTAAGCATTCAACATTCAACCATTCTTGTGAAATTTCATGACTACTGCAAAGGCCTTGTTATAAATGAGTTTTTGAAATAAGTTGTTCAAATGATATTGAATTCATGGACACAAAAAGATTATTGTCCAATTACTCGCTTAGCACTTACCATTCAGGTGAAGATACCACAGCTGTTTCCATCTTGCTGGCACCTGCTGTTCAGCTGTACAATATCCCGGTTTCTTTTAGGTTTTCAGTATAGCATGTATTTACAGTACAGCATGTATTCTCTGCAATACATGAAATACAGATAGAAATACTAATGTTGCAAAAACATATTGTTGTAATCTTCAGTTAGCAATACATACATCCAGTATTTGCAGAATGTTGATGCTTTGCTATGAGAGGTTATGGAGTCAAGAACACCAACACTTCCATGACTTGGGTGGATTACCATCAGTAATCAGTTTGATTCTGTGCAGACTGGAACTAATACTACTTCACGTGATGTCAGCTTATTAATTAAACAAGCAATAAATCTCTGAATGGCACAATGCACTAAAATCATAGCTACATGAATTGATCATGCATGCAAGTTACCTTGTCCTGTAACCAACACAATCAGCTTTCAGACAGGAAAGATTATCCAGAGTGAATGAAGCAATGCCAATAAACGTGGTCATGTTCTTTGAATGAGGCTGTTGCAGCTATCCCGGTGAATCGACGTGTGTGGGCCTAGCAGACAGCATTGAAAGAAGTTAAATGTCATAAGATCAGGACTTTTAACTTAAAAAGGTTTTTATTTGAATGCAATGATGCAAATCTCTTACTGCAATCTTGTTTATAATCACGGACTTATGACAATAATGCAAATACAGCAAAACATGGATTGTATTGCTGTAAACAAACTAACCTGCTACATATCTCCTGTTCTGGCACATCCATCTCTCTGGTTTCATTGTTCATCTCACACTGTTACAGCTATAAAAAATGAAAATACATTCATGCGTCTGTGGAACGTTCAGAAATCACAGGGGCATAAACAGTATTTATTATTTTTTATCTTGTTATTCCATATAAACGACTTGCCGATGTGTTGTTATCTATCTGATGATATGCATTATTCCAGGGTATGGTAGTGTCACGCGTGGTCATTTATGCCATAACAGAAGTATATTGGATGAAACATCGATAGCGGAATACTTGGCAGCATGTCACTGAGTATAATTTACCTGTTATTGTACTTAATCAGGGCTCTTTTAAGTGTTTGGTTGGTGCATTCGTCTTGGCCATTGCATTGCGGGTGGTAGACACTGGTCATTAAATGCTTACAAAAATCATTTTTTATCCCACGCTATTAGTTACAGATTGTCCTAAAAATGCACAAAACCTAATTTGTTTTCCTGCCCCACCCCAGGTACATATGCGTCCCTTCGCTCTGACTTCCTTTCCTGATTTTCAGGATTTTTTTTCAAGGCCAATCTCATCCTTGATATAGGGTGTACTTAAGCACTGATAAACGTGCACATGTTATGGCTACATGAAACATGTGCTTAGATGAAAAGGATGCCAAATCCAGATCAAGCTAAATTACCTCATTCACAAATTCTCTGCCTGGATCAGTCAAATACAGTTGAGGGGGGGGGGCATACAAGTAGATAAAAACCAACAGTACCTGGCACAATGCTGCGGACCCTTTGGATTCTACTGGGTGAGTGAAGACAGACTTTGAAAATAGGCAGGTCATTGTGCAGATATACCTGTAAAAACAGTCACAGTAAATATTTATTACAAGAATAACATATGTAGAGTGTGGTACATAACTCATAGTGACCAAACAGCATAACCTATGGCATTCTGTGAATTCGTATCCTCCAAGATAAATCACCCCAAATGAATATTTGATATTAATGGAGGGTGTAGAGCAATGTCAAGGTCAAAAACGTGATCATGAGAATCACGAATGATTGTAATAAAACCTTACCTATTGTGTCTCTTGGTTTCCTGAAATGGACATATCAGGTCAATGCCAATCATGCCCCTGGATGCTTGTGTGACAATGGGATGTACAGCGGTGATATGCACCCATCTACAGAAAAAGAAGGAATTCATGCATTTTGCACATAGGCCACATTCCTCCATATACATAAAGCCACAAAGACATTGTTAGGACAATTACCTATTCACAATTAGAAGTCAATAGTCCATATGAAATATTTCAAAGTTACATTTCATAGAATAAAAAAGAGAGTTTAGATGAAAGGCAAATTATATACTGTTATATACCCATTCTTTCACATCCTTTGCAATACCCAGCCAGTAGTAGTTTTGTTATATCTTCTCTAGTGTAGTATTAGACCCCCTGTGACCACCAATGGCAGCCTTGTCGTGGCACCATCGGAGTATAGCAGAACGTGTCTCCTGGGTGATACAAACAAGTCACTGTCATAACTTCCCAGCTTCAGCTGTCTCGAATGATTAAAGTTGATAATTCCATCTATTAGCAAAACATGTATATATTATATTTAATAAAAATTAAACTGCGACAAGAACTTGTCAAGACATATATCAAGCAGTGTTTATGGTACGGACTTCACAATCTTTTCACACAAGTGGCATGCCTTTTTCTTGTGCTGCCTGATGTAACATGTACAATTGAAGAATATCGAGTATTACAGTAGTCGTTGTCACTGCAGATCATTATACTGTTACTCTTAAGAAAGTATTTCTTTGAAAAATACTTCATGCACAATCCAGGCATGACACACTTTGTATGAAAACGCTGTGCTATCCAGGCCATATTCTGCAGTTTGTTTCATCAGCATTTAAATATTGAGTTATTTTTGTCTCAATTTATGTAAGCCATATATGTCAATCTCCTAATTGTGCACATTCACCAAACAACACAGTGCTTTCTTTATGGTACACTTTATTTGCAGTCTCAAAGACATCCTCTCTTAAACATATTACAAGGTCGTTATTTGTTGCCAAGGTGCATGTGAAGGTGGGTAACCACAATTTTTTCGGCTCAATGGCATTTTTTTTTGGCCCTTTTCATGACTTGGGAAAAATTGGACCGACAATCTCGCCACCTGGTGCAAGAGCCTTAAACATTATTACAACTCTGAATGAACTAACAATACAAACGTTATATATATATATATATATATATATATATATATTAAATGAAAAGCTGAAACTCGTAGCAACAATTTGATATGTGACATACAAATGTACTTAATCAAGAAAACAAGTTATCATGAATAAACTGATTATTTTCCCATATTTATGAATGATTATCAATATAATCTAACATAGATAACATACTACTAAAACTAGTAATACAAAATATTTACTTTTAGAAACATAATTTTTAGACATATAACTTTTATCTGCATGTAATACATGAGTGAGACACTAATTGTTAGCAAACGTGGTCAACTTTGACAAGATATAAAACATAGAATATAATTTATTGAGACAGCACCGACGGCTACTGAATGTCAGATTGAATAGGTGCACTGACACAGAACGATTGTGGCAATATTCCTCGTGGTTAGGCGCAATATATAATTTATAGCAATTACCATACAATATAAACGTTCTACGTGATATGTACGTGGTCCCGATATAACAAAATCACGGTACTGTCTACTTGTCAAAAATATTTGCTTCTGTACTTTCTGATTGGTTTTAACCGGTACTCACCGTTGATAGCTGTCAGACAAGACGCATCACACAGCTGTCTGTGTTGCAGGATGAATAAACAATTTATAGGGACCATAGTCCACAACTTCTACATGATATGAGTCCACCTGAATAATATTCATTTAGGACTACCCCACACCCCTGATGTTGAAAAGTCCTATATTTGCATGCAGTATCTCTCATATACCGTTTGCGAGTGGCCTACTCATGTTGAATATCCCACACTGTTACTTGTGATGTGAATTTTTACTTTTTTGTGTGTGCAGATGCATTTTAGTAATGAATTGGATGGTTTGTGTATAGGTGTGTGGCATGCTGCATGAAGGGAAGACATCAGTCAATAATGCACTACACGAAACGGTAAATAAACTAGGGAAAAAAGATGGTGGTGTGCATCGTAGTCTGGGTAGGTCTATTCCTACAATTCATTTCTTTTTCAGGATCAGCTTAAGTCCCAATGAAAGGTACCGATATCCGGAACGCGGCCGGCTCGTCCCGGACCTCGGTCTTAGCTAATTTCTCTCTTTCAAAACTCCAAACTCATGTGGTCTCGAATTTACTTTATTCCTCTACTCAAAACTGTACAGAAACTGTACACTTTTCGAAACTATACACTCCAGAACCACCACTTCAGTCCTCCACCACTTAAATTGTTTTACAAAAATCCAGATATATATAGGGAATTGTCCCCTCAGCACCGTCAGTGTTGTTGTGCGGTAGACCCGCATTGTCACCTGGTCCAATCACCGCCGACTTGGCTGAGCCAAGAACAATCCCCCACTAAAACCTCCTCCCACACATCCAAACAGGTATATAAAGGGGAATTCCCCTCCAGCACAATCAGCGTGTTGTCCAGGGGAGACTCGGATGTCCCTTGATCCAATCTCCGCTGACTTGGCTGTACCATTACAAACATTCACTGACAAAGCTTTTACACATACAACCCACACCACGAAAACACGGGCGATCACTAATTCTCCCATGCACCAATCAAATCGTTAACCGGCCATGACTTTATACAAAATACATGGAATGAACAGGTGTTTTGTGAATAAACTTGGAAGTTTTGTGTGTCTTATTAACCTGCAATTACAAACTTCTTGTAAACCATCTGCCAAGAACTGCTGGTAAAATACAACATTTAAATAATGTTTCAACATTCTACAGAGCTATATTGATAAAATATCTGTGTTGGGCAAAATTCTTTCAACATGAGTTTTCATGTTTGTCCAAACTGCAAAGTCACAGTATCTACTTTTTGTCATGTGTAATTGCGTCTGGATTTGAATAAAAGTATTGCTGGTTATACTTCAGTTGCTACCTTTGTTCTTCATGGTTTTAATGTAAACAGTTATCTAGTTTTGCCACAAAATGGCCTTTGATGCTGATGTGCCATAAAACCACATTCGTTTATTCATCCATTCATCTTCAGAAGCCTCCTGTATGTAGTTTTTCCGCTTATAGTGTGAACACTCTTCATCTAATATACCCAAATCGCAACAGTAATCACATCTCACAAATCTATCAGGAGATGCACCATTATGTATGGATATTGAGTATTAGTGCAGAACCCAGATGGAGATATTGTGAAATTTGCGTGGTCTGATTGGTGAATGACTTCGTACAACCGGTGGCGTTGTTTCAGTGTTACCAGTAACATTTGGTTGAGCTATATGGTTAGAACAGCCATCGCCAGACATGTGGTCATGGGAATCATTATCGGCCATGTCATCAATATTAACACATTCCTTATTACCTGCAATAGCAAATTCATATTTGGAACCGTAGTTTCTACAGTTTATTACAGCACATCACTCAAATGCAGAGATTATTATTCACATTCAGTTTTTTAATAAAGTGAAGGATTCATTGATCTGCACCAGATTTAAACATGCACGAAATTTAATTATTTCTGTTGTACTTTTATTGAAGTGTACACGTTGTTTAGCCTCTCTTGTGCTCTATGATGGATAATAATTCCAGAAGAAACTAAAGTTGAGTCAACAGCAAATGTTCTACAAATACATGACATATAGATCCTATCAGGAGAGCCACTAATCAGCAATCACGTAGACAGTTCTAAGCACAGAAAGGTACAACCATAAGAAGATAATAATTTGGACTCGCCTTCATAAATAATATCCAGCAGTAGCTTGCCCATAACCGTGACGTCCTTAATACCCAACGAGGACACTGATAATTGTCCTTATTCATTGTTGCGTCATGGCCCATGTCATCCATGAATACTGTCTCTTTTCTGGACCCATCTCAAGCTCAGCAAACCCAGTTGAAATGCAATGTCGGTTTGCTGTGGCATTCACTCTTGCACCGGCTTTGGTAGACACGTAACAGAGTGCCTGCCAACCAGAGGCATGGCCTCTGCTTCCTTTGGTGGCAAATACAAACGAATTACCACATAGAATGTCAGACATTTCGCGATGTTCCGCAATTAGATTGATGGCTTCTTCAATTGCATTTGGAATCAAGACCGGAACAAATTTCCTGCCTTTGCCATGTAAGTAGGCTAACTTAAATTTTCCCACTAAATGTTTTTCGGTCTCATCCTTTATCACCTGCACTTGCACAGCTGGAATCCAGCACTCGCCTTTTGCACCCTGCTATTCGCTCACCAGCATCCTCGAGCCGTCCTCGCCTCGCATTCCAGAGAGTTAATAATGAAACTGTCAAAGATCGAATCCATGTAATCAGTACAAAAGTTCTTAACTGCTGAATTTTCTGAACACCTCGCGTTATCCAATGGATTTTTTACAGGTTTGTATCGTGCAAAATTATCTGGAGTTCGGAAGCTATCGGCCTGTTGAAATCGTCCCAATTCTTGGGCTTTCAAATCTGGCGTCGTGTGATTATAGTAACGCCCCATTGACTTAATTGCCCTCTGGATAACTGCATTGGTTTGCAGCTCTAGGCCATGCTTTTCATCACCATCTGGTTTTTCTATTACAGTTTCAATCGCAGCATAAAGATTTTCCTTGTGTTCCCTAGTGAACATATCTTCAACTGTGACAACTCCTGGTGAGTGTGTTTGGAATGCAAGAAACAATCTGGCCAATTCTCACATTTCAGACATAACACTCTTCCTAATTTCTTCCATTTTACTTTCTTCTGCTCTACATAGACAAAAATGTCTAAACCCAACTTGTTTGATGATACCATTCTGCCGACTGAGATTACCCTGTGAAGTGTCTCCGAATTTGCATAATATGTTCTTCTTAAACTCTTCATCTTTATGCATGGTCTGTTGTACTTGTAATTGCTATGAATGTTTCATAGTACCAGCAGCAATCCCACAAACAATCTTGTGCTTGTAAAATGCCCTATTGGATATATACTTATCACAATTAGAACATGTAACAACTCGGTCTTCATATTTTGGTTTTCTTTCCCTCATCAGGCAACTGTAGTCGGGATTTGATTGTGTCATGATGCTTAGATTGTACTTGTGCATTCCTTCAACTCTTATCTTTTCTTGAATGGCTCTCTTTTCTTGAGGATTGTCCAGTGCTTGCTGAACAATATATATATATATATATATATATATATATATATATATATACATATTGGGAAATGGTCTCCTTATACTTAATTGTTATGTTTAGTTTAGTTAGATATATCAGGATAAGTCTGAAGATATGGTTCACCTTAATGTCCAAATTAAGTTCTGTGATATCTAGTGATACAAAGATTGCGTGCCCCGAATGTCACAAGCATGTAGTGTACACTAATGTCAATAATTGTCAAAAAAACTGCTTTCCATATAACTTGGTTAGTTTTGGCTTCACTTCAAACACTTCCGACCCATCAGAACCTAAAAAAAGAGACAACCAGTGCACTCTTCAAATCCCCGCCAAAGGATCAGGCACAAGTATCATATTTGATGCATTAACAAAATCGTATATTCTTACACTAACCAACAATATTCTGACCTAAACAAATAAGCTCAAATATGCTTTTATGGTTCAAAATGGAAACATTTGACCTAAATGATATAATTGCATGTTCTCTTTTTCTTGACAAATATATTACGTGTCTAATACAAAACAACACAACAAATTTGATAGGAATTAATATATATTTGCTACTTCTGGCAAAATCTTGAAAATTTGTTTTCGTCATAAAATTGCTATATATGAAAAACATTACAAAAATAGTATAATACACTTACTGGCAGAAACATAATGACCACCTTCATGAGATGTCCAATCTTCACCATCACTATTATCATCAGCCACTAGTGATGTTTCTCTAAAACAAACCAGATCATCTGCAATCAGATAATTACACCCATCTTCTACTTACATCAATACACATATTAGGTCATCAAAATTTAATGGAAATGAAATGAGCATGATTATACTATGTGGTTGGCATAAATATAACTTGCATTGCATCAAAACCAAAGTGCCAGAATAAAATCCTATACTTTGATACTTTATAAAGGATAAAAAGTTTGGATGTAAAAGTTATTGTACCAAAAATGTTGCTGATATTGACAATAACCTTCAATATTTCAGACATTGGGAGTCCAAGATAGACATATTCATATTTCAGACATATAGTATATATGTGTGTATATATATATATATATATATATATATATATATATATATATATATATATATATTAAACATAAGCCACCATCATCCCAATTCCAAAATCAGGAAAACATCTCTCAGATCATGGTAATTACCATCCAATTGCACTCCCAAGGTGTATCTGAAAACTTTTGAGCGGGTGGTAAATACCAGGTTCGTCTGGTATCTTTAATATCATGCCATTTTCACAGCCCATCAGAGTGGGCTTAGAAAAGGTAGATCAACCACAGATCAACTAATTAAATGAGAAACTAAAATAAGGGAGGTATTCATTAAGAGGCAACACACTGTGGGGATATTTTTCGATCTAGATAAGGCCTACGACACAACATGGAAATATGGAATTCTTAAAGACTTATATAATGCCGGATTTCGTGGCAATATGCCAAAATTAATTTCAAAATATTTGACTGGTAGAAACTTTACTGTCCTTGTTGGTAACACCCTCTCTCATTCTTAGCACCAATAAGAGAGTGTACCACAAGGAAGCATCTTATCACTAACAATATTCAGCATGAAAATAAATAACATAGTTAAATGCTTGCTGAATGGTGTTAACTGTTCCTTATACGTAGATGACTTCCTGATATGCTACCAATAAAAAAATATGAATTCCATAGAAAGAATTCTCCAGTTGTGTCTCAATAAATTAGAAAATTGGGCTGATGAGAATGGCTTCAAATTCTCCACGTCCAAAACAGTCTGCCAACAAATTTCAGCCAGACCTGACTCTAAGACTATATGAGGTAGACATTCTTGTTTTAAAACAAACTAAATTCATTGGGGTAATATTCGACAGCAAGCTCTCCTTCATTACACACATACATCATATGAAGGCTAAGTGTAATAAATCTCTAAATCTATTAAAAGTCGTTTCAGGATTTGACTGGGGGGGGGCAGAACAACACTCCTCCGTCTGTATAGAGCAGTCATTAGATCTCAACTTGATTACGGGTCGATTGTTTGGGTATCGGCTCGTAAATCATATATCAAATCACTCGACCCCATTCACTACCAGGGCTTGAAAATAGCCACATGGACATTCAGGACCTCCTCAGTGGAGAGTCTTTATGTTGAATCTATTGAAGAATCTCTTTACAGACGGAGAGAACGACTTTCTCTGCAATATGCACTACAGTTAAGTAGTTCTCCGGCAAATCCTACATTTGACAAGGTGTTCAACTCAAAACTCCAAGATAACCTCTTACTCAGATTGAAAACTATCCTAACTTTTGGGATTAGAATTCGGTCTTTGAGGGAAGACTTGGAGATTGAACCATATCAAATAGAAAATATACGCCTACCACATATCCCGATTTTGTATGGTCTGAGAGCGGCGAAGAAATCCGATATTTGTCCATCGGAATTTCAGAGCCGTTTTCACATCATACAAAATAAATATGATGACCATCAGTTCATCTATACTGAGGGTTCAAAAGAAGGCGATAGAGTAGGATGCGCTGTCGTTTGTGGTAGGCAGTACGTGATGGAACGTCTGTCTGACGTGGCCTCCTTATACACAGCGGAATTTCGAGCTATTTACCTTGCACTCCATCATGGCATTGGCTCTGCCTACAGGCCATAGAAAATTTAGAAATATAAATTCCACTTGTTCTCAGTATTTCAGAACTACATTCAAACTTGAAAACTCTACAAAAGGATGTAGTATTCTGCTGGGTACCGAGCCATGTTAGTATCCGCGGCAATGAACTCGCTGATAAGGCTGCCAAAACTGCTCTAAAAGGTCGGAAAAAACCAGTGGTCAGTTTTCTGGTCACTGCAATCTGAAAATAGATTGCATGCAGTGCAGCCTGCATTAGGATGTTCGGTGTTGTCCTGTCGGGAAAGGCGTCCTAAGGAAATAGTGCTCTGCCGCTTACTGATTTGGCACTCTTTCCTCACCCATAGATACCTCTTGGCTGGAGATGATCCCCGAGAGTGTAGTGTATCTCCTGCCAAGAACGCCTGACAGTCGATCACATCCTCCTTCATTGCCCGGAATATCACCACATCAGATAACAGTATTAACATGCAAAGACCCAGAAAGAGCTGCTGGAAAATATTGTCCCGGACACAATTTTAATATTCCTAAGAGAAGCTGGTCTTTTCTTCCCAATATAATTTATTTAAAGTAGGAAAATCTAGCCAATATCATAACCTTATTTTAACAGAAATCTATTTAATTACCTCTAGTCAAAACTAGTCATTACTTTCTATATTTCACATGCTATACACCTTGTTGGACGATTAAAAATCTGATTTTATCTTTTTAACAACCTTATACACCTATACACCAACGTATTATTTACATATTTACCACTTATACTTAACAATTTACACCCTAGCTTAGACATAACCTTTATCAAAGGCAGTAATCTGGCTTATTAACCTTTTATAAAAAAAAATCTTTACAGTTTTATTTCCAAACATTCTAGGACACCGAATGGCCTAAATTGTGCCGATGTGTCGTTAGACAACATTCATCTATCATTGATACACCTATCTTTGATGTACACTTGCCATAGCATGCCAGCCAGAAGCATGCCCATTTCTGTCCTTGGTGGCTAATACAAATGGGTTGTCGTCAGCTATAACAAAACTGGTACGATTTGCTATAAGTAATTGCTTCACTGATGCTGTTTGTATCAATACTGCTACATATTTATTCCCTTTGCCATGCATATATGCCAGTTAATAATGACCGACCAACAATTGCTTTAACTTTGATTAATTCCACCTCTGATGGAATCTACCGCCCTTTTGGCGTCTTCCCATTCGGTGATTAGGAGCCGTGATACCTCCTCGCTTCTCCTGGCATTCCACAAGGTCAAGATCGTAAGGACAACACAGCTACAATAGCATCCTGTGCCAAAATCCACATACCCCCTGAACTTCTCGCCATCCCAGTCTACATGCCTTCTGATGTCCATTTTATCAAGCATCAAACTACACATGATGTCTTGGTCATCTCTCTTAGGTCCCAGAACTTTTGCAGAAACAGCTGAGAATGTAGCTTTGGTAAACCCTGTATCTGCAATGGTAGATGAATGTGGAAGGCCTACGTCAAGCGTGTTTCTAATGTATTTGTATGCTTTGGCTGAGTAGAATTTCAGGGTCAACGTAGAGAAGTATAACCCTGCTGTGTAGACACCTGGATTTCCTGTTTGCCTTTTGTGAAACAATTATCTTTATCAGGTCACACGGTGCACCAGCAAATGTTGTTTCTACTACATCTGCACAAGCACTAGATACTAAGTGGTTTTCGTTTAAGGATGCTACCACCGAAGTCAGAGTCAATTTTCCTTTTTAGATGGTAACTATCCTCAGTTGGTCAACCCCCCTTCTTACCTGAATACTCATGATTCATGCATTTTATCACAATTACACAATTTATTACGGTTATATTCGCAGAAACGTTATGCATCGGCACGCACAGTATTAACCTGTATCACACCAGATAAAGTGTTTAGGCAGTATTGTCTATTTGTATTGTAAAAATAATAAAACGGCAAAATTGCCTAGACAATGACCCAAATTTTGTGTCACCCTGTATTGTAATGATTTAATCATCTCCGGGTACATACTTTGTGTTGCTCTGCGTTGTAGCCTCAGCCACCGTGGAAAGGGAGGTAATCTACCGTTCTACGTGTTCATTGATCCGTTGGCCAAAAAGTCAAGATTTGTCGGCATTCAGGCGAGTCCTTATTTATTTTGCATTTCATCTCGAGTGTCTAATAATTTCTTTATAAATGTTTACAAACCATTTTTATATGAAACTTTAAATCATATTATTGTTACAATTCTTTCTTATGTCGCGCGGAAAACTGGTCCTGGAAGAAAAGCTAAATAGAAAGGAAGAAAGAGAAGTCGCCCGATAACGACAAAACATTTCAACTTCTGGAAAGGATTATGAAGTTAATACGCGCAGTCCACATTCGCCGGTTGAGGCAGGAAGCCATATCATCTGACATCTGCCAACGTATTGATCAGTAACTATAGTAGACTGATTTGTATACAAACAGTAGAACACGTTCCTCCGAGGTGCAATATCTCGGGCCAACTTCGAAATCAAATGAACATTATTGTACAAACATTATAAAATCGCTTTAGCCATATTCAAGTGAACCAACCACAGATTGCTAAATACTGCTATTTGATTATTAATTTATACAGGTTATTACCATAATATGTAATACCCCATTTTCGTATCGTATGAATACTGCTATCTGATTATAACTTGTACAGGACATTACCACAATATGTATTACTTTCTTGTGTTGTATATATAATATTGTAATAATGTTTCTCATTTATGAACCTTCCTCACGTGCATAGTATGCATGTGTGTTAATGTTATGCTATGTCAATAACATCTACTAATGTAGGTTAATTTGTTCATAAGAATAATGTTCTAATAAATTATCATTATGCATCTATGTTGCTTTTATATAAAAGTGTTGTTCTTATATAGAATACGTATTAATGATTCACAATGGACAGAATAGTTTGTTATTGCAGTCATTACACAAAGCAGCAGAAACAATTTACACAATAATAACAACAATAAGCACAGCCGAAAAATCGAACATTATAGCACATTTAATAACGATTCAATGCATCGAATTTTGTAATCGCAGTTGTTAGATCTGAACGCTTTCATTCAACATCAGTGAGTGAGTGAGTGAGTCGAGATTCATCTGTGCTAGGATAGAGAGTCAACACGATATTAAAGGGATGAATCCGCTACTTTTACACCGGACTACCAATTCCAACAGACAGCTGGCCCATATATATATATATATATATATATATATATATATATATACAGAAAGAGAAAGCAATGTTTCACCACAGGTACTAATTCCATATTAATTTAGATTATGGGTATAGACGCCATATTCAGTGGGATTAAACTTTGCCAAATGTCTGGAAGAAGGTAAATCTCTTTCACTTCTATGCCAAAGCCAGTAACAATAGGCTATACCCCACGACACACACGAAGATCCATTTGGAATTCAGCTAAAATGTATTGTATTATATATATGTTTAGATGTCGTCGATCAAATGTGGACCTGATCATTTTAATATCAATCGATCATCGAATAATAGGGCCTTCGACACCGTTCATCACCGGGTGAAGTCGTACCGTCATAACGTCCTCAAATGCCCGGTGTAGCCGTTAATAAGGACGGTGGCGCCATCTAGTAATTCGATTAAATAACATAATGCGGGCATCTTCGTCATAATGCATTCAATACAGACCAGGCCTGGGGTAATTCTAATAGTAATAGTAACGATTACATTTTTCACAGTAATAGTAATAGTGAATCTCATTTTGAAAGTAATAGTAACTGTAATAGTTGATAAAGTAATAGTAATCCACTATTACTTTGCTATTACATTTTGTCAGACACACAAATCTCACTGTCACCTGATTGGCTGCTCAATCAAATTGTCATTTATAATATTGTTCATTATTGATTCTGTAGCTGAGAAGCCACTCCATTTGAAACAGACTAAATACTGTGTACTTAACCAAATCCAAGTTGATTACCACAGGCTCCCAATTATACCCCAATTAAGAATCTACATCTGGCATCCCTGATTAGTGAATGTTGGCATTTCTTGTGCTACTGTTCATATATAGGCTCCCTGTTTTACAGGTTCACACCATATAAAATAAAGGGGAACGTTAAAAAACCTCTGAGGACGTAAAACACTCTGGCAGTAACCACCCTCAGGGTATTTCGGCTCCATCTTTCCGTACTGCTCCCCTGTGAGTGGTGGTGGAGGAGGTTTCTCAACCACTCGAACATAGAGGCTTTGCCGAATAAGCGACAGCCTGGGGTTTCTCCCCGGGGAAAAAACGGAAAAAAAGGTTCACACCATATCTAACATCTGCTATCACTGCGTTAATCTGATATACACATAATCTGATTTTTAATATATTTTATGTTGTATCTAGGATATTATCAATAATATAGACAGCCACATAAAAAAGTATAAATCACAATGGCTAAAGTATCGCCTCCGAGTCATTTTCAGATGCCTACTAATACCAACGTCAACTACAAAGCCAAATGTAAGCATTGTGGTTCAAGCATATCAGGCTCAGCCAAGACTACTTACAACTTCACCACATTATTTATTTGTAGATTATAATATATTGTATACTGCATGTATCATTATTATATTATTATATACCACAATTGGTGTATTACCTGGTATTGTTGTATGCACCATCTTGCTAATCATGCTCATTCAACCATGGCAGGCATATATGGAAATTCTTCACCTATTGGGAATTTACAAGTTGTTAAGTGTAACTAGGCAAGGTCAACTGAACAATGTTGGCTTAATATGTAAATGAAGTTTTGTTTTGTATTATTTTATTATGAGAGTGACCCAGTAACATATAAAACTACCAGCACTATCACCACCACTACCACTACTACAACTAATAATTATAATAACATAAACAAAAATGGTAAGTTCTTCTCATTATAGATTACCATTTTATGTAGTCTTCTTTCTCTAACTAACGGTTACATATTAATATATTTTATATTCGGAATTTCGATCTAAACCTATTACAATGATTGTGTGTCCGCGTCATAAATCAGTCAGGGATTCATCAAGGGTTCCTCGTGAGAGTGGCGGACGCGGTTCAAACATCGAAACGGACTCCTTTTCGTGAAATGGACATCATTACCAAGAAAGGGGTCAACAGATAATAGAAAAGGACAGATTAGTTTAGACGGGCCAATTGTTATTTTAATATGCACTAAATGGACCGAGAAATAAATGAAAATATCAAATATTTCATATCGAAATGGATTCTAGTCTTTCAGAGGCATAACGTTATATTATTCGCCAGCTGGCAGCACATACGATAAACAGATGAAAACATGTGACCAAAGAGACCTAGAAATAAATCGAAATATGAAACACACACAGACACTCACGCACAAGCACACAAACACACACACAAATTGTTGCCGTTCGTGGGCTAATATTAACGGTGCTGATAAAGATGGCAAACGCATAGATACGTTAATTAACCTGTTTATTCACATATTACGTTGTCAATGTTCATGTTAAATGTTTTTACTCGGGGTACCTAAAGACGTTTATTTTAATAAACTTCAATCAATTGTAGGCCGACATAAGAAGTTTATTTTTTAGGGAAGTGTTAAATTTAATCGCAAAATGTATTGTATACATCACGAAATAAAGCGAAGGAAGGGAAAAATCACTGTTTATATATAATTTTATGGTTACTATTATCATAAACAGAGTTTTAAAACCAAACCATCACTGCATTCAGATATAGGCATAAGTTCAACAATATCACACTTAGGACGTTATAAAATTTCGAAATTTCTTTTGGCTTTTAAAGTTTTATGTGGATTGTCAGGTGTACTTCAGTTTCTTTAAGGCTTGTGTAGTAACTTTTTATGTCTACTTTTACTATTTTTTTTTTGAAATTGTTTGTGGCGACCCGAGGTTTTGGTAAGGACCGTTGTGACTCATTTGTGTCATCCGGTATACTACGTCATCAGGCATACTACATCATCAGGTATACTATGCTTTAGAATTGAATCTATGATATCTGTCAATATCTCTTAAATCATAGGATCCGTTGCCATGAATTGCGTCATATTATGTGTTAATGGTTCCTGTACGTCAGAATTAAGCTCCGTTACATACATTATTTGTCGGGTCGTATTATGTCTTGTTCTGTGTACTACACATCAGACACGGTGGTGATGTTGATATAGTGCATAGATCTTGTATGGCTACTTTTGTAAGCCATAGAAAGTTATATATATATATATATATATATATATATATATATATTGAACCCATAGATTGTATCATAAGTATATTTGGGCACCTCCGTGGTCTAGCGGTAGCGTGTTGGACTACAGATCACTACCACCCGTGTTCAAATCTCGGCGTGGGCATATCTGAAGGTTGTTTGGTCTTTAACTTCACTTCATTACCTTTGGAGGTCGCTCGGCCCATTTAGCCTATCTTGTGCACAACAGTGGCCGTAAAACATCAGTCATCATCACCATCTTATCATAAGTATAGGTATGGATACATTTTCTAATTAAACACCTCCCCCCTCATTTTAAACAAATTGACTTTAGAAATTAATTATTGTTTGATGAATGTCATAAACACTAAGATAACACAGCAATTACCCCCATACGATGTCATAATAACTGGTGATTTAAATTGCCCTCGTTGGTGTTGAAAATGATTTTGAGGTTCGTAAGTTGGCTGTATACGCCAACATCTCCACTTTTCGTCATTTCCGCCCACGTCAAATTCGCTATTACGCCAATTTTCTAGAATACATTTCGGTTCAGCGAACGTCATTAAGTCTGACGTTATTTCACTCCGCTACGTCACCTACGTCATAATAAAAAACCCGGAAATAAATAAATTAACAATTAATGATAAAACAAGGTAAAAAGAAACAATTTAAAATACAACAAAAACACAATAAAAACACGAAGAAATGGATACATAATAAACTATTGACATCGAAATGGATTTTAAAGGCGTTATTATGGCATTACGTCCGGTTTACGTCAAAATACGGGTTACGTCACGGCTCCTTGGATCAATTAATGACTTAAGGCTCGATATGACGGTATTGGTTTCCCATGGACTCACCATATCAATGGTTTGACTCACAAATGAGGTCAAACACTAGATTTTATCATCTCTAGAGGCTCGAGTCCCATCAGGGTAGCAGTTCCTTCTATCTGCAGCTTTTGATGTCATCGATCATCAGATACTATTCAAGCGTTTAGAATTTTCCGTTGACATCCAGGAAAAGGCCTTAACCTGAGTAAGTCCTACCTGACCGACAGGATTAAGTGCATTCCAGTCCAGGATAAAACATCTCCATATGAACGTCTCCATTTTTGGTGTACATGCTGAAGTTGAGCAAGGATAAGACGGAATTAATTGTTTCTTATTCTTGAAGCAACTAAAGAAAACCGAGAATCTTCGCATTAAAGGAACAGTTCCCCATTCGTTTCAAATCTTGAGAACTAATACAACTATATTAACACATATCATAAATGGTGTAAAACTGTGATCGCGATCAACTATATATTAAATAAACCAGTTCAAATTGCTCATGAATCGATTATTACTCGTCTGTGCGCGCCGCCATTTTGAAGCTAGACACAGACCGGCAGCTCCTAAATGATGACGTCACTTGACACAAGCTGTTTGATCGGAATTCTGTATAACCCTTTTAAAAGCATGTAAACAAGCGTTAGTCAAAACTAATTCTGATTGAATCGAAGATAGTGGAATCTTCGAAGAAAGGGCGAGGATAACTGGGAACACTAACTGGTGTCGATGTGAACTCTGTGTGCCAGTGAACACCAAGAAGTAATCTCTTTGTTGTAATTTTAGCTAAATCAGATGTGAAATATGTTTCACAGCATCCTGATGTATTCTTGGAATATTCAGGAACCACAAGAAATATGGAAGAACGTTTGGTTTAACGAGTGGCCTACCACAAGACACAATGCTATGCCAGCCGAACGAACAAAACGTATAATACGTACCACAAATCATATATGAAATTCTGCGCTTCGGTATCCGATAATCCTGTCCTCGCTACTTCTGAAACTATTTGTCGTTACGCTGCCTTCCTCGCAGATACCCAAAAATATCAATCCGGAAAATAATACCTGAACATTATAAGAATTATCCATCGGGAGTGGAACCTCCCAAACCCATTAGCGGACGATTATCATTTACGTAACCAACTGCGGGGTATTTGGAGATCCATTGCGCTCAAAATTAGGGGAGTAGCCAACCGTCATCATAACAGGTTTATCTAGCAAATTTGAATAATTATTTAGCCACACATCAAAATCTCCCGCCCACTCAAACCCTATAATTAATTATGTCCTCGAGAAATTAGAGCTTTCACGAAGTTCACATAAATATCTCAGAGATTGCTGTTATTAGTAGTAACCTTTATGTACGCGGGCATGCTATTATTATCACTGCAGCTTGTAATTAGTTACAGGTCAATAAAGCCACCTTTCTCCCCAGATACGTCACTCCCCTGAATTAAATGGTAGATATATGTGGGTTATGCCCAACTTCCAATATGGCCAGATATAAGTAAGTTTTCGACCACACAAATTGACCTGAAAGAAAGCTAGACCGAGCACTCGGTGGTGTTTGATTGGGCCGCCATGACCAAATAGCTCTGACTTCCGGTAGGGGAAAAGAGCAAGGTTGAAGCGGCTGCGCTTCAAGTTTTGAAGCTACGAATACGGACATTTATTGTGATGCGTGCATTATAATTTCGTATGTGTAGATAATCTGTATTACTCCTGTCCTAGTATATGCCATCAAATATGTAAATGTCGTTTTGTGCAAGTCTATAGATCATGACCAAACGTCAGCGATAGGTCGGGGATTGTCGAATAGGCTAAATATAATAATAGTTAAGCTTAATGTACCTCAACAAAACCCTTTAACAGATATTTTAAGTGTGTTCCTTACCGATGAAAAGATATCCCTTTGCATTACTTCCACGCCTTATGCAACCAACGACACAACCATGTTTATAAACCTGATTTTAGCAGTCTGCTTTCCTTTTTGCCCCAACCGGAAGTTGGGACCTGTTTGCCATCAAATCGGCGGGCGTGCACGGTCTAGTTTTCTTTTAGATCAATGGACCATACCCACAATATGTTGTCCATGATGTAATGCGTCAAATCACGTGTCCTATATATACATATTATTGTTTATCATTAGTGACCTGGCCCAAGATAAACCTGAGCCGAGATATACCTTAACCAAAATATACCTGAACCAAAATATACCTGAACAGAAATATACCTGGATCAAGATATACCTGGACCGAGATATACCTGGCTTGAGATATACCTAAACCGAGATATCCCTAAGCCGAGATATACCTGAACACAGATATACCTGGGCCGAGATATATCTAGACCGAGATATACCTGGGCCGACATTTAAGGTATTCATTTCAGCGATATTATTGAGAAATCGTTCCGAGCTCAAATCCCCCACTAAAAAGTGAACATCGTTCAGTAGTACACAACATGAGCGATATATTAACGTGATAGATATGTCAGAACAACTATAATCTGAGTCAGGTTAGTGAAGGCTACAGCAGTCGTGTGTCAGGTGACGTCAGAGCGTTTGACCTTTCTCCTTCCCGCTACGGATCTGGCATCCGATCCGATGAAGCCGTTAAGGCGGCCCTCCGGTAATTTGGATTATTTCCTTATATCTGCTATATCAGGTATATTTCGTTATTATTATTATTATTATTATTTTTATAAGCATTACATATTTAAGTAATATTATCGCAGGATCCAGTTATTTAAATTCTTCCATGTATGTGGGAAATCTACGGTTTATATTGACTAATAACCATTGACCTAAAACAAACAAGGCAGAGCACTCAGTGATGTTTCATTGGGCCGCCATGATCAAACAGCGCTGACTTCCGGTATGGGGCAAAAAGCAACTTTGAAGCGGCTGCGCTTCAAGTTTTGAACATACGAATAAAGACATTTATTGTGATGGGTGCATTATAATTTTGTGTGTATTACTTCTGTTTTATGCAAGTCATGTAGTCATCTAGTCTAGTTGGCATCAAACGCCAGAGACAAGCCGGGGATTGGCGAAAACCTAAATATGATAATTTCCCGCCAAAAAACAACGCTTTAACAACTATTTTAAATGTGTTCCTTATACCTACCGATGAAAAAATATTCCTTTTGTATTACTTTCACGGCCACGGCCTATTCAACCATCGACACAACAGTAATTCATCATGTTTATAAACCTTTGCTGTCTGCGTTCCTTTTTGCCCCGGCGGACCCGTTTGCCATCAAATCGGCGCCTGTGTTCGGTCTAGTATTCTTTCGGGTCAATGCTAATAACCTGGTAATGGGGAATCCTGTTGTTATTAATTTTTTTTTTCGTAGGTGCATAAATGATGAGACAGGTAGTGTAGATATAATCTTCATGTACGATAACACACATTCGTAGAGTTGCGAAGATAAATATTTCCGAGCATCAGCTTCAAAGTTGTGATGATTGATGTTTTGCGGCCACTTTTGTGCACACGTTAGGCTAAATGGGCTGAGCGAACTCCAAGGGTAATGAAGCGAAGTCAAAGATGAAAAAACCTTCAGATATACCTACGCCGAGATACAAACACGGTGATAGTGATCTATGGTCCAACACGCTACCGCTAGACAAGAGGCGTCTCTTCAAGGTTGCGAAATAAATTGCTTAATTGAATGTCCAGCAATTTAAGAAAAGCTATTTATTTAAATTAGCCTATTTATAATGTCTATCTATAAACATTTAAAAAAAGGTTTAGAATCAACATAAAGTGTCAACCCGAATTAATTAATACCCTATATAAAATGCCATTATTATTATTATTATTATTATTATTCATGGACTATTACTGGACTACATTAAGGCTTTCAATCCGGTTGAACATAAAATATTATGGATAAACCTGTTAGAATGAACATCAAATCCCAGTAAGGTAACATGGATTACTTCGTACCTACTATTTAGATAGCGAACATTGTATATAGGATACCTCATTACACTATTTATTTTGAGAAGGACATTCTCACAGAAGTGAATTACCTTCGCGTGACTTCAAACACGTACCATTTACCGTTTCCCCCCTCTCGTTGTGGCCTATCAACAGGCAAGGATAGAACTTGTTGATGTTGAGTGAATAGTGACGGGGCGGAATACCCCGATACAGATATAATGTAGTTTCTACACCCACTTAATATTATAATTGATGGTGTGGAAAGAGGCATTTTTCATAAAAGTGGTTGATTATTTTTAAGGCAGTTTTTTTTTAAATTTTAACCTTCTCCTCAGTCTAGGCTCCACGTTGATGTACCATTGTGCGACAATCTAACTTTCGGGCTGTTAATAAATAACTCAGGGGACGGATGTTATCTAGCCATTAAATTACCCAATAATTAACCCAGCATGGTGTCTCGGAATGGTCGTAAAACATCGACAGTGGCGACCTCTATCGGTTCTGCCGAGTGTGGCGTGGACTCCAAAAGACGAGTTTTCTGCTGCGTTTGCGTGGAATACATCCCCGTCTGGATCGAGTGTTTCGTTCGCCAATCGGTGCACAGGTGGCAGCACTGTTTACGCCATATTTGAGGTGCGTGTAAACAAACGGTGGCTGATCTTCTTCACCCATCATCAGCTAACAGTGTCGAGAGATAAGACATCAGCAAAATTTCAGCTATAATTTTTTCTCTCGCCTGAATCAGTTCGAAGCTGTTCACGTAAGTACGTGAGTTAATCAATAAAATGTCCCTAAAAACGCGCATGTTTATTTTATTATTATTTCCGGGTTAAGTCCGGTTGATGGCTCAATGTACTTACGCAAGACGGTCGATGTCCGATTTAGCAATTTTCTAGTTCAATTTACAAATTGTTCTGGATAGTTCAGAGATCAGACAAGGATGTATTGCGGAGCCCCCGCCGTGTCGGAAATATATAAAATGTTCTTCAGGATTTCTTTGGATACAACTAATTATTTAAGAGGGGTATTTCTCAAGAGAATTAACATCGTCTATTTTACAAACAATCCTGTCTTATGACAGCCAGCTGTTCTCTAGTCATACAATAATTTGTGATGAGCTTTTTATTGTCATTAGAGTTTTGGGTCTTTATTCTATTTCCTTCCTTTATGTTATCTGGATTTTGAATTGGAATATGTCATTATGATGTTAGGGCATTGTTATGATGGTATTCCGTCATCTGATTAATTGATGTCACGCGATCTATTTTATTAAATTATTTTGATGGAAAATTCCGTGTTGATTGATTGATTGATTTTATTTTGTTTCATGATCAACGATCGTGAAACAATGATAGCACACGAAAGTGTGAGCACCCATTTCCGGTGCAGTCCCTTTTTATTAAGTGGTTATTCATACCTCCTCCCCCACCACTCACAGGAGGGAGGGTGGAAGGATTGAACCGAAATACCCCGAGGGTGGTCTTTAACATCCCATTCGAAAATTAATTCAGTGAAGAATTATGTTATGGTCTTGTTGTTATTATTATGCCGTCATATTTTATATCTTTGCTTTTTCTTATCGTGTTATGTTATGGTATATTGTGTATATTGCGTTATGCTGTGGAATATTGTGTTTTGCTGTGGTATATTGTGTTATGCTGTGGTATATTGTGTTATGCTGTGGTATATTGTGTATATTGTGTTATGCTGTGGTATATTGTATTATGCTGTGATATATTGTGTATATTGTATTATGCTGTGGTATAATGTGTATATTGTGTTATGCTGGTCTATAAACCTTCACCGTAAATTAAAATTTACATTTTTAAACGCTTCGTTTGCCCACCAATCATGTTCTCATTTGACGATCTGTCTAATTAGCAACTGATTTAACATGCCATAATATCTGACACTGTACACCTGAACGTTTTCTTATTCACGTTTTGTTCCACCTCATTCAAAGATGGATAAATCAAGTAAACAATTAGGCACATCTCTAGAAAACGGGATGCTGTGAATTAGACAAATTATGACATTTCCTAGCGCAGAGATAAAGTTCAGTATTTTTTCGGTGATAACTGTAGCCATTTGGCTGGAATACAAAGATCCCTACTACAGCCGATACTATGTATAGTTCGGATATTGTATATGCGCCACCTAGCGAGTTAATTATCATATTTGTCAAGTTTCCCATCGAACCTCGGTCCCAATAAAGGTTATTGGGCAAATATTCGAAAAGTGTGCATACAGCAACATACCCATAACCATACGGTGTCGGTACAATAGATATAGGATCTTTTGACGGATCCAACCACTAGCTGACTTCATTTGTTGACAAATAATCATGAGAAAGATGAGTCACGTGACCAACGAAGTCCGGAATGGGTGCCTGTTGGGTGCGTATTTATAGATGACTATATCAACATTTTGGTTAGAAGCACATGACTTTTATAAGTGCACCGAACGATCTGATATTTTGCGTTATAACAATAAAAACTGGAAACATTTCGTTCCTAAATATTAAAGATGACGTTTGTTGTGATATATGTATCTTTAAATGGTTTTTAATGTGTTTGTGTAACACGAACAAAGTCGTAAACAATCTATATCGCAGATCAGAACCCATAGATGGCACCTACTCTACGTTTAGACAAATTAACTATGCCCTGAAAATTACCTATCATACTTAAAAATAGATAGAAAAACTGATAGAATGAGGTGTCTTTGACAAATCGGTGAAAAACTAGCATAACGAGTAATTAAATATTACATGGGTTCAGTTGTAAGGTGTTCCACCGTTGATCAATGTGTGTGTGTGTGTGTGTATTTGTGTGTGACCTAGTTTTGTTTATAGGTAAATCACGTGGCCATTAGGTGTTTACGTAAATAAATAATCTAATTTAGTGAGAATTCAGGTGGTAAATGGGGTGTTTATATTAGTCATTAAACAAAAAGCGGACAGTAATCTTATATAGAGAGTATTTTATTTGATGTCGCATTGTTCCAAATTATGTTTTATGATTAATATATATATATATATATATATATATATATATATATATATCAGTGGCCCCAAAGTAACGTACGAGCCAATTTAAAGATAAACGGATTCAAAATGTGGCGCACATAATTGACGCAGGAATTATTTCAGTATTATTCATGCTAGACAGTGTATATCTAAGGAATATTTAATTTAAAAAACGTGATAACCTTGGATTTATATCAATTTTAAATGACCTCAGAAGAGCTGTTTGCTATATGATGGCGGCGGTTTTCGATTTTTTTATAATTTTGACCTAAAACAACATTGCCACAATTGAATATATTAGGTGCGGCACGTAATTCACGTATGTACTTGATCTTAGAGCGATAACTGACCGAGTTAAACCCCGTGTTGTTTACACGCCTTAGCGGTAGCCTCGAGCTGATGGCATTGCTGTAGATGATGATGATTGAGCCTCGATCTGATGGTACTCATCAATATTCATTAAACGATAGCACGAACTGCCCACGGTATGTTTACAAATGAAGCGGCAACATCATCTATACACAAAGATACAAGTGTATTAGATGAAATATTCGTGAATAGGCGAATATATTCCGGTCAAAAGACACCGTAAAATAGCAGTATTCACATGACGGCTAGTAGAGGTAATGGAATATTGTGTGTTGGGCGGAAACTTCGACAAGATAAACAACCAGGAATCAGATTTATGGGGAAATCTTTGGTGCATCGTATTTGTAAATATGTATTTGTAAAATTCCTATGCTTTTGTTCACGATTTTAGTAAGAAAAGAGTAATTTTATTATTTGTTTTATATGCATACTTCACTACTACTACTACTACCACCACCACCACCACCACCACCACTACTACTACTGTTGTTGTTATTACTTCTGCTGCTGTTGTTGGTGCTGTTCCTGCTGCTATATTTGTATTTTTCATTAAGACACGTAAAGAGACACTTGTAAATACTCCGGTTATTAACTAACATCCATCATAACACTATGTGAGTCAAACAACATTCCATCGGTTGACTTTAGGTGCGGGACGTGGCTCATATATTTTATATAACGAAGGCTTTCTTGGAGTTCATGTTCTTTTCTAATATTGCCCTCACTTGACAGCCAATAAACATGTATGACATAGGTAGCGCTTTAATAGCTGAGGACAAATGACACCGTCCGAAAGAATGTATAACATAGGTAGAGACTTTAACAGTTGAAGACAAATAACACCGTACGGGAAAATGTATAATATAGGTAGAGAATTTAACAGTTGAAGACAAATAACACCGTACGGGAAAATGTATAATATAGGTAGAGAATTTAACAGTTGAAGACAAATAACACCGTACCGGAGAATGTATAACATAGATAGAGACTTTAACAGTTGAAGACGAATAACACCGTAATGAGTTATCCAAATATCAGTAATATGGTGGCAGTTATCTAGATTGGGAGCTACCTCTGATATAATGCAGCTGACCAGAAATTGACACAGACAGCCGGAAGTTGTTCTTTAAATTCACACTTTTTAAACAATAGCAATCTTTATTCTCCATGTTGTTGTTGTTTTAATCATACACTGTACATACAACACAAAGCGTCCCCTAGTATGATGTATTGAGTGTCTAATATTGTTTTGGGTTCGGCTGAAAAGTCCCCGATATTGTTTTTGATCTTATAAAAACGCAGTTGTCGTTAAATGAAAAATTGAGGCAGTTGTGGTTTTCAATTCCTTTCAAGCGTAATTAAAACAACTTAGAGATAAATTAAGCATTCGTCATGCCTTATTAATACCGAATCATTCTATTCCCCCCATTCAAATATATACGCGGTGTTTCATCGGTTATACTATTAATACGTGCAGCGTACCTTTGCGGTGAAATATATTTACTAGGCGTTGTTTGCCATTTGTGACTGGATCCATAAAGCTACGAATCCGGTATGCGAAATAAAAATGTGCCGTATGCCGTCTATTTACCAGGACTTCTGTTGTCGCGTTGTGCCACGAGAGTGGTCGGGCCGAACGTCACCGACATCGATTATCGTGACTCAGTCGTGCGCTAAAATTGGCTCTCATATCAGCCACGCGACCATAGTACGTAGGTACTAACACTGATGAATATGTAAAATTACATTACCCATGATGCCTTTTTTTGGCGAGTCCGTAATTATACTTTACGAAAGCTAAACTGAACCCGTACATACTTTTCTCGTTCCGCCATGCGAGGCCATTATATATTTAGTCGATTCCGCAGTTCCGAATTTGATAAAACATTCAAAAACGTATGTGCAGGCAAAGGTTCCATTAACTTACGTAAATTAATTGTTTGAAAATTAAACCTTCAGGCACTAACATGTTTTAAATCATGTACGCTTTCTGTAGTCAGATCCTGAATAGTAAAATTCCAACTCCGTACGCTTTCTGTAGTCAGATCCTGAATAGTAAAATTCCAACTCCGTACGCTTTCTGTAGTCAGATCCTGAATAGTAAAATTCTGACTCTGTATGCTTTCTGTAGTCAGATCCTGAATAGTAAAATTCCATCTCCGTACGCTTTCTGTAGTCAGATCTTGAATAGTAACATTCCAACTCCGTACGCTTTCTGTAGTCAGATCCTGAATAGTAAAATTCTGAATCTGTATGCTTTCTGTAGTTAGAGACAGTAGTCCTCACTATATAGTTGGGTTTGGGTCCCATCCTGTGTCTGCCATCTATGTGTATAGACTGTACATCAGACACAGTTAAGTTTGTTAATATTTTGATGATAGTAGTTCTCAATGGAGTTTGATCTTAAGAATGTTATAGAATATAAGGTCGTTGCGCCTGGAATTTGCCTCTAGCTGGTTGACTCGGTCAGCTAAATTGTGGTTGTCTAATTGAAGCTTTATATTTTTCACTTCAGCCAGTTCATTCAAGATTGAATTTATTGTTTGGGACATAACCAGCATCTAGCTGATTTGGGCGGCTTTCTGATGACGTGGTTCTGACTTCACTTCCCTCCTTCAATGAGTAATCTTCTCAACATTGGATCCCAAGCTTTTTAGCATTGGAGTAATTCAGGATTGTTGGCCAGATTCCGTGTTGTCTGCGTTATCTTCTTGGGGAGAAGAAGCCGACAGAAGGCGTTTGGGGGAGAGTTCGTTATTTGGCATATAAGGCATAATAGGCGCTGTTCAAAACATTTGTTCGGGCCACACAAAGGTCAATGTGACAGGTAGAACGTTTATACTACCTTACTCGTGGTGTCCGACTTCTTCACAATTAGTGTTCCACTTTCACAGCAGAGTTTAATGTAGCTCATACGCCGATAATTTTCTTCTTGTTGTATTATTAACACTAAATATAATGTAGTTTATTGCCGAAAAATCTGTGAAGCTTTTCCCACAAAAGTTATCTCGCCATCTAGCGAATAAAAACGTATTGATTGTGAGGAAGTGTTATCTCGCAGCAACATTACCAGATCTAAATATTACTAGAATTATTAGTATTATGGAAGTCATCAAGACTCAGAAGGGTGGAATGAAAATCATACAGGATGATATATATGTATACCAAGAATAATGCCCGAAAGGCAGCCGTCCGATGGGAATATTCTAGCTGTGTTGCATTCTCGTGCAAGACTGCCATCACCATTGATCTTGAGATGAAGATTGTGACCAGTTCTACCCCCTCCCTCCCACATGGGCCCCATGATACTTCTCTCTCAGCTACCAAGCTACGTACTATGAGGGAACCTGCTGGAAGATTCCGTGGTACCCTTACACAGATACTCGCCGATATAACCTCTGACGCTCCTATATAAGTCGTGCACAGAACTCGGCAAACCAGAGACTATCAAGTGATTACTGCGTCGTGAGGGTCCCCAACACCTATCTAAGAACCAAAACTCAATCGCAGATTTGGCCTTAGAAGATGAGTGGACCCGTACCTAGGACGGAGATAAGTTCATAATCTACAACAATGGTGATGACTCATCTAACCGGATGCCAGTCTTTGGTACAGATGAGAGACTGGGTCACCTTGCGAGTTCCACTACATTGGACATTCAACGTTACTCTATCACTGTTTACTCAACTCTAGGCGTAGAACCATATCATCATCATCATCATCATCATCTAGGCGCAGATGACGACGCATTGTCACCCTGCAATTCAATTGAAATAGCTTTTGATATATTTTACACATAAACAACATTGCAGTCGTGATAGACCTACAAGTAGCCTACTTTAATAAAGAAATAGCATAGTTTCTTCAAATAGCATAGTTTCATTCCGTCACCATTTGAAAACTCCCCTTTTTATCCCTCCTAAGTTTCCTAACTTTTTGCTGCATTTAACTTTATGTTATATGTTATGCTTTCTGATGGTGTTGGTCGTGACATGCGTTATACGTATAGACATTGCAGTTGTGTTAGATCAGTACTGCATACACATTTAAGTGCCTGTGCATAAAGGTCGCTTGATGCGATAAAGTATAAGAATATTATCACACTTTTATGTTAGAAGCAGACATGGCGTCAATTCAATTTTGGAATTGACGGTCAATTCCAAGTCCGGAAGTGGAATTCAAATTGATTATTTAAAAATAATGGAATTGGAATTGATGAAATTTGAATTGGGATTGAAGTTTTCTACAAAAAGAAATAAATCCACAAATTAATTTGCCAATTAATTTTTTAATTCAGAAATATTTCTTTCATGACAATCCTACTTGGAATATAAACTACTCGGAGTTGGTATTCCAAGTAGGTACTCGGAGTAGGTACTCAGAATACTTACTCATCGTAAAAAGTAGTAGGTAAAAAAGAGTCGGTAAAAAAGGAATTGGAATTGAAACATTTGGAATTGGAATTGATAAATTTGATGTGGAATTAGAATTAACTAAATAGAATCTAATAGAATTGGAATTTACAAAATGGAATTGACCCCTTGTCTGGTCAGAAGGGTGTTTCATCTTTCACTTCGCCTCTTTACCTTTTGAGGTTGCTCGGTCCATTTAGCCTGCCTTGTGCACAAACGTGGCCGTAAAACAGCAACATAATATACTTTCAGCTCGTGAAGTACAGAAAACTACCAAAATGAGGTTATTATATGGCACGAGAATGATGTCCACTGCTGCCGCATTGTCTAAGAGATTATCAGGAAGAACGGCCATAGTGACAGGATCGACATATGGGTGAGTATATCGCGTATGAAACAATCATCGCCAACCGATCCGTAATGAGACAACATTCCTTTACCAATCCCATCAACAAACCATATAGAAAAGATTATTCTATAATCGGCTGTAGCATTGGTTTCGCCATAGCAAGGAGAATGGCCCAGGAAGGAGCCAACGTGATGGTGTCCAGTAGGAAATCGGAGAACGTGGAAAAGGCCGTACATCAGTTGCAATCAGAAGGTCTAGATGTCAGAGGCGTGAAATGTCACGTCGGTGATCCGAAACAAAGAACCAACCTCATTACCGAAGTAAGTGAAGGTTCGGTAATCCTAGTCGAAACCGAAACCACACTCAAGAACATTCCACTCATAGCCGATTACTTATATTTATATTAAATCACAAAATAAGCGTTTTAATGGATTTTCTTCAATTTTTATCCAGACCGTTAAAACATTTGGACAACTTGATATTCTCGTTTTGAATGCAGCAGTCAATCCACACGTCGGCGAAATGTTGGAAGTAAGGACCCAGTACTTATTTTAACAATTGTTTCAAGTAGATCATTATAATTGGATGATCAATTTTCTTTCGTACTAATGCTCCTTTGGCAAAAGATATCTCAATAGCAACTAGAAGCTTATCAATGCAACAGGTCAATCCGACGTTAATTTCTTGATTGAAATACTTGTGGGTGGCATACCTGTTTTATCGGCAATACTAGTTACCTCAATTAAATGATACTTTAATGATACTATCCCAGCGTGGAATCTAAGTACCTCGGAATTGAACATCCACATGCCTATACACTGCTCCATGGATTCGTTCTGGACGAATGCAGTTTCAATCACTCGTTGTACACGTTCCATACTGAAGTAAGTGCCTCCATTGTCTAACTGGTAGTGCGTTTGGCCACATATCTATGGCACATGGATTCAAACCCCGGCCGTGTATGTATATATATATATATATATATATATATCAGAAGGGTGTTTCATCTTTCACTTCACCTCGTTACGTTTGGAGGTCACTCGGCCGATTTATCATACCTTGTCCACAAAAATGGCCGGAAAACATCAACATCTACAACCATATCGAAGTAAATATTTACGTCTTAATGTTCTTTGAGCTTCTATTTTCAAATATTTTTATAACAAATATAATGGAGTGCTCGGTTTATTTTCAGATTTCGGAGCAGCAATGGGACAAGGTAGTTTTGCTGTGGTAGAAATTTAAGATTTTATGTCCTGTTTAAGCATTTAATTTCTTGGAAGACTACAATTCTGATCGATCAATCAGAGAAAACTGACAGAAACTTGATGTTTATTTTATCCTCCAGATTTTCGATGTTAATGTGAAGTCGTCATTTTTCCTATTGAAAGATGCCGTTCCTCATTTAGAGAGAAATGGGTAGATGTTGTTTTGTATTTATTCTTTTATAATTTTATAACGCATTATATACTCTTTTACTGGATCGAATCTGGGATCGATGGCGATTAGGAAACCATACACTGGCTCAACGTGGAATTCACAAAAAAAACAGACAATTAACACTCGGTGATTTTTAACTGCATGAACTTTTGAAAACAGTATTTACACTCGTTCATTAAAATTTCACTTATATTATACGTGGCAGGCGAAATACAGCAATAATACTGTGCTTAGTGTATTGATGAGGTGATTTTTTAGAAAATGAATTAATTTCTAAGAGACCATTGCATCTACAGGTACTCTAAATTAAATTGGTCGTGTCAAACTTTGGCAGTACTGTTAAAGATCAATTAGAAATGGCCGCGCAAGTTTAATACCAAGTTCCTGAAGACAGAAGGCGGCTTTCCATTTAATTTTTGTAGATATTTTTGTACGTTATCACGAACACTGTAAATGTTCTAAGGATTCGTGTGGATGGTAACCTTTTCGTCCTATATTCCACATAAAATCAGATATATCTGTATATCTCATTATATACATATCGATCGGGAAAGCTGCAGGTTAAAAAGGTTAATAATTTGGATATCCGCAAGTTGATGATGATAATAAGGATGAAGATGATGATGGTGATGATGATGATGATGATAATCATACATAATCATAATGACTGAAGTATTTGATCTTATATAGTATTAAATATGATATTTTCATTTATTCAGGGGTTCCATCACATTTATCACCTCAGTATCTGCCTACGTACCGTATGAGGTAAAATGTTCTCTATCATTCTATGTCTCCCCCCCCCCACTGACACATACATCCCGGCTCCCAGCTAACCATCTAAGTATACACATCGGGAGCATTGTTCATAATTTAAAACTAAAACTAGGATTATACTGTTCAGTGGAATCGGGTCTAGAATAGTTTCACAAATGGGTGTGTGTGTGCGTGCGGAAACAATGTGTTTATATCTATATTTCAGCTAATAGGAGCCTACTCAGTATCAAAGGCAGCCCAAATTGGCATGGTCAAGTCTCTGGTTGTGGCGTGTTCCAAAAAGAACATCCGGGTCAATGCTGTTGCTGCTGGTCTTATAAAGACCAGCTTTAGTAAAGTGGTCAGTATGACTGATTTTACGTGCAGGCTTAATTATATCCCGAAGACGTGCTCAAAACACCGAAGTTGATCCGCATTTATGAACTCGCCTTTGTTTCAGATGTGGAACAATAAATCGGTTGCTGAGAGCTATCTGAACTCTATACCATCAGGAAGGTAACGCATATAATTACCATCACGTCATCGGAATTCCCTAAGTATCGATAATTAGTCAAACAGTGTCTAATCAATCATTGCACGAACAATAACATCGAACGTTTCAATTACATTTACGAACGCCAGATTTGCCACATCGGAAATAATTATTTTCCCTCACTTATTTACCCGACATCCTCTTTCTCGTTTCCGGTTTGATGTTTTCCCCCCGCAAATTAGAAAAAAATGGGAAACGTTTTGTGGTTATGTCATAAACGAAAACGGTATTTCATTGCACAAAGCATTGACCTGAAAGAAAATTAGACCGAAGACAGCTGCCGATTTGATGGCAAACAGGTTCCATCTTCCGGTCGTGGAAAATGGAACGCAGACTGCAAAATCGGGTTTATAAACATGGTCGTTGGCTGCATAAGCTATGGGAATAAACGTAATACAAAAGGAATATATATACATCGGTAGGTATCAGGAACACATTTAAAATAAATGTTAAAGCGTTGTTGTTTTTTGGCGGGAAAGTAAGCTGAACTATTATTATTATTATATTTAGCCTATTCGACAACCTCCCTTCTGTCTCTAAACTAGATCTACGGGCTTACATAAAACGACATTTATATATTTCATCCCATATAATAGGACCAGAATAATACAGATTGTCTGCACACACAAAATTATAATGCACGCATCACAATAAATGTCGGAAAATCAGTGCTGTTTGGTCATGACGGCCCATTCAAACACCACTGACTGCTCGGTCTTTCTTTCAGGTCAATGGCACAAAACAAAAAATAGTCACAAACACACTGGGCCTTATTCCACACGCCTAACACACGCGCGCGCGCGCACACACACACACGCGGACAAACACACATAACTGGTGTAACACGGTAGAGTTAAAATATTTCAAAATAAAGTGCCAGGAAAAGGAGAAGAATATACGTAGAAGACGATTGATAGAGCAAATAGTAAGATGTCCTGAGAGGATAGTCCGTGTCATCTTCCGAAAAGAAGATCTGGTTTCCTGTAGACTGATGAAAATATAAGTCGTTATTGCGTCCAGTTTGTATTGAAACGTAAACCTTTAGCTTGATAGTGTGGATACCCGGATAGCTACTAGCTCCGTGTGTTACATATCATTGCTGATAACTATTGTTTTTATATAAGTAGCCTATATCATAAGATTCCCTTTATCCCTCTTGGAAATGAACATATTATATATTTTACATTTCTCTAGATTTGGCCTTCCCGAGGAAATTGCAACTGTCACCGCATTCTTGGCATCCGATGAAGCATCGTATATACTGGGAGAGACGATTGTTGTAGGAGGAGGAATTACATCAAGATTTTAACAGGATAAACGATTGTTAACTATGTAATAATTAGCACATAGTAGGTTCCAATACGTGGGCAACACATTATTTTGTAATGAATATGTATAACAAGGTTTTGGGATGTATATAGAAATTAGAAATCATCCTATGCCTTATGTTCTGCAAAAGTACAACATCAAATGTAATTAATAATTTGTTTTATTGTACTTCAGTAAACAAATGTCTTAAACTAATTTTATATGAGCATCGTGAGTGCAATTTTTGAATGAACTGAACGGTGAAATCCAAACTAGCAGATTTTGTATAAATAAAAATTAAAAAGTTGTAACACATAATTATATTAAATCTTACTGCATGTAGTTGTCGATAAGATAAATAATGTAATGATTTACTATATCCGGGTTTTGTTTGTGATCTGGCTGTTTTGTTAGTTTCATTCAGTAATAAACATTTAATAACCATATCGTATTTTGTTTATTTAATCCAGAATCTGATCTTCCTACGCTGACTTCACACCTATAACACAGAGGAGACAACCGTTGTTGACTATTAGTCGTGGCTGAAAGTATGTATACTAATATAGATCACGCCAAGGGGTTGCAAGCGATCAGGGACCTAATGGGAAATTATCTCATATATGATCAAACAATAGAACTTTTAGAATTATCTTTGAAGAGTAATGCGTTATTGTTTAATGATGACTGGTTCATCTAAAAAGTAGGCACTTATATGGGTAGGGATTGGGCACCGCACTACGCCGATATTTACATGGCAAAATTTGAGAAAGAGGCATTACTTAAATTTACATTAAAACTTCGCCATCTACTTTCGGTATTTGGATGATATTTTCATAATATGGCAACATGGCAAGGATGCGTTCTCCGAGTTCCTAAATAATTTTAATACACATTAACCACCCGTTAAATTTAAATCTATCTGTATTGATTCGGTCAATTATTTAGGTACCAGTGTATTCATAGACCCTAAAACTAATAATACCTTACTGAGCAAGGTGTTTTTTTAAACCAACCAATATTTATCACATGTTGCACAAACATTATTTTCATCCCAAACATACCTTTAACGGTTTATTAAGATAACAAATTATACGATTTTTTAGAATATGTTCTAACAAGAAAGACTTTGAGCCACTATCTAATCAAGAGGGACTTCACCGTGGAGGCCGAGCTAAACAAGCGACAGCCTGGGGATACTCCCCCGAAACGCCAACAAACAAGCAACAAACATGGACATTGGACGGAGATCAAAGGTCGAAGTACGGAGTTGGGAGGTGGCCGAGTTATAGAAGAAATATATCATTCAAGGCATAGCAATAAGATAGGACTGTGAAAAAAGTGGTCCATTTACAGAGGTGGTCAGGTTACAGAGGGGGTCGGAGTTGGGGTTTGACTATATTCTAATTATCCTATTTATTATATAGACCTTACCTAGCTATAGTCAGGTCAGACATGATGCATTTCGTTACTAAATATATATTCAAACAATTCCATTGGTATTGTTTGCACTAATCTCAGTTTGCACTAATCTCAGTTATCTCTATAAATACCTGTGCATTCATGGCAAATGTATTAGTTGCTCCTTTGCCCTATGGTGAATATTAATATCAGAAATATTAAAAATATAACGTCGTACAATGGCATCAAAGTCTTTTGTACAGTTTCATTTCAAGAACATACCAGAAAGTGCGTCTGGTTCTTACAAAACAACATGTCAACATTGTAGCATATTTATATCGGCATTATACATGTAACAGATTAAATATTGATGACGACTCGCATTCATGCTTGTGTTATATACATGGTAATCATGATTGTAATCATGATTACTTTACAGTGTAATCATAACCGTAATCGATTACAGTCAGAACGAATGTAATCGTAATTGTGGTAATATCAAGTAATCGTAATCGATTACCTTGATCCTGTAATCGCCCCAACCTTGCTGAGTGTGTGTATGTGCGTGCGCACACACAAATATTACAAATACACATATAACATAATAACAGATATGATAAACTAAAATTAGCGAAAAGGCAAAAGCATTATTTTCCAAATGAAAATTAAAAAATTTCCGGGACGAAGCGCATATGCGCCGAACATAGGAAAACCTGAATTTCCCATGCTAATTGTTAGTGAAAATAATTATTAGTAATAGCCGAAATAAGACTCCTATATTATAAATTGTAGAGTATTGAAATAGATGCATACATAAATATAGTTACTTCGTGACTGAACCACTGACTTTCCCGTCAAATGCCAGGTAATTTGAAAAATCCATTGACCTATTTAGGTCAATGAAAAAATCTATAATAACGAACGAGGCGTGACCTAGGCCGGCGGGCTAGGCTGTGGTCCAGTCAAAATAGAACCAAGGTTTAGGTTTAGGTTTTGTTGTTCGGGGAGAATCCCCAGGCTGTCGCTTAATCAGCACAGCCTCTATGTTGGAGTGGTTGAGAAACCTGACCGCCCCCCCCCCCACTCACTGCCAGAGTGTTTTACGTCCTCAGGGGATTTTTAACGTCCCCCTTTTATTTTAAATAATTGAGTGGAGACGGCAGCGCCATTTAACGTGGTCAGCCACCCACGATGTAGTGAGCCGAGAAATTAATCCCTGGAAAAGTTTCGACCTCTTACGGAGTTCGAACCTGCGACCGTTGGCACCAAGTGCCGGGTGCTTAACCGCTAGGCCACCGGAGCTCACTTTATAACCAACATTAGGGCAGAGAGCTTAAATATAGAGAGGCGTTACTCTTGTCGCGCCATGTTGAATTTTGAACCAGTGGCGCATCCAGCGACCGGAGGTATTTTTCAGATAAACAAAAGCTATCTGGTTGTCCACATGTGATCGTGTAGATGTCTGCGATGGTTGAAATTAATTGCCAGTACTAATCCTATATGATACATGATCACATACTCTTTTATTAATAAACACTTTAATTGTGCACACATGATATTGAAGGAAACAAAGCTCTGAAACTGTAAATAAATAATTAAGTGATTTCATAGCCCAGTCAATTAATTCATAAACTACAATTTGCGATCACTTGACAGCTGATTAGAAAATAATTGAACGTGGTTTAGGTTATTTCACAGCTTTGTGTGTGGAAGGCGTAGATTTTAAATGAAAACAGTTAGGTATATATGAGGTAAATGCATACAAACATACTTTCATCATGTCAGTTTATCATAGTCGATAAATTTTTATTTATTTGGATATAGACATATAATGATATATACAGCTATTATAACGCAACCGTAACATAATTCACCATATATTCATCATGTCCGTTTATCATATATTAACCTAAAAAAATTATAAGTTCATTTAAAGTCTACACCTCAATAATATAGACCATGCAATATAGGCCTGTCCAGCTGAGAACAAAGAATATACATGGAATATTAACAATATTTATGTTTGCGTTAACATGTTAGAGATAAAGAAATTAGTACTTTCATACAATAAGTGGCATCAAATCTCTTATGTCACGGGTTCATCTATAGTTACAATCAGTCATTTGTTATCAAATAGACAGAATAACCCAAATTGCTTCCAGCTCTAAACAACCAATCCTACAAAAATATGACATTTAGCCCAGATCAGTGAACTGTTTAAAGTTAGACAGAATATACCCAGAGATGTAATAGACACATGCATTGACTACTGTAACAGATAACACCAGTAAATCTGTAACCAAGAGATTGGCCTGTTTACATGGTATCTCATCATCATAGAACTTCAAGGACTGAAACAGAACAATACCTTGTAAAAAAATGACTTTAACCATTAAGTGGATACACAATGTGTAAACACATGTTTTCCTTTTTTTCAAGTTGGTTAAAGAATTTGATTTGATATGCATTTAAGTTATGAAGAGAAGTATACCAATTAAAGCACATGAGCTGAGCATTCAGGTACTAATTCAGGTGCTGGTAATCCTTTTTTGTATTAAGATATGAAATGGGCTGACAAAATTTCATGGGTTTGGTGTCTTGTTTCTTATTTAATTAATTTTATAATACCAATTTTCACCATTAATATTTATAAATATTAATTACCATCACAGCTGGCCCTGTCTCCTATATATGTTTCCTATCTGTTGATTTCAGCAGATGCACGCACTGTATTTGGTACATCAAAAATAGTTGGAATAGCATTCTAGATAAGTTGTCTGGTTCATGAATTCCGTTTCAGTGAAATGCATATCATACATTCTACAATTAGTATTCAAGTAATTTAAATCTTTCCTCATCATATATCTGAACGACAACAATTAATAACCCATCTTTTACTTCTGTCAATATAAAAAATAAATAAATGAATGTTTCTACCACTAGTTGAGGTATTTAATAATTAATTTCATAGCATTTAAATTATAAATAGAAGTCCATATATATATATATATATATATATATATATATATATATCAATAAGTACCAATTGCTTACGTTTAAAAATAAATATAGACGCAGGTGATCATCGAAATACTCAGCTACTTATAATTATTGAATTAGGGAAAAATTATCTGATTATAGTAATGTAATTTTAGAAGTCCAATTATATTATTAACAATAATAAAGTAAAATATACCTGCCGCCCATAACATCTTCAGTGGCTCCAATATATGTAACTTTAAGCTTATGTATATCTTACATACCCTTTTTGTGATTAATAGGTTGATATTGTTCAATAAAATTTAATCAGATTTTGTCTGAAACAAATATAGATCTAGATAGATTCTGCTTGGGCCTACTGCTTGGGTCATGTTAAGTAGGAGCGTGTCTACTTCAAATTGTTATGCTTATTTTTTAAATATCCTTTATTTAAAAAAAGCCAGAACATATCATATTTTGACACTAGCTTTCATTTCCTTTCGAGGATGTCTTAATTTGTGCATACTTTTTTTCTGTTACTGCAGCCGAAAGCGGTGCAGAATGAACCAGTGCCATTAGCCGCCATGTTAACGAAGGGAGCTGTCCGTGGCAATCTACCTCCGGTCACTAGGGCCCTGGGGCTCCATGAATTCAAAATGGTGTTCCATGTTAAAACGCGAAGTAACTCGTCTTATTATAAATAGTCTTTGATTAGAGCACACGTAAAATACAGCTGATATAAACAGCTGATCGCACTTAGTCATCTTGGACAGTATCATTCGTATTCACAGATAGTGTCTAGATAAATCTTGAGTTTGAAGGGACACTGTTATACACTGAAAGTAATTTAGATGCGTGTTATAAATGCATTGCGTATAAATGCATAGGCCGGCGGGTTAGGCTGTGGTCCAGTCAAAATATAAACAACATTAGAGCACACGTAAAATACAGCTGATATAAACGCATTGCGAACTAGTGATATGTACATGATAGTGGAGGTTTAACAATAACGAACTGAGACTGAAACACCAGATAAGAGATTGACAGCAGTGAATGAAATAGTATTGGGAATATTTATGAACATTTGTTAGAATATGCACAGTACATTACAGCTAAGTTATTACCATAAATTAATCAGTATTCGTGCATATAGTTCATTGTGTACATACATATATTTACATTAATACAGATTCGGAATATTAATTGAATATATATATATATATATATATATATATATATACTATAAATATTGCCAAGTGTATATTATAAAGGTATATAAACCCACCCCACATGTAAACAAATTTATACATAAAAGTGAGTGACCATTGAATGAGATTCTGCTACACGTACATTATTAATTGACCTCGTAGTTAAGTGAACTATATATACCGGTCACCGGCCAGTATAGGTCAAGTCACAATAAACCAGCGAGAGAGATGAAGATTTAGACAGACTGATATTGAGGTTAGTACACACTGGAGACATATTTATAATTTATAACTAATTTGGATAATATTATAGCTTGACAATAAGTAAGTACAAATGAAGATTTAGACAGACTGATATTGAGGTTAGTACACACTGGAGACATATTTATAATTTATAACTAATTTGGATAATATTATAGCTTGACAATAAGTAAGTACAAATGAAGATTTAGACAGACTGATATTGAGGTTAGTACACACTGGAGACATATTTACAATTTATAACTAATTTGGATAATATTATAGCTTGACGATAAGTGAATACAGCTGTTGAATGGATAAAGGTGATTAATATTTACACAGACGTGTATTGAGGTGAGTGAACACTGTCTAACCCAAAGGAAATAATTGACTGACAAAGATAATCACTACCTTTATGGTAATAAAGATTCTAATTAATCACGGTGTATTCATTATGCATGTACATTGTATGAGCATACATCATTTATCTCTTAAGCCATTCTCTAATTGGATTGTAGCCTTTAAGCTTTGACCAAGAAACAGTTGAAATTATTTTAATTTGTGTCTTAAATTATTAATGACTACTGCTGATGACTCAGAATAATTGAAAACAATTGATATGATAAGCGTTTCCAATTATTATATTGCTAATATATTAGGAACTAGTTGCATACACACAAACACATGCATATTGTTTTTGAAAAATAATATGGGGTAGGTAGATTTACCTGCAGATGTATATGCATGATCTGATTATGAACTTTATTTGAGATTTTCTCTAACTGACATTAACATATTTCCTAGCATGTTGTCACCTTGCCATTGGGATTTGTCAAAAAGTTGATGACTGTAAAGTTTGATCCCAATGCCCCATAATGTGTTGGTGCTGGCCTCAGCTAGGTTTATTTTTAGCCAGTGACTACACGTACGCCTATAGTTCAGGATTTTGCCTGAATTTCGGCAAGAGTGCTGGCAGGATTTCTGCTCGTCTTGGCGATCTCACTGGGCAATGTTCCTGACACAGATCTTCTAACCTTTGCTGTAGTTCCGGCTTCTCAAAGTTCGTGACTTTTTGGACTATCCCATTACTAACTAGCTTTTCAACTTTATGTTGCTGGATGAATTGTTCCATGCAGTTGTATTGTGTTCCTGCAAGGCTAAATTTGCATGGGTAAAGGTTACTTAGGGAAGTGTACCTGCCAAAAACATAAATGTGCATTATCTTCCTTGGTGCAGATCTGATCCGGATTACACTTGTTAGGCAGTTGCCTCATCTGGTCTACTCCATACATTCTACCTACAACTTTCACTTTATTTGCTACAAGTGGAGCTTCGAGGCCGTTTGCTTTATCTGCGTGGACCACAGACCACAGGTTGTTTCTGTCACTCATATATGTTTTAGGTAAATCTTTCTAGACAATGATTTTTCTCCCTACAAAACAATTAAATCCACACATTAATTTACCATTTAATTTTTTAAATAATAAACATTTCTTCCATGACAATCTTACTTGGAATATAAACTACTCGGAGTTGGTATTCCAAGTAGGTACTCGGAGTAGGTACTCAGAATACTTACTCATCGTAAAAAGTAGTAGGTAAAAAAGAGTCGGTAAAAAAGGAATTGGAATTGAAACATTTGGAATTGGAATTGATCAAATTTGATGTGGAATTGGAATTAACTAAATAGAATCTAATAGAATTGGAATTTACAAAATGGAATTGACCCCTTGTCTGGTCAGAAGGGTGTTTCATCTTTCACTTCGCCTCTTTACCTTTTGAGGTCGCTCGGTCCATTTAGCCTGCCTTGTGCACAAACGTGGCCGTAAAACAGCAACATAATATACTTTCAGCTCGTGAAGTACAGAAAACTACCAAAATGAGGTTATTATATGGCACGAGAATGATGTCCACTGCTGCCGCATTGTCTAAGAGATTATCAGGAAGAACGGCCATAGTGACAGGATCGACATATGGGTGAGTATATCGCGTATGAAACAATCATCGCCAACCGATCCGTAATGAGACAACATTCCTTTACCAATCCCATCAACAAACCATATAGAAAAGATTATTCTATAATCGGCTGTAGCATTGGTTTCGCCATAGCAAGGAGAATGGCCCAGGAAGGAGCCAACGTGATGGTGTCCAGTAGGAAATCGGAGAACGTGGAAAAGGCCGTACATCAGTTGCAATCAGAAGGTCTAGATGTCAGAGGCGTGAAATGTCACGTCGGTGATCCGAAACAAAGAACCAACCTCATTACCGAAGTAAGTGAAGGTTCGGTAATCCTAGTCGAAACCGAAACCACACTCAAGAACATTCCACTCATAGCCGATTACTTATATTTATATTAAATCACAAAATAAGCGTTTTAATGGATTTTCTTCAATTTTTATCCAGACCGTTAAAACATTTGGACAACTTGATATTCTCGTTTTGAATGCATCAGTCAATCCACACGTCGGCGAAATGTTGGAAGTAAGGACCCAGTACTTATTTTAACAATTGTTTCAAGTAGATCATTATAATTGGATGATCAATTTTCTTTCGTACTAATGCTCCTTTGGCAAAAGATATCTCAATAGCAACTAGAAGCTTATCAATGCAACAGGTCAATCCGACATTAATTTCTTGATTGAAATTCTTGTGGGTGGCTTACCTGTTTTATCGGCAATACTAGTTACCTCAATTAAATGATACTTTAATGATACTATCCCAGCGTGCAATCTATAAGTACCACTGCTCCATGAACTCGTTCTGGACGGATGCAGTTTCAATCACTCGTTGTACACGTTCCATACTGAAGTAAGTGCCTCCATTGTCTAACTGGTAGTGCGTTTGGCCACAGATCTATGGCCCATGGATTCAAACGACCATTTATATAAT
>JAODUP010003553.1:0-10559 GCA_025642065.1 Paralvinella palmiformis | reverse complement strand
TTCCGTGTCAATCCCATAGAGAAATGACAGGTTATTGTCAGTGAGGCAGATATACAGACTTGAATATCCAATATTTATAGCATAACATGACACCATAATGATGCAGGAACTTTGTTGAAATGACGTTTCCAACTTTGTGTAGCTGCACTATTCCAAATGATTCACGAAGAACAAACCCGCCATTCTTCACTTACTTTCTGGCAATGTAGTCACTGAAATCTTTCACAGGGACTTTAACATCCATAGTTAACCAAAATATGTAATGAAACTGAAGATGTCTGTTTAATATTACATTTATTTTCAATAAGAATATTTTTATAATAAATTATTTTCATTTTACGCTTTAGTGTGTTGTACATATTATTATATGTTTTGTATGTTTTAATATTATACTCAGTAGGCTTTGATAGTTTTTTACAGAATAATTTAACCTTTTTCTTGGCTGATATTAGCAGGCCTGATTGTACCATGGTTCCCTTTTTATTAAATTAGACCTAGGTTTTATATCACGTTTTATATCTGATTCACCATCAACATCCAGATCTCTCTTCTTTTGATTTTCCTTGGACTTTACTCCTCTAGTCATGGTTGGATTCTTACCCTAAGAGTGTTGTAATGATTCAGTATTTAATTATAATAAACGTTGTCATTTTTATTGTTTTCTGTAGTTTTTTGGCTTCTCTAAATATATTTCTTTACAATTATCCCAATAGGGGTTCATCAATATAACTTCATCTTTGCACTAACACCCTCCTGAAGAAAATATTCTATATCGCTTTTAAGCCTCTGACCATTCTATTTTTTAAGCTCTGCATCTTACAGATTTCTAATTGTGTGCTTTTCAACTGACCAGTCCAGCAGGCTATTGATATTTCCATTCCCACTTCACTTTTAGTTTTAAATTACTGTAGTGTCTAAAAGTATATATGTGTATATACTACGTCACAGCAGCTAACATAATTAGACGTAACAGAACTTCTTTGACTGTTTCCAGAATGCATCATTGTTAGCAGTAGTTAGCCATTTCCACATCAGCTTGTTTCTTTCTAATCTTACTCAACAAGATCATGGCTACCATGATGACATTATCTAACAACAGTTAACCCTAGTGCTAGCATTACACATCAAGTGCTTTGAATCTTCTTCTACCACAATTTCAACAGACCAGTCGATTGGGATATAGTGTCTGTCGAGTGCAATGACCGGCATGCAAGCATCAATTCTGCAAGTGCTCCGGTAAAAATTAGCCTTTCTGTAGGACTCAATCACGGGGAAAAGATCTCATCACCATTTAGAAGAAATAAATTAATGTCAGAGTGCATTTCCACAGCAGCTGATCTTTGCCTTGACCAATCAGCCCTTTTATGGCTTTTATGACCAAATCACATTCTCAGCATCGTAGTGCCTTCTGAAGCATAATCAAACGTCGATGGAAAACATCTCCAACAAGTGAAAGATCAGAAGAGAAAACCTTATACTTATAACAGCTAAGAAAAATCTGAATATAAAATATTTTGGTTAAATGTAAACACACTATTTGAATTAATTATTTGATAGGTGATAGAATTAACCAATTAGCTTATTCATTCACAATGCCATAATACAGAATGTGCGTACGTCTATATATATATAATATATATATATATATATATATATATATATATATATATATATATATATATATAAATATATATATATATATATATATATATGTGTGTGTGTGTGTGTGTGTGTGTGTGTAAATATCTATATATATATATATATACATATGTTGTTTAGAGAAAGCAGCAATAAGTGCAATGGAGAGGAGCCAAACTGCTATAATTCTAAATGTTTAAATAACATATGTACACACCATATTGGTGTAGTAACTATATACTATACGATATGTCATGGATTCTACAATATATATAAATATATATATATATATTAAAGAAAATATATTATTGACCCTGTCCGCCTCTGGTCTAGAGAAACGTATTAATGTTTGTATACGATGTATTATAATATCCAGTTATATCTATGCGCATGACCATACTTCCCAAAAGGTACAAGCATTCAATTCCTTCATTAAACTTGAATAACGTTGACCTTGTGTACACAGATTCCATCAAATATTTCTGTGTTGTTCTCAATAACAATTTTTCTGATAACCGAGATATCAGTCAGCAGTTGAGATGTCTATATGCAAGCTCAAGCGCTTTTCCACGTAAAATTGTATATTGTACGCAAAACGTGAAGCTCCATCTTCTTGAATCGTATTGTTTAAATTTATATTGTTCTGCACTATGTTGTGACTACTCCATGTCGTGTATATCCAATTTAGAGTAATGTATAACGATAAGTTTCGTAATCCTACTACGGTAGGAGCGATAGCGCCAGTTTGATGTTTCCAATCAATATAATAGACACATATGAAGCATGGACGCATAAGACATATTTCACATTTTTGAAATGTTGTTGTCGTCAACAAATAATAGTGTTACATGTATTAATATCAACACATGGTTTCGATACAACTACATGTGGCGGCAATGGGACAATTCTTTATATATTTATCATAACTATTGAATTTTTCATATTATATTGACATATGTTTGTGCTACTGTTATCTAGTCATTTTTGTATGCTATTTTCTATTATAATCTAGTCTTTTATGTTATATATGTAGGAATATTTGCACTATTGGTGTTTTTATATCCTTCTTAAACATAACATTAAAACATTCATGACAGATTTTAAAATAAAAAAATGTGGAATAGTGAATAGATATAATTATATCTTTTATTATAAAACAACACAAAATCCCTATAAGTTTAATTACGAAATGATTAATTATTGTAGCAATAACATATTATTGTATATATTATATCATATATGTTGTATTTGAATAATAAATAAAATTACAAACATACCCCAGCATCGGTATCAGTCATATAAAGAAATTGATATTAATTGACATCTTACATTATAATTTCCCGTTTTACTAGACCTGCTATCATATAAATGTATTTCTTCTATTGTTATGACCTTTTTTGGTGGATTGGTTGATAACATGTTATTTTTGGCTTTATAGATTATAATCAAGGTTTTTAATTTGATAATATCTAAACATTTCAAACTATTATATTGAACAAACAATGGATAGGTATATTCTAGATAATTAGCTTTGCCAATACTACGCTATGTTTTCTTTTGTAATAGCATCAAAGTATGTAATTGGGACTTGTTAGTATTTCCCCATATCTCACATGCTTAACTTAAGTCGGGAAATATTAATGAACAGTATAACATATATAAGTGGTTATTTACACGCATGTGTTTGACTTTATAAATAACATAAATACTTTTCGAATCATTTTTACAAACAGCATTAATATAATTAGATCATGACAATTTTCCATCTACCAATACCCTTAAAAATTAAATAACTTGTACTCCACTGTCTTCTAATCGATTAATCTTGAGTTTACAATCATCCTGATAAGGCTTGTTATGGAAACACATGTAATTTTTGTATTGATATTCAGATATAATTTGTTAAGTTTAAACCATTGAATCATTTGCTTTAATTCATTGTTGAGCACATTATTAACCTGTGTTATGCTTTTGCCAGCATATAATACATTGTTATCATCAGCAAACAATATAACTTTTATTTTATTTCAGATATTTGTCACATCGTAGATATATCGTAAACATGAAATATGTCCCAAAATAAAACCTTGTGGAATTCCACATAGCATAGTTCTTTAACCTGAACAAATACCTTCATAAACAACAAATTGCTTTCTGTTAGTTAAATAATTTTGTATCCAACTTGAAGCAATACTTCGAACACCATAATGGCATAATTTCTTAATCAAAATGGAATGATCTATCGTATCAAATGCCTTCTTTAACACGAGTATTGTTACCAAATTATTATCTAAATTACTAATCCCATAAGTGTTAATCCTGTAGAGTGGGCTTCTTTGAACATTTTATGACTTTTGTACATAACATTGTTCTTTTTTACCTATAATACTAATCTGGTATGAATTATTTTTCAAGAATTGTTTTAAATTGGGGCAAAATTGACACAGGTCTATAATTGAAAAATTCATTACGATTACTATTCTTAAATAAAGGCAAAATGTTAGCAATCTTCATCTGATCTGGAAATACACCAGATTCAAATGATTTGTTACAGATATAAGTTAGAGGTGCTACAATATTGGTGTAGGATATTAAATACTTAACTAAAGGGATATTGACACCATCATAACCACAAGATTGTTTATGTTTGCAATTGGACACAATTTTAATGTATCAAGCCCACAAAGCACATTGCATTAGTTTTCTGGGTCACCAGAGGGGCCCAAATATTGAAATATTATTTTTTTGAATTATTCCTTTCATATATCAAACTATTATGCCAACGATAATGGCGTAGCTTATTCTTGTTTGTGGACATTGATGAAATGTAATAATATGGTTGAACAATATTCGAATAACATTGATGTTTCTTAGCAGAACCCAACATTTTTTACAATTAAAACTAGTAGTCATGTACTTCGAGTACATACAATGAAAGCATTTGACCGTCTTATATAAACTTCATTGGATGGAAGAGTAAATGCGTATTCGATGTAGTAATCATAATTATTATTTTTCATAATGAATCATGATAAAGACATTATAATAACGTCCAAATTGTTTTTATCATAATGCTCAAAATAGTCGATGTATCATATTTAGTAATGAAATGATTTCATTTGTCTTTGTCTGTGTGTATTTCCTAAATTACATGTACATTTGATATGTTTTCGGCATGACATGGGTTATATTATATGCTACTATGTGAAGTTGTAAATGCATTTGTTGTATGAAAATATCTTACTTAAGGATGAAAATAATCATGTCCCTGACTAAGAACAAAACTGAGCTGATGATAGTGAAAGCTAGGTATATTATACACAAATAGTGATGGAAGGTGGTCCAGTTATAGAGGAAATATAGTTGATTAAACCATAGAAATAATTTAAGAATTTGAAAAGTGGTCCATTTACAGAGGTGATACATTTACAGGGGTGCTCAAGTTACAGAGGTGGTCGGAGTTGGAGTTTTAACTATAAATTGTTAGTTTTAGCCTGGTTGAAACTCCTCATCTGTATCGTGAAGGCTGAAATGCATGATTTATATCAGAAATATTTCGACCTTTAGGGTAGCAGATGTCCGTCATGATGTTCCGTGAAGGGAGAAAATTCATCATCTACGTGTCATCACGTCTCGCTAAATATCTGATTGTTGGACTGATGTTGACCATTTCTCTGAATTCTTATACTCAGTAATTGTGGCACTCATAATCAGGTTGACACCTGGACATCATCAGAAAGCCTCTACCTGCTGACGTTTCGTTTATATCATATCACGATCACTTTAACAGCTGTCACCCATCACACTTATGGAAAGCAGTTAAGCACCGCGACGAGCCACATAAATGTCGTCGAGTGGTCTATGATCGTATACTAAAGTGCGCAAGTCGGACCGTTTTATGACCGTTCAAAAGACTTCCAATAAATTCATGTTACATCATTTCCATGATAACTCGCAATACTTCACGACATTACCGGAATTTGTTACCTTCCGAAATACATTTTGGAACCTTTCTGGATCATCTGTGTATGCGTGACATCTGTTCTATGTTAATTTAATACAGCTCGGTATACAAGATCCTGCATACATAAATGTTATTCATGAACCCAGAGAAGTGAATGGGTACATGCTCATAAGGGATCAGCTCAAGGTTCTATGTTTGGTCAATTTAGTTATAATTTTATCACCAATGACATGGATGATTTAACTGATGAAGATGTGGAAATTTATAATTATGCTGATGATAATACTGTGATGAGTTCTAGTATCTAAAAAAATGAAAAACCTTTATTAGATGTATACAGATTGATTATTTGGTATGATGCAAATAAGATGAAAGTAAATTGAGAAAAGTTTCAATTTAGTGCTTTTGGTAATGTGAATGACACAAAAGTTAATGTTTTTGTGACCGTATATTATACAGATGCCAAAAAGCAAGTAAACAAGTTAATGTTCTTGCTAGGCTCAGTAATGTTCTTAATGAAAATAACAAGATGTTGTTATTTAATTCGTTTGTTGAATGCTATTTTAAGTATTGATATACACTATGGCATTTTTGTTCAAACAGTGATACTTTTAAGATTGAAAAAGTACAAAAACGTGCACTTCGTTATGTTTCAATTTTTAATACAAGTACCTCTGAAGAGTTATTACAAATAAGTCACAAGTCACCTCTGTATATTATAAGACCAAGAAAATTGTCGCATTAACTCAATGACCTTTTCAGTAGTACACGTGTGGCCTTTATTCGTCATTTTCTGGAACTGTAGGCAGGTCATTCTCACATTTAACCCATAAGATTTATTTGGCTTCATTTATCATATCAGCATGATAGAATTGTAGAATCATACAACCAATATTGTTGACAGGATGCCTATCAAGGTGATATAATGCATAAGCTAGTAGCTCAAATCTAGGCTCTGAAAATTGTTCATCATTTTGTTTCATGTAATCTTCAATAGAATATTCAACTAAACCCTTTCTATCGGACACAGTTATATTGTCTTTATCATGACCACCACGGGACACCATAAAATTAATGGCTTCATTTAGTGTGGCAAAACCTTCCTAGCGTTCACCAGATAATTGCCCTACCTGCTTATGGCACATAGCCCATGATTGAAAAATACCTGTTTTTCTAGCTGCTGCCACATCAAATAAATTCTTCTTGGACTCAGTCACGCTGTTGTATTAGTACCGGCACATAGTGACTAATACAAGTACTAATGAAGAGTTATTACAAATATGTCACAAGTCACCTCTGTATATTACAAGGGTAAGGAAAATAGTCGAATTAACTTGTATGATTTCCATAAACAAATGTCCGTTTTATCTTAGAAGTCAAGTCACCGGTAATGTATGTAATAAAACTCTAAGATCTGCAAACAATATGCGAATTCCCATATTCAACATATGGTAAATGATCAATAACATATAACGCACCACAATTATGTAATCATCTATCCAGGAGATGAAAAACTGTTAGACATTGTCGGCTTTCATGCAAGATGTTAAATCATGTGGTATGCTATTGGATGGCAATGTGGATTCTGTGTATCGTGCAAAATAATTTCCCACTAATTTCCATCTACAAATTTAACAAGTACCTGATTGGAACTTGACCGAGAAGCGACTACTTAAGGTTTTATTTCATTGTATACAGACGTTGTTCCATTTTGCGGTTTTGGTTGTAATGTATATTATGATAATGATAGTTTATTCACAGTTTGTATTCAGATAATGAATCATATGTTCACTTGTAATTATTCATCATAGATGTTTATGTCTACATAATCATAGGGTTTTAAAGCATTATGTCGAAAAATAATGCAGTGGACTAATGTTATGTGTTATTGTAATCGAATATAAATAAACCTTTCTTATTGCACCTTATCTTCTGTTGGGGAACTCCATAAACACGGCAAAGCTGAATCATTAGAGCAAGGTGTGAAGAAAAATGATTCTCGTTTTTAGCCAAGAAAGAGCCGATTCCTTACTTTTGTGGCCATGCGAATAACTGCAGATGGGAAGCAAAGCTGCACTGCATAGAGCGAAAGTTGAGCTTCTTCATTCGTATCTCATTGTAGGGTCACAGAAAGACCTGCGAGGGTTTAAGGATATGCTAGAAATACTTTCGCAAAAGATCTTCACGAATGCAAGAGACGCGTATAATCAATTAGACTTGCTTATCTCTCCTAAGTTTCCACTACATCCGATCATTTGTTGATGAATTTTACATTACATCTTGACTACGAGATTGCTAAACCTTGTACTAGGTAAGCTACTGAGCTCAATTCTTATAGAGGATATTGGGGTTATAAACCTTAATAATAATAATAATAATAATAATAATAATAATAATAATAATAATAATAATAATAATAATAATAATAATAAAAATAATAATAATAACAATAATAATAATAATAATAATAATAATAATAATAATAATAATAATAATAATAATAATTTTATAATTATTATTATTATTAGTAGTAGTAGTATACCAATGAAGCATAATGACCATTATGCGAATACAACAACCACATGTGCCACTTTTACGAGGAATATGATTAAGTTCATAACATGTAGGAACCAATTCATTTATGGCAACCTGACCAGCGTCAATTCCAAGATACGTTTTATTGAGCGCTAAGACATCAATAACTGCGATATAACATACTCAGCCACAGGTATGGCTTTATTCCTAAATGATTTTACTTTAAAATTTCTATATTCTTTAGTAAATCTCAGGTTCGTTGCCACCGAGGGCGCACAGTATCTGTAATAGATTTAGATATAAAATTAGAAGACAAAGCATAAATAATTTAGTTGAAAATAAACGAACCCTTTATTAGATAGATAAAAATAAAGCTAGTGGCCCAAAATTCAAGTTTATTGTGATACAAACGTACTTTGTGGCTAGTAGAAGTTAATTTAACATATACAAAATGCCTAATTAACTTTCTACCAAACGAACTTCCCCGTCTAAGTTTCTCATCACCTTGGATTCACGTGAAGCACAAAAATAAGCAGTAGTGACATACTTTCCAATATCTACATATATAATAAAATACTAAAAATAGCCCAAATGGCAGTTATTTTACGTGGCTGCCAACATCAAATGGGGGAGACGCATATGGTGTTTCATTTACAGCCTTACCATGTGACCTAATTCTAAGTAAATTTAGAATTTACAATAGATGGCACATTCGGTGGAAAAAACCTTGCCAGTTGCCTGGTTGGGTGAAAAACTCTATAGTACCACGGCCAGGATTCGAACTTCCTATCTCCAACACAGCAAGGAATGAGTTAGTAGTTCTACACTCTATCCATGAGTCCACATAGGCAGTTATTACATATTACTGAAGAATTCTGATCTAATGCAAGATGAACAAAATCAAAACCTTATCTTCAATTGTTGATTAATGTTATATGAACAATTATATGCTATTATCGTTTATATATTTATACATCATTTTTGATTGATAAACAATCTGATTACATCCTTTTAACATATATTTATATGTATATTTACATCCGTTTTTCCAATTTATTATTTATAACAATTAGTTGTACTATTACATCTCCACGTATAACACCATCCACCTTCTTATTAAAGTTTTTACATGCTCGTTGATCTTTTGGATTATAATTTAATGGTTATTTTAGCTAACTTTTTCTATGACAATAAACGGTCTAATCAGTCTGAGTTTATGTTAAATGTTATCTAACTTAGATTTATAAGTTTGTTGTTTATTTGTTTATCGAATACTTCATGTTTACATATCCGTCAATGAAATGAAATTCACTTCAGTTTTACATTATAAGTTGGCTTCCAGTATAAGTGGTTAGATTAGCTTATATATGACATGTATCAGAATCTGGAGATGTTGGTTTATGAAACTTGTTATCAAGGTTATTTAATAATTTGGTGTGTAACCGAGGTTGAGTCTAAATATCACATATAATTAAAAATAATAATGCGATTATAAATGATCAATAATATCAACCTTGTCTTGTTCTGGATAGTAAATTATCAAACCATAGAAATTGCACAGATAATAACGTTTTATTAACCCAAGGATATGGAAAGAATTCATTGGAAAAAACAAACCTATTATATGACAGCCGGGTTTTAAAGCATTATGTCGAAAAATAATGCAGTGGACTAATGTTATGTGTTATTGTAATCGAATATAAATAAACCTTTCTTATTGCACCTTATCTTCTGTTGGGGAACTCCATAAACACGGCAAAGCTGAATCATTAGAGCAATGTGTGAAGAAAAACGATGCTCGTTTTTAGCCAAGAAAGAGCCGATTCCTTACTTTTGTGGCCATGCGAATAACTGCAGATGGGAAGCAAAGCTGCACTGCATAGAGCGAAAGTTGAGCTTCTTCATTCGTATCTCATTGTAGGGTCACAGAAAGACCTGCGAGGGTTTAAGGATATGCTAGAAATACTTTCGCAAAAGATCTTCACGAATGCAAGAGACGCGTATAATCAATTAGACTTGCTTATCTCTCCTAAGTTTCCACTACATCCGATCATTTGTTGATGAATTTTACATTACATCTTGACTACGAGATTGCTAAACCTTGTACTAGGTAAGCCACTGAGCTCAATTCTTATAGAGGATATTGGGGTTATAAACCTTAATAATAATAATAATAATAATAATAATAATAATAATAATAATAATAATAATAATAATAATAATAATAACAATAATAACAATAATAATAATAATAATAATAATAATAATAATAATAATAATAATTTTATAATTATTATTATTATTAGTAGTAGTAGTATACCAATGAAGCATAATGACCATTATGCGAATACAACAACCACATGTGCCACTTTTACGAGGAATATGATTAAGTTCATAACATGTAGGAACCCAAATTTATTTA
>JAODUP010003560.1:0-11469 GCA_025642065.1 Paralvinella palmiformis | reverse complement strand
GTCCTCCATATATGGATATATATGTATAAATATTTTCTAAAAAACGGGACAGGCAGCTTCAAAACGGCACGAGCAGTTTCGGAAACGGAAGTGGACCGATTCAACAACTTCAAAAATATACGGCTTTCAGAAAGTATTTGGTCACATTATATATATAAATATAAATGCGAAAATAATAGATTCGTATTTTGCAAAATAGTGCACGATCAAATTTATCATGATCTGATCATGCCGAATCAAGTGGTTGCAAAACCGGCCGCCCATCTTACAACCACAACACTTGCAGTGGGGTTGCTAAATGGGAAGGTCCCATTTTAAAACGGGAAGGGTTGCGAAACGGGTCGGTACGCTGTCATTATTTATAATAATAATAATCGAATTGGCAGTTTTTAACGTGGCTGGTAACCTCAAACGAGAGCACATGGTCTTAAATTTATAGCTTCCCCACGGAGACTAATTCTAAATAAATGTAAGCTGGTTGGATGAAAAACTCCTCGTACTATAGTGCCACGGCTGAGGCGCGAACCTGCGACCTCCTGCAGAGAATTGCCATAGTTATAGGTAAATAGTTTCACGCTCTACCCATGAGGTCAAAGAGGCGGTTATAGGTGCAAAGCGTTACTCAAACACATAGCCATCCGGTTCTGTCAGGTTCTCAGTTTTATGGATGAGTGATCCTGTCGCTGCATGCCGCCATTGTAACTTCAGAGCCTCGAACCCGCGACTCCCACGCTCTACTGTACTGCGCTATCACGGCTCAACTTATGATAAGAGTTATATTTACATGCCTGGATGAATTAACTTTCCACAGACTATTCACTACACTGGTCAGGTACCACCTTGAGTATGGGAACATCATATGGTCATCAGGTTTCGGGATGATAGTGTACAGGTGGACAAAAGTTCAAAGAAGAACGACAAAGCTTATACAGAACCTCCGACATTTACCATACGAGGGTCGCCTGAGGCTGAGATGAAGAGATAAAGAGGTGACATGATACACGTATATAAGATCATAGCCGAGATTGATCGTGTCGCCCCGAGGCTATTTTTCCTTAGATCAGGACCTTTACAGACAAGAGGTCATAGTCAGAAGTCAAATTCCAGCTAATCTCTCCAGATCTCCACATCCAACTACACATAATCAGATTAAACTGGCTTCATCCTAAATGCAATATTGAATTGCCAGCTAATACTCTAGGCTTAAGTTTCTATATCTTACAGCTCCCAGAGTATGTCAGTAATGTAACTATAAGGTATTCAGAAAGTATTTTTCTTGTTATTATACTCTGCAAATACCAACTACAGTGTGGATCCATTATAATACAGTGTCTGTGATCCATGAACACTGGTTGCTTTGTAAGAAGACTGTGGATAGCAATTGTCAGTGTACATTAAAGGTGACTTGACGATATTTTTTCAGTCTATTTTCTGATGTTTTTTTCTCCACCTTAAAACATGATAATAAACCTCAACATTATATAATTTAGTAAATTGAATCAATACTTAGATTTATTTTCCTGTAGATGTCAAAATAACGTCATTTTAGTTCAAGTACAATAATTAATTGTACAATATTGCTAATGCCACCATGTTGCCTCATTAAATACCTCTTCATATTTATTCATAGACTGGAAATCCCACCAGAGGTTGCTACTAAATTGTCATTCACCTTTTTGTACGCTTGTGATCACCTTCAACTTCTCTCTAATGGAGTAATATTTTTGTTTCAGGCTTATAGATTACACTTATAGATTTTAATTACAATGATTACAGGGAAAAATAAATCTTACAGAGCTTGTTTAATTCACATAAATATCTTGTTTGTATAAGTGGAATTTTAATTTATAATGGGAAAAAATAAAGTTTAATTTAATTCAGATAATATTTATTGATCTGGCACTGTCTGCTAGCACTTTAATATTTGATGTATGTGGTTAGTAGACATTCATGATGACCTGATGAGGTATGTTAGACCAAAATGTATGTCCAGTGGTTTTTCTATGACTGGAAAATAGGTTCTGTTCACAGAGTAATCCATTATCAGATGGTATTTTAATTATTACTTAATTTGTGTAAAATATATTTATTTTTTGTGTGTGTGTGTGTGTGTGTGTGTGTGTGTGTGTGTGTGTGTGTGTGTGTGTGTGTGTGTGAAAATGTGAAAAAAATATTTAATTAGTTTGAGCATTTCTCATCAGCAAATGAAAACTGGTATTTGATTAATTGCAATTCCATATATCTGTAATAGTTTATTTTGAAGCAACACAATTATATTAAAGTATTTTCCTGAATAAGGCTTGAAAATAAATTGGTAACATTATTGTTTGTAAGCTGTTATGAGGCCTTGAGCTATTAGCCTACTGGGGTTTTTTTTTTTTTCTTTGGTGGTTTCATAAGTAAATTTGTTTGGTTTGGCTTTCGCAAATGATGGATGTCTTTTTTATAGCAATTAGTGCAAGAAGGGAGTAGTCAGTATACATAGTTTCCTTACTTTATTGTACTGTCTCTATTTATTGTTATTTAACACTTTAGCTAGCCTTGGTGAAGATTGTGGTGGGGGAACCAAAATTAACATTATTTCCCAAGGTACCTTCTGTCGCATAGATTCCTGGCTCATGGTAGTTTGACTAAAGGTGAATCTACTCTATCCTAATTTCTATACATTGTTAGTGGCCAAAGATTTCTCCAAGGATAAGGCATCCCATGCGCCAGCCTTACCTTGGGAGCGAGAACATGGACAAGATGTGATGTGTATTACTGATTAGTGCCTTTTTTGTAATTTGTTTCCCTGTGACTTTCTTTCCGGTCAGCTCTCCCTGTCTCTTCCACACATTTCTCCTCCACCCATGTTTCCAATCCCATCACCTAGAGTTCAGAAATTCATCCACTGAACACAATTTACGACTTTTGAAATACAAATTACGTAACACCAATAACAATACTATAACCAGTTTTGTTTAAATGATATTGTTGGTAATTATCAATTATTTCCTATGATATCATTTCTAAGGACATCAATTATTAATAAACGAATTAAATAGATTAAGATTACCACATTGTTAGTCTATAGTGACAACAAATATATGGCAACACTTAAATATAGTAATGACAAAATTAAATTGGTCTCCGTATTTGAAAAACACCGATTAACCCGTCATAACTATCACTAGTGATAATTTAGTTATATACTCCCTTTACATAGCATATGAATATAATAAGAAGATACTGTGTTCCCATTTGATACTGAATGCGGCGACAATCGGAAATGAGCGAATAAGGACGAAATGCATAGTGCCTATTTACGAAGACAAGAAAGTCAGGAATTCATAATAGTTGTGACTTATGGAATAGGAAATCAAACAAACAAACAACATACAAGATATATCACTGGCTTAGGCGATTAAGTTGTTCTTACCTAATCGAGTTGTTTTCACGAAAATATTAATTTAATTAAATAGAATGTTTCACGAAATACACTGAAACTGTTCACCCTTAGTACCCATTGCCCAACGTTCAAATATAGACACTTCTCGTGGTGTGTCAGTCTATATCGAAAGGATTATCACTATAGCATGTGCCAAAAGGTACATATTAGTGGTATTGTGACATAACTATTTTGAGGTAATATTACTCTAAAAATTAACACGGCTACATAATAACGAAAACAAAATTATATTTCCTCCTTGGAACACATCACAAGTTTGAATAATTCCCCAGTTACGTCACTCTGGACCTGTCAAAACATCGTTACGACCGGGTCTTTTAACAAAAGCCCCATAAAAGCGTTTTTAATGACAGGAATTTAAAAACCCCTTTTTTTTGTTGACTGTTATATATTTTTTTTGTCTAGTTTCCGGACACCCGAAACATTCCTTTGTCATAAATATAAACAACAATCCAATATTAATGTTTATGAGTGTAATCCAAGTCGTTCAATATTCCAGATAATGTCCAGGGGTTCAGGATGACGACTATGTGTTATGTACGGATAGCTAACCCGCTCCATCTAGTCTGATAGACCATCGCCATCATTGGGTCTCTTGGATGGTCTTTGCTTCTCCACTGGTCTTGTTGGAAAGCCTTTAGATTGGAAACACTCATCCCGATACCACACATAGAATCATAGGGATTGGCCTCACCCACCAAGGATAGAATCTCCCATACTTAGGAAAACAATTCAATAACGATTGCGAACTATCACTTCCAGTTCTCTTGAATCATACAACAACACATCATTTATAACTAAAGATTCACAAAGTCATAAATATACCAACAGCCCGTTGGAATACACAAACACACATAAAAGTACTTCTTGCGATGTACCCTGATTTGCAAAAGTCAAATTAATCGTGGTAAAGGAAGGGTTATATTACTGCAGAACCCCACACGCACTGATATGTTCAACTATTGAACAAAGGTTAAAACAAATTCATAATATAGTAAATCCTCATAAGCTTAATATCCTTAACGTTGTTAGTCGGATTTCTCTATGACCTCACATCTTTGCAGTAACCAAGTGGATAATGGATTAAACTATATGTAGGTGTATGATGTTCATACACTAGATGTAGGTGTATAATAAATATATTTGAATTATTTAGGTCTAGGAAGACAAATGTAAATAGGATAATCACAAATATACGTTATGTATAATTATCATGTCAGATAATTCTATGCTGGTTAAAATGTGAATACTATTTAGCTTAGTTATGGCACCAAATATGTAAATACACAAGAGTGATATTGTTGATGCTGCACCTAATTGTTACCAGGAGGCAAAATAGATAAATAGATATATAGTTTATTCGCATTTTCCATGGACAAACATTTTTCTCATAAACACTATAAGATTTCTTAAAAGACCAATTTATCAAGAAATTGTGGGATCTACATACCCTAAGCTGTTTTTTCTACTGACCCCTAAATAATCAGGTATAATTACTAAAATCTAAATGAACTCGATTGCTCTGTGTTTCGCCAGTAAAGAAATACGTGCCCAAGGATTTCTCCCAATGTTAATTTGAACAGTTTTATTTAATGCAAAAACCGTATTAAAATAAATCGGTTAATTGTTATTTACGTAATAAACAAAATTAACAGAGACGATATATACTGATATAAATAATTCAGTTATCAATATTTGAGAAGTAGCTTTATTTTTCTTCTTCTCAACTCTTGTGATTTGGATCCACTGTCCACTTAGCTTTGGAAGAAATGTTTGGATCAACTTCTAGCACTAATAATAGCCATTATCCATAGGTCAATGGACGAGTCAGTAACAGCCATTATTCATAGGTCAATGGATGAGTCAGTAACAGCCATTATCCATAGGTCAATTGATGAGTCAGTAGGATATATTGATTGGATAAAGTAGGTACGAATAATTATCGTCCTATTTCTAACCTTTCTTTTATCTCCAAACTTATTGAAAAGGTACTAGCAATGCGTATAGAAGAGCACAACGACCTAAATGACAGTTATGAGTCTGATTATCGAAGAGGTCATTCAACGGAAACTGCTCTCTTGAAAGTGCACTGTGACATTGCCGAGGCTCTTGATGAAGAATCCATGGTTAAATTTATTATGTTCGATTCACCTCCAGCTTTTGATGTAATCGATCGTCCAATAATATTGAAGCGTTTACAATTTTCCTTTGGAATCAAGGAAAACGCCTTAACTTGGAGTAAGTTGGATCTCACCAGATGTAGATCATCATTTTTGTGTACCACAGGGATTCGTTATAGGACCAACGAATTATTATATGTGTACTAAACAAGTAGGTGAAGGTATTAAACAGCAGAATATTAAATATCAGTATTATGTCAAAGATGCATAAGTATTCATGACTTTAAAACCATGTGATAAATAGAATGATATTTCATCTTCTTTGAAACTTGTATTTAACACATAGGTATTTGGATGAACAGCAACGTGCTTAAATTGAATAAGGATAAGAACAAATTCATAGTTTTCTCACCCAAACAACATATGAATAAAACTGAGAATGTTCGCATTAAGGTAGAACTCAGTTTTCTAAATTCTTTTCAAGTCCATGCCTTTATTATGTCGAGACTGGGCTTTCGCAATGCAATGTTACATAATATTCCCTCTCTTTGACAAACCGCCTACAGCGAGTGCCAAACTGTGCAACACGTCTGGTGACACCCACTCGCAAAAGGGTACATATAACACCAGTTTTATTGCAGCTGCACTGGCTTACTATACATTTCAGATCACTGAACAAGATCCTGTTTGATACATTCAAAGTACTGCGTGGAACAGCATCACTGTAGCTAAGCGATCTGATCCGAAAGTATATACCAGTGAGAATAACCCAGAAGGCACACAGCAATGTACGGAGAGAAATCCTTCAGAGCATCAGCTACCAGGCTGATATGATACCATGTGATAAGATATGATGTTTATTTCCAATTTCCAGACATATATAAACATACCAATGTACCACAAATTGTCTTCCCATTAGCCCCCTGCAACAAATATATATATATATATATATATATATATATATATATATATATATATATATATATATATATATATATATATATATATATATATATTGTTTCAATATGTTCTATTCAGTAGAACAATTAATAAGTGATAACGCCAGTTGAGAACGCATGGCTTTATTTGGCTAACAATAAACAACAAATCGGTAGGTGACACATTATAAGACTATACTGATATAATTAAAACTAGTGGATATTACAACATCCTTCTTTTTCCATTGTTTTGAAGTTACCAAACAATGTATGATACATGTAAATCAAAATGATTAAATCAGTGGTGATATGAATAAACACTTGAATATTGTTCATAGGTTTAAATTTGCTGGTGCTATTCCCTTGATTGATCTTTGTGATACACGAGTCGGTTTCAGCATTGGAGCAGATTTGGTGTTTTGCTGGGTAGGCGTTGGCATTGGAGCAGGTGTGTTGTTCTGCTGGGTAGACGTTGGTGTGTCATTATAGACATCTTCGATTACTGGTGTAGCTGTAGAGTAATCACTCATTGCTGGTTGGTCAGCAACATAACGCTTCACTTTGGCATTGGTGGTTGATGAATAGGCATCATTTAGAGGGTCTGATTCATTGGTCTTGCGCAAGTGAGATCGGTTGCGGCGGTAAGTTCCAGAATCTGTATCCACTTGATATGATCTTTCATCTAGACGTTTGGTTATAACACCCTTTTTCCATGTAACATTTGGAGAATATGGCTTCATCCTTACTACATTGCCTTCTTCTAGAACAACTAAGTCTTTGGCATTTCGGTTATAATATGCTGCTTGTTGGTATTTAGCATATTGTAACTTTGACTTTGTGTCTGTGCGTAAAGCGGGCTCCAGCAAACGATCAGTCATTGGTAGTAATGTACGTGTACGTCTATTCATTAGACGTTGGGCTGGGCTAGGTAGGTCGCTTGTGGGTGTATTGCGAATGTCCAATAAGGCCAAATACTGATCAGCTCCTGATTCACGTGTTTTCTTCAGCATACGTTTGGCTGATTTTACTGCTGCTTCAACCTTTTCTGTGCGAATTTACGGAACTCCTCTGCTGTGAACTGAGGCCCATTGTCCGTCATAACCGTAGTTGGTATGCCGTATCTTGAAGTTTATCAATTTCCCAGAAGTTGGAGAAATAGTCCACTGTTATTACATAGTCAATTGATTTGTGGGTGAGTAGGTCAATCCCTACTTCCTGCAAAGGTCAGTAGGGTACATCGTGAGACATCAGGGTTTCCTTAGCTGGTGCTATTTCTAACATTCGGCATGTTTCACAAGTACTGATGTATTGTTTCAGTTCTGATGACATACCTGGCCAGAAGAGACATTCCCTGGCTCTTCTTAAACAACCTTCAATCCGAATATGCGATGAATGAACTGCTTTCTTCATGTCAGCTCGAAGACCAATGGGTATGACGATCTGTTCACCTTTGAAAACAAGACCATTCTGTGTGGTTAATTCATCACGCATACCATAGTATGGTATCAAATTAGGTGGCACATCGGATTTCTGGTCTGGCCATCCATGCATGATAATTTGTTTTAGAGCTTGAAGGTTATCATCTCTTTCAGTCTCAAGCTGTATCTGTTTCAAACGTTCCTGACGGATTGGAAGATGTTGAACAGCATTTATATGTTCTAAGTCAGATTGTTCAGTACTAGGGTAGTTCACATATGCACGTGATAGCATGTCAGCAATGAATATGTTGGTTCCCTTGGTATATATGATTTATGTGTCATATTTCATAAGACGCATCATCATGCCTTGTAGTTTGCGCGGGGCTTTGGAGAGTGGCTTACACATCAATGATTCTAGTGATTTATGGTCACTCTGTACTACTATGTGCTTTCCAAATGTGTACTGGTGAAAACGCTCCAGACTCCAGACAATGGCGAGCATTTCCTTTTCTATCTGAGCATACTTTGTTTCAGTATCTCGTAGTGCTCGGCTGGCATACACAACAGGTCGACCATCTTGGAGTAGTACTGCACCCATTCCTTTTTCACTTGAATCGCAATGAACAGTGATAGGTTTGGTGACATCAAAGTCCGTTAGAACTGGTGCTTGGGTTATCAACTTCTGCACATCAGAGAATGCCTTCGCTTGTTCTCGCCCCCAAATCCATGGTTGCTCCTTCTTGGTTAGTTTCATCAGAGGTCGCATAACTGATGATAACTGTGGTAAGAAACGTGCCAGATAATTCACAGTTCCATTGAGCCTTTGTACTTCCTGGACTATAGTAGGTTGTTGCATCTTCAGGATGGCATCAATCTTTCCTGGATCCGGTTTTAGACCTTCACTGGTTATCAGATGTCCGAAGAACGGTACTTCTGTACAACAGAATATTGATTTAGCCTTGTTGAGTTTAATTCCTAGATTGGTGCATCTCTGTAACAATAATGTTAACTTCTTCTGGTGATCTTCCATAGCATATTTTGTTGTATCACCTACACCATAGACAAGGATATCATCTGCTACACAAACTATTCCATCAATGTCATCCAAAGCTTGGTTTAGCCTTTTCTGGAACTCCTCACTGCTCACACTGGTTCCAAATTGGTAATCTTAGCCATCTAAACCTGCCTTTGTGAGTTGCAAATGTAGTGAGTTTACTAGACTCTTCATCTAGTTTGCAGTGTCAGAATGCCTGCTCTAGATCCAGTTTGGATATTATTCCTGCATTCACTAGTTTCGGCAGAACTTCATCTATTGTTGAAAGTTGGTAGTGTGAACGCTTCAGTGGTACATTCAAAGGCCTCGGGTCAATACATATTCTGATGGCTCCTGACTTATGAGTAGTAACTGCCATCTGACTCACCCATTTTGATGGCTCATTTACTGGACAGATTACACCTTGCTTCACTAGGTTTTCTAGTTCTCGGGATTCCTCTTTCTCCAGAGTGATGGGTATTCTCCTGGGTCTACTTTTTTAGGAGAATGTCATTATTAATTACATCAAAAGCTTATGATAATTAATACAATATGGACATTGTATATTTCTAACCGATTGAATTATTGACCTTTGCACAGTGATTAATCAGGTGAACTATAGGATGTATGCTGGAATGTTTTGTTTGAAATCCATGTCGATGTTCATATAAAATAGTTTTTCTGCTTAGAAAAGACATAACTTTAGTATACATGATTTGTTCAATTAATTAGAAAATGCTGTTAGTAAACTCAGTGGACAATAATTCCGTAATCTGTTAGAATCTGAAGATTTGTATAAGGGAATGATCTTAGTAAGTTTTAGCTGATATGGGACTCTGAAACTAATAATATATCTATAATGTGAGTTATGAGAATAATGATGTCAGAGAACGTTTGTTGTAATACTTTAATTGATATTTCATCATGCCCACTTCTTAGTTTATATTTTAAATTAAGGACCGTTTCAATTATATAGGATAAATCGATAGGTTCTATTAATATTCTGTTGGGTATACATGTATATCTATTTAGATAATTCGTATAAGATTGTTTGGATTTTGAAATATTCTTGCTAGTTTTGGCGGATACCTGTTTGTTATTTATTGTGAATGTTGAGGGAAAATTGACTTTGTTGCTTTGTTCACAAATGACCTGCTTGGGTATTGTCCAAAGGGTTTTCGAGTTATTTTATTTGACTCGATCATATCTTTAAGATATTTTATTTTAATTTTACATTTCATCTTGTTATATGAATTAACGTATATTTTAAATTTGTTTATATTTAATGGGGTTGGCTTTCTAAATTTGTTATACACTAATTTAGATTTCGTGCGTAACGATGTTAATAATCCAGCTAAAACCCCCGGCTCCTTCTTAATAAAGCTTTTGCTTAATTTGCTTTCTGTTGATGGGAATGTTTGTACTAATATGTGTTGTTTGCTATGTAAGACATCCCGAACTCCTGGATCGATAAATATGAGACCTTTGCTGTCAAAACTAAATGAAGATGAATATGGTGAATGTTGTTCAGTGATGAATAAGCAATACTTAAGAAGTATATATGAAAATAAATAGCACCTGATGGTGTTTTGCTAAATGTCATTCGTAGTATATATAGGTTGGTGATGTCAAGCGTAATGGGCTGTTGATGGTAACATGTCTGCTGCATTTGAATGTATACTTGGTGTTCAGCAAAATGAATACCTATCGCTTTTCCTTTTTGCACTTTTTATAAATGATATGAAGCATAAACTTCGCAATCACGGAGTCGAAGATACACGCTTGGGTGATTTAAAACTGTTTATGTTGTTGTATGTAGATGACGCAGAATTGTTGCATTTGTGTATTATTTCATGTGAATTAACTAGAACTATGAGTTGATTTTAAAATCTAAATAAAACCCGCCTGTCGCCATTTCAATTTTCAAGCGATAACCGATACTAGCAGACTTCGCTAAAGAAATATGTACTCTCATTTTTTTCACTTTGTTGACAATGACAACATTTAATAATGGAATATGCTGAACAACAAGAACTAATCTATCACTAGAAGTATTTTCCTATCTGAATTCCAATTCTATTATGCAGTAGAACGTTGTTCAAACTAAGATGTTCAGAACAAGAATCTGGCCTACATTGAAAACCATGAAACTCCGCCTCCGCTGTTCTGGGCTGTACCCGGCGGTGATCCGAAGTGTAAAAGCTCGCTAAAATTAGTTGACAAGGTCTGTTGGGCATCGTTGGTGCAGAATTGATTATTTACCATGGGTATGTCTGATGTTTAGCACAGTCATAGTGTTGATACTCTAAAATAATTTATATGTATTTTTAGACAGCGTGTGAGGGATATTAATATGGAGCAGGTTTCATCACCTTCGCAAGAGGCGACCAGATAACGGCTATATTTACTGTTTAATCCCAGTTGGCATAAACCACACCTTATTCCTAGAAAGACGATTATGCCAAAATTAAAGTTTTAAAAAGAGTAACATTTTATATGTGAATGTCTTGTT